>JAVRXN010000011.1:73840140-74165140 GCA_033556935.1 Timema podura
TTACTAATAGACGACCATATCTGCCGGACGTGAACTAAATTAATATAGTATGATAACGTACTTATTTGGCATTAAATTATTAATAAAAACAGCTACAAGTTATTATGATAAATATAAAGAATAAACTCAATATATTTATCATTGATTTATTTACTATCTGTTATTTTTCCGCCAAAAGTAAAGAAAATATCGCATTGCTCACGCATATGCCGTGTGAACAGTCTTGAGGTAAAACTTATTGCGACCAAGATATTGTACAATTTCTTGCACAACTTTATGTACAAGAATTTGGGTCGTGTGTACCTAGCCTAAGGTATCACTCTGGTGCTAGGCTGGCCTGCTGATGAGAGGGAGATAGGGGCTAGAGTGGTCTCCTACTCTCCTTCCACGCGAATGCGGGTAGATTACCTCTAAAATGCTTCCTTTCTCATCCCTACCCCATTAGGGTAATTATCATATAACTATTCGTATAACCTGAACAGGTAGTAAGAAGAGGTGACATAAAATAAGAATAGAAGTGGATCTCATACACACTTGAAGTGGTGCATTTCATTTAAATTTTACCCTCCTCATCTCTAAATTTTTTCTTTTAGCACCGCGTCTTACTTCCCTTTAGGGTTATACGTTAATTTACTAATTAAGATAATGATTTTAGGTATTTGTAAGGTTATGTTTTTAGGAAGTGCACCCACAATTGTGTGGAGGGAGAGTAGAAAACCACCCTCAGTACACCCGATTGAGATTCGAACCTTGATCTGCCCATCATCGGCAGTCTAGTCTGCTGTGGGAATAGCGTGTTAGACCACACGGCCACTGAAGTGGGTTCTACCATTGTCAAGGTAATAGTTAAAAAGCGTGTTTTCTGGATGGGTAGTAAGATGTGGTAGAAATAAAAAGAATAGTATACTTTATGTCTATTTAGACAAGCGTTTTCCAACCCGTGTGCCGGGGTATATTTGGGAGGAAGGTTGAAAATAAGCGTGAAAAATTTGAGAAATAAAAATAATGCTTTTTAAATCAATCATCAACATTATTTTTTTATCAAAAATCCCAATGATTTGAATTTAAGCCCTTGAACTTTTAAACACAATCTTAATAGGTAGGCATACTCTTTTTTTTCTCTATAAAATCTTTCGTAAAAAAATTGATGGTGTGCCTTGACAATTTTAGTGCCTTATTCAGAGTGCCGTGAGTTGATAAGGGTTGAATATCACTGATCTGGATTCTTAAAGGTGCTCACCCACTGGTGCCTTACGTGGTGAAGAGAAGCGGTGTATTTTATGCACCGCAACCACAATCTCTACAGTACACAACTTATTAAAGTTTTTAAAACGTCGTTTTGATTTCATTTCCTTTTTAATTCTATCCGATTGAACATTTCACTCATTTCATCACTAGTTAAGATCTATCTTTATGTTAGCACCTTTTAGTAACGATATCTGTTTTTCTATTTTTAACTTAGGTCGATGAATTTTTAGTCGTGCTTTTAGTGTCTTAATTGTTATGTAATATGTTAACTAAATGTATCTCGATTAGACTTGAAACATATGTAGTCAACCGCCATGTGACTCCCGGGTTATTAATTTTTTTTATTTTGATACTAATAAAAATGACACCATACAGTTTAATTAATTAATTCAAATTTAATATTAAATTTACATGAAATAACACAATGAAAAAATAATAAAGCTAGTGTTTTGATAGGTACTAATTTGTTAAATGTGAACAACACGCCTTTAAAATAAAAACCTCAAGAGACGTCAGGCAACAGCCACACACAATAACCTCAGTACCTCCACGCAAATGCGGGTTCACTTACTCTAAATTCAACCTTCCCAATTCCTAATTCATTAGCGTAATATGTACTTAAGCGTATAACCCGAACGGGTAGTAAGACGCGGTGCTAAATAAATAAAATAAAATAAATATCCTCAGTAATTAAAATGCAAGCCCGTGACTCATTCTCTGTTAAGTGATGAAGTAAAGGAAATTAACCCGATAATTCCCGAAAGTGTTCGAAGGCTGGCGAAGATTAAATATTTTGACTCCTCGCCTCTTCTACCTCCACCCATTGGTGCGTTGCGTGAAGAAGCGTCGTCGCATGGTTGCTCCCGAGACCTCTCTCACGTCGACTGATCGCAACGCACGTAACGCGACGCACCAGTGGGCGGTCTCACATTTTAATACACGTAGGTTTCCCTGGCGGAATAAATTCTCCTCGTCACGCAACGCATCAGTGGGCGAGCACCTTTAGACTGTTTTATATTGACAACTGTCTTAAGATTCGTTTGTTTGTAAGTCATTGTTTTGATATGATTTGTGTGTTTAGAAAGTGCACTTTAAATACGCCCAATCAAAATAAAAGCAATTGTATTTTTATATAAGCTAGAGTTTCTTGGTTGAAACTGGTTGAAGATATATCTTAGGTCACTCTGGTTGAAGATATATATATATATCTTAGGTCACTCTGGTTGAAGATATATATATATCTTAGGTCACTCTGGTTGAAGATATATCTTAAGTCACTCTGGTTGAAGATATATCTTAGGTCACTCTGGTTGAAGATATATCTTAGGTCACTCTGGTTGAAGATATATCTTAGGTCATACTGATTGAAGATATCTTAGGTCACTCTGGTTGAAGATATATCTTAGACCATTCTGGCTGAAGATATATCTTAGGTCACTGGTTGAAGATATATCTTAGGTCACTCTGGCTGAAGATATATCTTAGGTCACACTGGTTGAAGATATATCTTAGGTCACTCTGGTTGAAGATATATCTTAGGTCACTCTGGTTGAAGATATATATATCTTAGGTCACTCTGGTTGAAGATATATATATATCTTAGGTCACCCTGGTTGAAGATATATCTTAGGTCATACTGATTGAAGATATAATCTAAGGTCAATCTGGTTAAAGATATATTTTAGGTCACTATGTCAGCTATAATATCAGCAAATCAGTAGAGAAATGTATACCAGATTATTTCTAATCCACAACGTAAAATATAAACTAACATTACGTACCATCCATCACCTTACATGCATGAATGAAGCTCTTTAATGATATATCAGCACTTGTTTATGTCCTTGGCTGCCCTGTTTTACCCGTTATTTGAGTTTCCTGGTCCTATAAGGCCGGCAGTACAGTCAAGTCAAATAAAAAGTGACGAGCAATACAAGGAAAAATAGACAATTTGCTAACGAATGAATGACGCACACTTCTCTTACCCTGAAAGTCAACAGTCTCTACCTTGATGGATTATACTATGGTCCTATCTTTTAAGCTACACCATTGTTTGATGAGTCAAGGTAGGACTGATATCTTTCAGGGTAGACGAAGTGTACATACTGACATCACATCGTCCATTTTCCCCTCTCCCTCCCCCCCCACCATCCTCCACGTCTTAATATTATTATTAGCACCACGTCTTACTACCCGTTCGGGTTATACGCACTTACGCTAATGTGTAATGGTAGGGTGATTGTGAGATGAAATGGAGGACCTACAGTTTAACGTGGAATCCGAGCCACGGTGGAGGCCTGGCATTCCACACATTCACAAGTTGTGATTAATACACGTCTTGTCAGACGTGAAGGAAGGGTTTGGCAATCAGATAAATCTGCGCCGGGACAGAGGATTGAACTCCGGACCCCACGTCTTAATACCCATCCGGACTACCAGCATATTTCTAGCAATGGTGTAAGGATGAATAAATCAGTATTTGGAGTAAATGCACTCACATCTGAGTGGAAAGAGAGTGGGAAACCGCATGGGGCAAAAACACCGTCAGAGCAACCAGCAAGGGGTTCGAACCCCTAAAACTCCTTTAACACCGGGAAACCAAACGGGACGTTACTGACATCTTAGTCGGTGTACCCACCGGTGTGTAAAGCAAGGAGAGTTATTTTATAACATAGTAATGTATAATAATAATGGTTGTGGTTGTTGATAGTGCGTTTTAACGTTTCATTGTATTGACAACTACCTCTTCAGTGGCCGCATCATCTAAGGTGTCACGCTCTCAATTGACTGGGCTGCCTATGATGGGGAGATCAGGGGTTCGAATCAAAGTTGGGTGTATTGAAGACTCTTTTCTCTAAATAGTTTTCTACTCTTTCTTTACGCAAATTCTGGTACACTTCCTGTAAATTTAGCCTTCCTCACCCCCAAGGCCGTAGTAAGGGGGGTTTCGGAGGTTAAAACCACCCCGAAATTTTATGAACAAAATATATATGGTTTTATTTATGGTTTAAACAATATAAAAATTAAGGTACAATTAAAAATTTGGGGGCTATGTTACCTTAAAAAACACTTCAAATAGCGTTTAGAGGTGTTTATTATTTAGAATTTTTTCTAGCCTTCGGCAGTTAGGAGGCTATGTTGCTATAAAAACATTTCAGATAGCTTCTAGAACTGTTTATCGTTTAGAATTTTTTCTAACCTTTGGCAATTGGGGAATGTGCCCACCAAACCCTCCCTGAAATTGTTGGCTGTCTATGGCCTTGCTTAAACTCTAACTTATTAGCGTAATTTGCAACTTTGCATATAATCTGAACAGATGTGGTGCTAATTTATATTATATGTGTGTATGTATATTATATATACACGTTTCCCATACATACACACCTTTTAAATATGAAATTAAATTATTTCCTATTTGCTTTTGGAAGGAGATTTCTTTAAAAAAAAATTCTTAAAATATATGTTGACAAGTTTATCTCCTTTTTCTCAACATCCTTGGATACTGACATTGTTGGCTGCATGAAAGGCTTGCCTGACCTGTTTCACTCCAATTTTCATCGGAAGAGTCTTATCTGACAGCTAGAAAATTTACTAGATCTACATTACACAGTCATGTAATCATACGTCAAGTCATGTGAGCTACAGCTGTCACTTTTTCTAGTTTTCTTTCAATAAATATATAATAATATTAAAAATATAATAAAATATTATAGATTTTGTTTGTATTTTAATAAGGATCTTCTTATGATAATTGGACTGTATTCCGGATAGGTTTAGATTCAATACTATACGGATACACTAAGGATTACTTTTTCCATTATATCTGCGGTCGAATACTGGCTTTATTGTTCTCCCTCACTTTCCTGATTCAATCCCACTTAGGCGATATCAACAGTTCTTGAATATCTGTTAAGGTTGTCCTATAATTTAATGCCAAATTCTTCTTTTTATGTAAAAAGTTACTCATCTAATGCCGCTATGCTCATGACAGATATTCAAAAACTGTTGATATCATTATGCGAAGAAAATTAAATTCTGTGTTTCAACTGGAGCAATATATTATTTTTATTTTGGTTGAAAAAAAAAGTTTTGCCATAAAAACTGCAAAGCACTGACCTTTTCTCGCTTCCCCTTCCATCCGACCTTAGTAACTTTGTGTGTCGAGAAGTATCAGGTGACATATAAGTTATTCCCCGGTTGGCCCTGAGGGTGGGGGTTGGTCGGTTTATCCCCTGAAGGCTGTTAGCTTGCTCGACCTGTCCCGGACAAGTGACCAGAGATCTGTATCGAAACTAAGACACAACTTTCTAATCTTCAGAGGAAGCGGATCTGAAAGATATTCCTGTGTGATACCCTTGTTTGTGGAGAATGTTTGGTGTTCTGAATATTTGGGGAAGTTATGTTGGCCCTACTCTTTGGTAAATATGATGGCCCAGTGAAAGTGTAAGGCAGGCCACCCGCATTGCTGGTCATACCCTGGATATCTTATCTTCTATCTCCTATATTAATAAAATGAAGAGTTTGTTTGTTTGTTTGTTTGTCATTAATATTTCGCGATATATACTGCATGCAGAGGTCTGAAATTATAAAATTAATAGACCCTGTGCACGAATGTGTTCAGCGCGAAGCAGGGATTTTTAAAAACTTTGACTAGAATTATTTATTAATTAAAAACTGGGCTGTGCCCTAGGCACGCAGGATGCAAGTGTACGAGATAATTTTTTTTAAAAATTTGCAGTTTTTATGGCAAATCTTTTTTTTTTGCCAAAATAAATCAAATATTTCTCCAGTAGAAACATAAAGAGTTTAATTTTCCTCACATGGTGATATCAACATTTGTTGAATATCTGTCAACGGTGTCTTCTAATTTAATGATAACTTTTTCTCTTCACTTTTGAAAAATTTATCATCTATAATGCCGCTATGCTCATGACATATTCAAAAATTGTTGATATCACCATGTGAAGAAAATTAAACTCTTTGTTTCTACTAGAGCAATATTTTATTTATTTTAGCCCAAAAAAGAGTTTTGCCATAAAAACTGCAAAGCACTGACCTTTTTCTTGTCTCCTTTCATCCCGGCACTAACTTGATAGTTATCTTCCACGTACAGTCATTAAATTAAAAACATTTTCTTCAGGGCAACACCGGGTACAGGGTACCTCAAATAACCGTCAAAATGTATGTTTTGAGTAAGCCGATTAACCAGGAAATTAGATAAAAGAATACTCTCGACCCGCTTCTGTGACTTCATGTCTTTGGCACTACTCTCGCAGTAGACTAGACTGCCGATGATGGGGAGATTGAGGTTCGAATCTCGGTCGGGTGTACTTAGGATGGTTTTCCCAAAATAGTTTTCAATTCACTCTCTATGCAAATGTGGGTACACTTCCTCTAAATATAACCTTCCTAGCTCCTAAAAAATTAGCGTAATTAGTACATATGTGTACAACCCAAGTGGGTAGTAAAACGATGGTGCTAAAAAAAATTACCTTCGAAACAAACAAAAAAGTATTGAAATACGGTTTTCTACATTTGTCACTTCGTAGCAGTAAAATTTGGGATCAGTTTATTTTTTTGATATTTTGAAATAACTATTTTTCTCAATTTGGTTGTATTTTTTTTTCAAATATAATAAAATAGTTTCCCTGGACTCAATTCCACTGTTTGTTTACAAGTATAGTACAGAAAATTGCACCAAGAAGTGACATCTATTTCAAGTTGTATTACTACCTAACTAGGGGTTGTCCAAGGGGTGAGACATTATCTTAAGGTGAGAGGGTAGGAGATGTGAGAAACGGTCAGTATTTTTACAGTTTCCAAAATAAACAAAATATTTCTCCAGTAGAGATATAGAATTTAATTTTTTTTTCACATGATGATATCAACAGTTGTTGAATATTTGTCTTGAGCATTGGATTAGGGAGAAGAGGTTTAAAGGTGTTCAAGTCACCCCCGCCCCCTCTGAAATTTTCCTAAGTTTTTAATATGAAGCTTAGCAATAGCCTTGTATCTAACTTCAAATAACTTATATAGAGGCATTCACTTTTCAAAAATTTGCCAAGGGAGGATCACTTTAAATAGCTTCTAGGGGCATCCAATTTTATTTTTTTCTGTGGGGACCACTTCAACTAGATTATAGTGAATTTATTTTATATAAAAAAAATTATGAGAACTTCTTAAATTAATTCAATTTTCAAAAGTTTGCCGCAGGAGACTACACCAAATAGCCTCTAAGAGTATTCAATTTTTCAAAAACTTTAAAGGGTATCACTATTCTAAATAGCTCTTAAAATTGTATTGATTTTTAAAAATTCTTCAAACGTGGACTACTACAAATAACTTCTAGGATTATCCAATTTTCTAACATTAATTGGGACAAAGGAGGGTAGAAAGACCCTACAAAAAACCTTTTTTGTTACTTTTACCTCCACCTCTTCCCCTTTCGAATAGATAAGTTTCCACCACTACTGTGCAAAATTACAACGTTCTTATTTCTTAGGGTAGGTGATAAACTTATGTGATAAACTTATGGTTTTGAACCCCCGACTCCCCTCACGAAATTAAATTCTCCTTACGCCCATGGTCATGAGAATAGCGACATTAGATACCAAACTTTTTAAGGGAATATACAAATTTGTCATTAAATTCCAGGACACCCTTGACAGATATTAATATTAAGGAAATGTTGAGGTCCCTGTGAAGAAAATTAAACTCCGTGTTTCTACTGGAGAAATATTTAATTTATTTTGGCAAAAAAAAAGTTTTTATACAAAAATTGCAAAAATACTGCCTTAGCTCAAGTTTTTTTTATCCTCCTTTCTTTCACTTTACACACTCAATTCTATATTTTGAATTTTGAAGATTTAAAAAAAGTATATCATTTGCATTATTTACGTTAAGGTAGTAAATAAATAAACAAATAATTGCATTTACTAATAAATCAGTTCAAACGCGATCAAATTACATCGTTTTTTTTACCACACTTTTCTTACTAGGCCTGCTAAGTTTTATTGTATCTCATTTTGTAATTTTCGCTTTAACGAATTAATTTAATTCTTTTTAAATCTAAATTTAGTAGTTTATTTTAGCAATAGCCAGTAAATTGTCCTTACAAATATTCATTTGAGATGTATGTATCGTAAAATTTCTTGTTCTTACTGTACTGAGAGGGCTGAAGTGGCCTTGCTATCTGCCAGCCTTCTTCTAAGAAACAAAGTTAGGGTTTCTGAAGAAGTTATCATTTTTATTTACTTACAGACAATGTTTACAATGAAGGAAGAGTAGTTTATACTTCCCCTTACTCCCCTCAATACCCTTTGTGACACTCACTACCAAAAAGTTATAGACTCACGCGTTTTTTTGGTGACGCTCATTTAAGGTTATTCGACAGTCAGAATTACTAAGATTTTTTAGAGTCTCTTAACACCTTGGCAGGGAAGTTAATATAGGTGGGTGAAGCTATCTATCTTGGGGGGGGGGGGGAGAATAGCAAATACCAAAGAAAGCAAAAAAGAATGGCATGAACAAACTTTGATTTTGAAAATGTGGCAGGCAAATTGAACATCAAGCTAGCCCACCACCACACTAAAATATTTGCCATGGGCGTTGTTTAACGGCACAAAAGCTGAACTTCTTGCAAATATGAGCACAAATGGAGCACAAACAAATGACGTACACAATACTAAGATAGGATGTTTGAAAAACTGTGGCGAGTCAGCTTGAAATCAAGTTGGCCCGCCACATTAAAACCGTTATAATTTAAGTAATTTAAAAGCACACACGGTGAATTTCAGGTGCATATGAGCATAAACGTAGAACAAACTATGGTATGAGTTTTAAATTATTTAGAGAATTTGGGGGGCCAACTTGATGTGTAGGTTGTTTCAGCTCATTCAGCAACACAGACCAGGTAATGAAGCAGGTGTCCGCTTTAATTGCATGTCATTAATTGGGTATCTGACTCTGCCTCGCTTGGCATTGATGTATGCTAACATCTCTACAGTCAACAGGCTTTTATGAAATTGATTTTTCTAATCTATATTTTCATATCATTGGCACATCAAAAAATTTACGAGTAGAATTAGGATTTGTATAAAATAATCTAATAAATATATTGTGCGCTAAATAATGAGGTAAATCAATTTCGGAATATAAAATAAAACGTATTATATTGATTAAAATTATGTAATTTTAAAAATTAATGTTATACATTAAAATTATTTGTCCTGATCTTATCAATATTTCATGTGACACACTCATATTAATGTCTGGTTATATAAACTCACCATACATTAATTACTTTATTTAAAGTACATGAAATAATAAAGACAAGTTGACCTGTAGCTCATGAATGAAATGATTTGAATCATTGAATTACTATTTAAAGATTATAACCATATACTTGTCTAAAATTGTGAAAACTTTTTACTGTAACACCCAGTAATTTACATTCTTAACATTACATTTTTGGCAAAATAGTCATTATTTTTCCAGTAAAATGAGTTAGATTTCTGACGTGTATATTAACAACGATTTTTAATCATGCAAGGTGTCCTGAAATTTTTCAAAACTTTTCTCTTATTAAAGTTTTGACAACTTCCAGGACACTTGATAGATATCTCAAGATCTGTGATGATTAACGTGCATGAAATATAAAGTCTATGTTGCACTAAAAGATTGATTATTTAGACCATAAAATTCAATTCTATAAAAACTGTAGAAATACTTTTTCGTCACTTCAGCGCCCTTAACATATAACCTCAATAGTCCCTTTTACGACAGAATTTTTCCGGGATATCAGATGCGCGATCAAGCTAAAAACCAGAAATCTTATCCAAGTACGGTTTTCTGCATTATTTAACTGACAACAAATAAATAATTAGGATCACTCTAATAAGTTTTGTCATTTTAAAATAATTATTTTTACAATCTTTGTTGTTTTTTTTTAATATGGTAAAACGATTTCACTGGTCTCAAATCCAAAGTTTTCTAAAATCATAATTGTTCTTGCAGAAAAGACAGGTCAAATATCTAAAGTAAAAATAAAATAAAAAAGCTCTTAATAAGTTATTTTTTTAATATATGCTGAAAAATACTTGATACGGTAAACGAACTGTGTCCCATTGGCTTAGTGCTCTACCAAATGGAAAATTGCTTAACTAAAAAAAAACAACTAATTCGACATTTTCTTTACTTCTCGAATTTCGAATATCCTTAAGGAATCTAGAATTAGAGGGCTCAAGGATTTGAGGATTTAAGGGTTTGCGAGTTCAAGGATTCGAGGGCTCAAATTTGGGAGGATCCTGTTTAAAGGTTCAAGGATTCGAGGTTTGAGGATTCAAGGATTCGAGGGTTTCATGATTCGAGGATTCGGGGTTTAAAGGTTCAAGGATTCGAGGGTTTGAGGATTCAAGGATTCGAGGGTTTTGGAGTGAGGATTCAAGGATTCGAGGGTATTGAGGGTAAGGATCGGTTTGAGGTTCAAGGATTCGAGAGTTTGAGGATTCAAGGACGGGGGATCAATTCGAGGGTTTCCATCCCTAGCTTTGAAGTATATACAAAAAGGCTACTTACGATAAGACTGACCTTTCTATATCTCATCTTTTCCCACGCTGTGACGTAAGAACAAAGTGAATGCTAGAAGAAGTTACGACGTAACCTTTCACTTCACACTTGCTCGTCTGTGGTTGCGTTATCTGGGAACAATGGGACAGTGTCTAATGAAAACATATTAACAGGTTTTCAATTGCGACACGTTTCTAAACAAACAATTCCGTGATACCTTTTTTTTTTTGCAACATTTTTATAAACATTATCTCTCATTGCTCATAAAAATTATTCAAAAACTAACACTCATTTCTACAGGGTGAAGGGGACCTGGTGGTTAGGGGTAAGGATCGGACTTCGTGTTGGGTCAGCAGTTCAAATCCTCGTCCGGCACGATTTATCTGATTGCTCACCCTTCCTACACTCTGCAAGAGTGTAATTATCACAACTTGTGAATTTGGAATGCCAGGCCTCCACGTGGTTGATCCCACGTTACTTAGGTCCTCATTTCATTCACAATCACCTACATTACTTTGCTAAGTGCGTATAACGATGTAGTAAGACGTGGTGCTAATTTTTAATAAAATAATAATATAATATCCAGGTGAAAGGAAATTGAGGAGAGAGAAGAGAATCTACTTTACAAAACCAATCTCACTTTAAACTGTTGACTCTCATTAATTCTTGAGTGTGTAGATTTTTAAATATTATTTAGCCCACGTCTTACTACGGTTCGGTTCTATTAGGTACTAATTACGCTAAGGTAGATGGAAGGTTAATTAGAAGAAATGAAACCGCTTGCTGAGGGGAATGGAAAACATTTAGGGACAAACACCCAGTTCACCTACAAGTTGAACTCGATCTCCCCATCCTTGGCAGTCTAGCTCATAACAAACTGCGCGTATAACTACCTACGGCGGTAAGTGTGTCGAAAGACAAACATGCACTAAAGGTTGGATAGAGATATAATTATATATATATCCCAGCATACGTGGAGGAAGTGAACCCGCATTTGCGTGGAGGAATAGTGGAATATATATGTTAGTGGTAAGATATCCTCGGTACACGTGGCCTAGTTTTGAACCCAGATCTCCCCGTCAATACATATTAGAAAAAAACACACGAGCTTTTACGCCATATTCCACATGACCACCGGTGCTGTTAGTGCGCACTTTATAAACAAAAAGAAAATAACAGATGATTTTCGTAAAAATACTTTTTTTTTATCTTCCTCTGTCCTCTCAACCAATCTCCCTCCTTTATTTGAATCCACTCTTCTCCACTCTTTTATTTAACTAAAAGAAACCCGCTTCGGTGACCGCGGGGTCTAACGCGCTACTCTCGCGGTTCGACTAGACTGCCTTAGACGGGGAGATCAGGGTTCGATCCCGGTCGTGTGCACTGAGTGTGGTTTTTTCCTAAATGGTTTTCCACTCTCCCTCACGCAAATGCGGGTGCACCTTGTTTAAATTAAGCCTTCCTAATCCCTAATTCATTAGCGTAATTAATACATAGGCGTATGACCTGAACGGGTAGTAAGACGAGGTGCTAAAAAATAAACTCCATGGTGTGAGCTCACAATAACCGAGCAATGCCGACCGAGCGGCCACCGCCACCGTTAGCGCTGATTGTGTCAAAATTTGCTGCCTGAGCTAGATAAACTGGCGTTGTATGAACAACCAAACTCACTCAAAACAGTAGAAATAATTTATAGGACCAACTAGTACGTACTTCTCATCATATATTAGGCCTATATTATATTATAATTTGGAACACAAGAAAATACAATGTGTATATAAGAGTGTTAATTTATAATGTATAACACTCCCCAGACATAAATTATAAACCAAATCGTTAAGACAATGTTCAAAAAACTTCAAATTTTCAAGAAACACTGGTCAGTAAACTAACTAACTTCAAGTGATTTGGTTTTATAAAAACGAACATAGATTCTAATTTATCATGTAATACACTTCCTATTTACCAATTTTGAACAAAAACGCTTTGGGTGATTTTTGAAAATTTTCAACCAACAAGAAATATAGTAAAAGACCCTTAAAATAACTTAACTTCAACAAAAAAAAGTATACAGTGTTATTTGCCACTCTCAATATATACATTATAAACAAAAGTGTAAGAGTCTTTTATCAGTCATCAATAAACTACCCTTATTTTGAGAACTATTAAAATTTAAAAAAAAAACACCCTAAGGCATAGACATCTAAAAATTAAGTTTTAACAAAATTCAGCCCCATGTACAGACAGATAGACAGACAGACAGACAAACAGACATATATGCGAACAGAGAGAAGTGTACTTTATTGGGCTCGGAGGCACAAGAAAAGTCATTATTCATCATAATCTAGAGGTATAAAATATTCACGATTAAAATACTTTACCTTTATGAAAAAGTAAAAAAAAACTACGTAGCACAAAGTCGAGGGTTTATTTGAGATTTTTTAAAATATTGTTTCTAGTATAAATATAGTCACACTTCCTTCTATAAACCTTTAGGTTGTTTTTATTTAACATATTTTCTTAGTTTAACAACAAGCCTTCCCACCTTCTCTAAGATAGATGAAATACCACATAAATCAAAGTGAAAAAATACTCACGGGCACTGTAAGCCCGGAGAAGATTAAAATTAAAAAATAAGAGACGAAAACATGTTAGCCAAAGTTTAAAAAACGAAACAACACATTTCTAAACCAAGTCTTTAGGTGTGGCTCATTTCCTGTCCGTTCCTCGACATTTCCTAACGACTTGAGTCTCGGCCCTTCAAGGTCAGACCGTGCCGAGTGTTAGTTGGGACTATATAGGGAGCCTTTACATGTGAAATACCGGCCTCTCTGTAAGTTATCAACAGAACACTGGGTATGTATTACACCACCGAGTCAAGTATACATCTCTAGAGGGGATATCTAATGCGCAGACCCCAAGTGTTAGTTGGGACTGCCTTTACATGTGAAATACCGGCCTCTCTGTAAGTTCTCAACAGAACACTGGTTATCTATTACACCCCCGAGCCAAGTATACATCTCTAGAGGGGATATCTAATGCACAGACCTCAAGTGTTAGTTGGGACTGCCTTTACATGTGAAATACCGGCCTCTCTGTAAGTTCTCAACAGAACACTGGTTATCTATTACACCACCGAGTCAAGTATACATCTCTAGAGGGATTCATCTACCTATATGGTCGACCTCAATGGTCTTGGGGTAAAGTACTCACCTCAGGACCCGGTGTTCGTGGGTTCAAACCAGCAGAGGCCGATGGATTTTTCTTGAAGGATAAAAATCCGTAGCACAACCTCCTTTGGAGGGAAAGTAAAGCCGTCGGTCCCAGGTCGATAGTGGCATGTAAAATAACCCTGAAAGGTGTGTTAAAATATCTTCCTGGCTAAATTAATAGGCCCTTTTGCTCTCGCTCATAGAAATTCTCATGTGCTGATCTAATCAGTCGGTTCGAAAAGAGGATCTTAGGAAGATGGAGGATTTGAATATTGGATGACTTGAATTCTGGGAGCTCCAGGACAAGGCAGAGGAAAGGGTGCATTGGCGGTCTAAGTTCACTGGCAAAAGTAATGGACCACAGAACACCTAATAATATTAATAGTAATATTTATTCAACATCAATGCATTATAATGACTCTACAATCCTTAGTAATGATTTAAAATTGACACACAAAAAATGACCAAAAATTCCAACATGGCAAAAAATACAAAAAATGACCCATAAAATAAACATTTCTACAACAAAGAGATCATGAACAGAATTTATATACTTATGAACATTGTATCTGACGGACAAAAAAAAAAAAAAATGGCATGCCATCGATATCAGGGACCTGTTCATGACGAATATTAAAGATCGGTTGAGATTACTATATGGAGGAAATTGAACTAAACAAATCTACTGTAGCAATATGTTATTTTTTTTGGTCCAAAAACACGTTGTCTTTTCCATCCCACATTAAAGCAACTTCATGTACACACACACACACACGCACGCACACGCACGTTTAGACAACTGAATTAGGGGATGTAATCTCTTATTGGCTGAATTGTTGAGACTTCGCTAGCACTGATATCTTCGCGCCTTCTCACAGTGTACATTTAACTCGGTCGATTGATATTAAGAGACCCGTGACGTCACTCTTATTCTTCCTCTGAGGTGTACTTGGAGTTTGACGTCATTTCCGCGACTAGACACCACGGTTTGTTATCGTGTCCCTCTTATTCTTGGACTAAATTGTTTCCAACCGAGGAGTACAGGGAGGGGGAAATTGAGTTAGTGCTTCCATCTGTTAGACAATCACGATACCTTTAGATTATGGTTAAGTTAGGTCTCAGCCATATTTAAGCTAATTTAAATATATATATAAGTTAATTTAGATATGTATATATATAAAATTACTGGGGTCCTTAAGAAGTTTAAGGTATAAAACCTGTTGTCCTTGAAAATGTGTATAATGTGACTTTCCTCCTATTTCCCCTGTACCTTCCATTACTACGACTGCTCTCTCTGGATTGGCTGTAGGCTGGGAGTTTATAGGTAGGGCCGGGTATTGTCACCACCAATTACCACACTACCCATTTGGGTAATACGCATGTAAGCTAATTACGATAATGTGTCAGGGATGAGGAAGGTTGGATTTAGATTAAATATACCCACATTTTCGTGGAGGAAGAGTGAAAAACCATTCAGGGGAAGCCGCCATCAGTACACCCGACTGGGATTCGAGCCCTGATCTGTCTGTCTGTCGAAATTCTAGTCCAGTGGTTCCTAAAAGGTGGTCCGCGAGCTGTTTCTAGGAGATCCACGACAACCGCCAAAATTTAAAAAAAATTAAAAGTTGAAATAATAATTAAACAACAGTAGGCCTAATCTTAATCAAAAAAAAGCTCCCTCTCTTCCTCACCCCCCTGCACGGTGCTACATGAAAAACAAGGATAGAAATAGACTTGACATGCATTCGGATTTTCGAGTCAAAGTGTTCAGCCTTCAACCTGATATTCAAGAAGTGATGGGAGAAAAGAACAGGATTCACTTATCTTACTAATACTAGACCCAAATGAATACATTTGAACTTTTTAATAGTTAATAAATTTTCATGTAGGCCTAACTAATCTTTTTAGTGTTAACTATTACTATTGTGTTCATTATTATTACAACCAGAGGTAGTGTAAAAATAAAAGTGTAAAAAAACACTTTTGACTCTGATTTGCTGTGCCAAATTCGTAGGTTTTCTACCATGATTTATTGATGTAGGGCGGGTTTTTGCTATTTTCTATACATAGAATCGATTTAGAATCTAATGATTAGAAAAAAATGGGGGGTCAGTTGATCTCAAAGAGCCTCTTGGGGGGGTCCTAGACTAGTAGGTAATTGAGAACCCCTGGTCTAGTCTATTGCGATACGTCCAGTGAAAATTTGCCGCGTAAGTTTATATATGTCGCATTCAGGGGTGGACTAGCAGGTCCCAAGTGGTCCGGTACTAAAAAATTTAACGCCACTTAAGGTGGGGGTGTAGTGGACGAGAGTTAAGGGCAGTGTTTTTACAGTTTTTACAGCAAAACTTATTTTTTTTACCAAATAAATAACATATTGCTCCAGTAGAAACATAAGAGTTTAACTTTTTTCGCATGGTGATATCAACGTTTGTTGAATATCTATCATGAGAATAATGGCATTAGATGAGATACTTTTTAAATCAAGAGAAAAAGTTTTGTCATTAAATTAGAGGACAACCTTGATAAAAATTCAACAACCTTTGTTATCACCTTGTGAATAAAATTAAACTCTATATTTATACTGTAGAAATATTTGATTTATTTTGACCAAAAAAAAAAGTTTTACTACAAAAACAGTAAAAACACTTACCCTTTATCGCATCCCCTTCACTCCCACCTTAACATACATTCATAAATTTACTACTGGAGCTATTTTTCTGTTCAAGCTGAAGTATCATAGTGAAGTGTTTATATATTTTGTATCAGTAAATTAAATCCTTAGGGCATTTCAGCTACATTATCGTCGATTACGTCGCCATTAATCCGCTTAAAACATAAGCTTTTACGTTATACTGACATGAAAAAAAAATTCTTATGAATAAGTCAAGAGCTTGGGGTCTGTTTTTTATACATTTAAGTTTGTAAGATAAGCCTTCGTCCGCTACTTGTGCAGATTACAAACCTAGTAACAATTGGTAGTATTCACTAAATAATATTTAGCACCACGTCTTACTACCCGTTCGGGTTATACGCTTAAGTACTAATTACGCTAATGGATTAGGAATTGGGGGGTTGAATTTAGAGGAAGTGAACCCGCATTTGCGTGGAGGTAGAGTGGAAAACCATTTAGGAAAAGCCACCCCCAGTTCACCCGACCGAGATTCGAACCTCGATCTCCCCGTCCTCGGCGGTCGAGCTCAACATGACTAGCGCTTTAGCCAACTACGCCACCGAGGCGGGTAGTATTCACTAAAATTCTTATACGTTTGTATTAAGAAATAATTTATAAACAGCACCCAGAAACAACAAACAGAATCGTTTTACATTTAAGGAGCAGTCCATAGACCACGTTCTTACATTTTTTGACCTTCCTCAACTCCTTATCTTCCTTCCCATGAATTACCATTTACATTTAGCCCGTAACCGCCCCTCCGTAACCTGTGTTACGTAGCTTTTCACATCAAGAGTAAGTGTTATTATTTCATAAGAGAGCTTTTGTGACACTAAAAGAAGGATTAATATTGATATAACTCAGAATCAAAAGTTATTAATAAGGAATATGTCTAGTGACGGCCAAAAACACTAACAATAATATTATTTTTTTCAACATTAGAAAGTATAGGAACCATTTTTTTTTATCGTATGGTATAATATATGCAAAGAAAGAACATGGCATACAAGTTTGAACGCCGTGTGTGTAGACTATTAGCCGCTCGGTCGCACAGAACGTCACCCATGTTACACCTATGGAGGTTGTCTATACGTCATACCCGCAATGAGAAGATGTGATGACAGTGATTATGAAGTTGTGGAAATATGAATTTTTTTTTACCCAAGTTACCAGTCGTGAATCGAACCCGGGACCCCTATGTTTGTAGCCAGGTGCACTAAACACCCCACCACGGGGCCGGTTATAAAATGGATGTTACGTAGCGCTGTGATGTACTCCCCCTCCCCCCCTCACGTAACACCACGTAGTGTAGACACTAGAGATCCCCCCACCCCTTTATATTCATCCTACAGCGTCACGTGATTTATTGATTACCCCTAATTCCATCGTGTATCTTAACAAATGAGGTACTTTGGGCACCCTCAAACATACTTAATGGAACTTTCGATTAAAAATTTAATAAAAACAATAAATTGGAATGTAATGGAGATCTTTACTTTAGTTCAAAGAAGTTGCTCCTGCCCGAATCACACCTATTATCTCCCGGAGGCCCAGTCCACCCTTGGCTGCATGTGAACACGTCTTCCGCCGCGGGAGGCGTGGCCTCAAGATTCCACGGACCATCAGTACTCCGGGGAAAAAGAGAAGAGACCGGACCCGGGGACAGTGGAACAGGAAAAACCTTGTGATTAAAGCGACTTGAATAGCTGGACCAATCGGAGCGAGTCTGACTGATTAAAAGAGCGGGGACCGCCTGATAAACATCCTTGGCAGATACCCAACTGCTCCTACCAAGGAGGTTGACGGGACGGTTTTACAACTCCGTTTCTGTCCTCTCTCTTTGGCTTCACCGTCTACTTCTACTTGGATTTGAATAACACGTCTGTGATATTGGCCATTCCCTCCTTCCCCCCTTAACACAGTTTAAAAAATGCATGATCTTTTTTATTGCAATCGTTTGTTCTTCGTTTGTTCCGGATTGTTATGCAAAGAGTTTGGTTTGTTCAGTTTTTATAGGTCCACGAATTATATGTTTACATTTGGAGTAAAGGGGGGGGGCAACTTCACGGTAGTACCCCCCTCGCAACCACACTTTTAAAAAATTGTCATTTTTATGGCTGCGTTGGTTTATTTATCATTTGTTGTGGATTGCCAGGCAACAGAAAAGCATTAGATTGTGCAACAATGAGAAAATAGAAGCTAATATTTACCCAGGACAAGTAATTTAAATTAAAAAAATGTTCCACTGATTGAACCAGAAAATGTTATTTTATCCACCTTTACCCATAAAGCTTGGAAGACCATTGCTCTGATTTCATCTTTACTACAGTACAACGCCATTATTATATGGGATGATGAATGTCTTAAATTCATGTTCTACATTCACATTTGTTTTGTTCTTCCTGATAGTTTGAGAGCTATGAGTGATTAACAAAGGGTACGCTTTCATAAGGACATATCCACGATGGAAAAGCGTCATCAAGGTCACTGGGGTACCTCCATAATGGGAGATTATTGTTGGTTTATTAAGAGGGAATGCAAAACGTACTATGAGAAAAAAAAATATATCCGTAACAAAAATTATTAATTTTAAAGAACGTACTACATATTATTTCCTTGTCTGATAATATAAATTGATAAAGTTGTTGTAGATGAAAAAAGTTAATGATAAAGATTATATATTATATGTACTGCATGGTACTAAAATTTAGTAATTCATTTTAAAAAATGAGTATATCTTTTAATGTATGGTAGACGTGACAGAGGAGAAATAATAGCATTTTTGGAATCAGCACATCACTTTCCTTTAGAATCAGCCGCTTATGTCCTGGAGGGAGAAAAAATAAAAATTGTTAGTTACCGGTAGTGAATAATTACATCTTTACATTATATGTTCTAGAGAAATAACTTATTAATAAGATAGAACATACTGATCAAATGGACATTCTGGAAATAGCTGTCAAAATCAGTATCATATAACGTATCATCATCATAATCAACTGTTTCCAGCCTGTGTCAAGGTCAGTTTAGTAAAATACCTCCACCTTCTTCTTTCCTTCCACCATTCTTCCTCCTTTAATTGCTTCCATTCTTCTCCTCTCGTTTTCACACTTTGTGTTATCTGATCCTCCCATATCTTTCTTGACCTCCCTTGCAGTCTTTTTCTACATAGCCTACTTTATTTCCATCATTCTCTTTGGTGTTCTCTCCTTCTCCATCCTCATTACAACTCAGTCTTGCTTCCCCCACTATTTCATCTACTTCCTGTACATAGCGTATGGATACATTAAAGTAGATCTATCTAGTAGCGTGTATACTATGTGTCATAATGACTTCAGGGTTGACTATCACTGCTTATACTAACGATTTAAGTGGGCTTTAAAGGTGCCTAAAACATAGCCATAGTATGAAGAAGAAAAATGTTGGAGTAATACAAAATAATTGGACTGGAGAAAAAAGTGGTAAATCCATGAATAAAAAAACAACAAGCCAATCTAACTACAATGTACCCAGCAGGGATTCAAAGCTCGTCCTTTCGGATCAGATAGATTCAAGCAAAAGGCCGCTGAAAGCTGAGTCGCCTCTGCTGGTGTGCGTTTTTGTTAGGTTTTTTTCAGTGAATTATTACCCTTAAAAAGACTCACTATTCTTTATTCAAAGATCGGTGACCTGGTGGTCTAGAGGTAAGGTGTCGGACTTCTGTGCTGGGGGTCCGGGGTTCAATCCTCGGTCCCGGCACAGATTTATCTGATTGCCAAACCCTTCCTTCACCTCTGACAAGACGTGTATTAATCACAACTTGTGAATGGTGTGTAATTCCAGGCCTCCACCATGGTTCGGATTCAACGTTAAACTGTAGGTTTTCCATTTCATCTCACAATCGACCTACCATTGTGCATTAGCGTAAGTACGTATAACCCGAATGGTAGTAAGACGGGTTGTTACTATTTTAGTAATAATAATAATCTATTAAAAGCTAAGACAATGCCGTTGTTACATCCACTTATCGGAGGGAAAAAATAGAACAGATGAAAACCCTCTCCCTTTTTTTCCCGTTCCATTAAGGAAAATATGAAAAAAAGAAAGAACGTTAAATCCAAAAGGCACGTGGCAAGAGCCGGAGATGTTGGCGTTGACGAATAAGGGAAGGAGCTGTATCTTTATACAGGTATAAACTCCCTGAATCGAGTTTTCCTCCCACACTGGTCTTGTGAATTCTAGAACAGGGAGCGAGCATTTGAATTTACTCAAAGCGGAAGTGAATCACAACCAAGTCTCAGGTCCCCCTCTGTTTGCGTAATATTCTTGTGAATACCGGTTTTGGGAGTGAGGATTGTCGCTAATGTAATTTAATTTGGTGTTACCCACTTAGGGGCCTCATGGTCTAATCACTCTCACAATAAGACTAGACTACCAATATCAGGAGGGATCGTGACTCGATCCCGGTCGGGTGTACTGAGAATGATTTTTCCTTAATGATTTCCAACTCTCTCTCTTCAAGCAAATTCGGGTACACTTCCTCTAAATTCAACCTCCTTCCTCATCCCTAATCCATTAGCGTAATTAGTGCATAAGCGTATAGCCCGAACGGGTAGTAAGACGCGATGTTAGTAAAAAAGTGTTTATTTATCCTAGAGAGAAAGTATTGTAATCGTGAACAGAATTGGACATCGATATTAATATGTATCTTTACGTTTTATATGCTCCTAAACTAAAAAAAAAAGTGAGTCTTACAATTTTATTTGTCTCCATGTTTGTACGTCTGGTCTATCTGTCACCATGTACTTTTGTTCAGAAGTTAAACACCAGAAATTCAAAATGTGTGCAGTGCTTCCTACTTTAGCAAAACACCACACACGCTACATGTAGTACGTGTAATATATACACCCAGGAACAAGAAACATTTGATGGGGACTTTACTTACTTGACATTGACCTTTAGTAAGTGGCTGCTTGATAACTTATTTCCGCGCTCTTATTTTTGTCCTCTCTTTTTTTTTTCCTCTCTCTCTCTCTTATTCTCTCTATGGCTCCATCGTCTTTTCTGCGCGCACCCCAGCCCGAAGGGGAACTCGTCGTCTGATAATCGGAGAGGTCTCCTTCTCCGACACCACTTCTGGGACCTTCATGAAGAAGAATACTTGAGGATCTTAACAAGCGCTTTTCAACGCCGATTAAACCGTTCCGGCACCGAGTCTATCTGGGAGTGTCAAGGCGACAGAAAGAGTGAGAGAGAGGGGCTATCGTTCGAACAAGGTCCTCGAAAACTACAACGGAAGCAGTAGAGGAAGGAAGGACTTTGGGAAATATCTGAATGTATTTAGGAAGATGAGGCCTAGAAGATCGAAACAGGGGGGTGACGCTGGTCCGATAACTCTTAGATTCTTGTCACGGCGTTTCGGGTATTCTAGGTTATATACATACATGTCGACTTCAGTGGTCTTGGGGTAAAGTGCTCATCTAATGACCCGATGTTCGTGGGTTCAAACCCAACCACGGTCGGTGGATTTCCTTGAGCGATAAAATCCATAGCACAACTTCCTTTGGAGGGAAGTAAATCCGTCGGTCCCATGTCGATTGTGACATGTAAAAGAAACCTGGAAGGTATGTGAACATACCTTTCCCGGTGAAATTGGTGGGTTCTTTCGCTCTTGCTCATATAAATTCTCATATGATGATATAATCAATCGGTTCAGTAAGTGCATGTTAAATACTTCAAACAAATACATATTATAAAACATATTTATTTATACTATAATTAGGGCCCTGATTTTAATAACATATAATTTTTTTTGTCCGTCACACATAATGTCATCGCTACATAAACTTTTTACATGATCTCTCTTGTAAAAATATATATTTTATAGATCTTTTTGCCCATTTTTTTTTTTTTTTTTTTTGCATTTTCATATTTTCTTGCTTAGCTTTATTTTTGTATATTTTCTAGGGTTTTTTAAATCCATTTTTGAGTAATTTTTATGCATTTTTTAAAATCATTTTAAGGCATTCATGTTGAATAAGTATCTACCATCGATATTTTATAAATTCATCAATATACAATCATAAAGTGCGTATTTGATTTAGTCGTGTGCATCTATTACGAGTTTTTGTTTTTTATCCTTAGATAATTTTTTTGAAAATTTGAAGTAATTTTATTTAGAACTTTTAGCTCATTTAATAGGTCATTTAAAAAAATCCAGGCTCTAACTATTATATATATATACAGGATGTAGTATAGTAAAATGTGGGACTAGCTTCAGCTGTGGACAGGAGACAAAAAATCAATTTTAAAAGTTTATATAAACATGTGTAACATTTGATTTTGTTTCCGAGTTGAAGTCAGGTTTGTGTTCAAGTAATGTCGAGCTGCTTAACATGATAGGACGTGCTCAAAATGGCCATCTTCGGTCTAAATGCAAGATTGCAGTCGTCGTGTCGTAGAATTCAGCACGCTTTCAAAAATACCAGGGTTTGGAATAACCAGGAAAACCCATAGAATATACCAAGTCAACAGATCGAGAGATATCGAGTGTGTTATACAAACAGTTTAATGGAACCACTTGGTTATACCTCGTAAACAAGGTCAAATGGGACATATGTTTATATGAACTTTTTTAAATTGTTTTTGTGTCTACTGTTTACTGCTACATGTTACTGTACACCCTGCATATAATATATTATTATTTTATTTATATATATTTAATATTATTATTATTACCGCGTCTTACTACCCGTTCGGGTTATACGCACTACGCTAATGTGAAATGGTAGGGTGATTGTGAGATGAGATGGAGGACCTACAGTTTAACGTGGGATCCGAACCACGGTGGAGGCCTGGCATTACTCACATTAACTAGTTGTGATTAATACACGTCTTGTCAGAGGTGAAGGAAGGGTTTGGCAATCAGATAAATCTGTGCAGGACCGAGGATTGAACCCCGGACCACCAGCACAGAAGTTTGACGCCCTACCCCTAGAAGGTAAAATTGTAGAATTGAATAATTGGTGACCGTAGAAAATGTGTGTTTGTATTTTCTAAAAGTTTCTTTCTACTAAAATGCTACTGTCCTTACAAGAAACGTGCCAGAAATTCATTTCGCGCGATCTAGCAACACATAAAAATTAAAACAATCGTGTCTCTATTTATATTCCTGAGATTTATATATATTTTTTAATTCCTAAACAAATCAAATTAAATTAACGAGTCTTTAGCTTAGAATATGGCTGTAAAATAAATAAATAACAGCCATAAATTAATTTAAGAAATAAATAAAGATTTAATTTATTTGCTCATTTTAAGGTGAGATTGTAATGTCCGTGAGAAAATGTAAGTTTTTTTTTTTGCAGTTTTTTGCAAAACTTTTTTTTTTTAGCCAAAATAAATGAAATATTGCTCCAGTAGAAACAAAGAGTGTAATTTTATTCACATGGTGATATCAACATTTGTTGAATATATCTGTAATGAGCATAGCGGCATTAGATGAGAAACTTTTTAAATGAAGAGAAAAAGTTGTCAATAAATTCCAAGATCCCCTTGATAGATATTCAACAATTGTTGATATCACCAGGTGAATAAAATTAAACTTTATGTTTGTACTGGAGCAATATTTTTATTTATGTGTTTGCCAAAAAACATGTTATCACAAAAACTGCAAAAACACTGACCTTTTCTCGCGTCCCCTACGTTCCCACATTAAAGTAAAAAAACTGAAAAATTAATAAAAGAATGATTTAATTTTTTTGTTCGTATTGATACACTAATGAAGTAGGGATGGATTACTAAGGCAGGATTCAAAGGAAGTGTTCCCAAATTTGCAAGGAGGAAGGCTGAAAAGCAATTTAGGAAAAATTACACTCAGTACATCTTGCCGGGATTTGAACCTCAACCTCGTTGTGATGAAAGAGAGACGTCTTAGTCTATTCGACCACAAGAGATCTGTTAATAACAAACATTTGCCAATGCTGTCAACTTTAGAGCTATTTTTATTTGTTTTAAAAGGTAACGTGCTTCAAGGGAGGAATGGTCTAAGGTAATAGTTCCCAAACTGTGGTTCGTGAACCCCAAGGGGGTTCGTGAAATCTTCTAAGGGGATCGCCAAAATATTTCTGTAATGGCAGATTTTTTCCAGCACTTTGTGAGGAAATGGGAAGCATTTACAACTGTTTATCGTCTCACACTGAAGTCAGGTTGGTTAGCTTGAGGTAGAACTCTTACAAGATTGTTTGAACTCAAACACAAAGTTTTCATTTTTATTACGAACCAACCTTTTCACAAAGCAAAGTGCATGCAAGATCAAATGTGGCTCCTGGCTTTGGTCTATTTGGTAGACATTTTCTCAGAAATGAACAGTTTAACCCTATATTTCAGGGGTCGAATACTAACGTTTTTACTGTGCAAGACCGTATCGAATCGTTCACAAAGAATTAACATTTTGGTAAACGTGTTTAATTAGCAATCAAACGTGTGCTTTGATACCCTTCACGACGTTATGGTATAAAATCCGCTTTATTTGGACGAAAATGTTAAGAACAGGGTTATAAAACACTCGAAGGGAATTGGAAAAACTTCAGAGAATATTTCCCAGCTATGTCCAATAGAAACAATTGGATTCGCAATCCCCTGAAAGATACAGCAGTTTTGTAGTTTTACTTTTTAAATGATTGTATAATTATTTGAACTTGTAATTAAGTAGTTTCAATACTATTCCATTATATTTGGTGGGGTATCCCAAAGTACCTACCGCAGCTATAGTAGGTTAATTTAAAGGTATTAAACATTTTGATTACAATTAATAATTGAATTTAATAAAAATTAGGTATAAAATTAAGTGCACGGCTATGGATATCTATCTACCAGGGGGTTCGTGAATTTCAGATGTTTGTGAAAGGGGTTGGCGAGTCAAGAAAGTTTGGGAACCGCTGGTCTAAGGCGTCACTGTCGCAATAGAGCATATTTTAGATGACGGGGGGTATTAGGGTTTGAATCCCTGTCGGGTGTACTGAGGGTGGTTTATCTTAAATGGTTTTACACTCTCCTTTCGCGCGAATACTTCCTCTAAATTTAACCCTACTCCTTCTTAACACATTAGCGTAATTAGTAGGCCTATATATGCGTATAGCTCGGATGGGTAGTAAGTAAAAAAAAGTTCTTCTCATAGCGTGTCGGCTATACGTTTGCTATTGGCCTTGATTGTGCGGTCCCACCACGTTTCTTCCTCACTTTCTCCCCGGTTTGGGAACCGCGAGGGAACAATACAGTACTGTCGGCCTTGCTGCAATTAAAACTGTCTGTCATTAGTACCGGCGCATTAACCGCGCTCTCTATAGACGTGTAATTAACATAACAGCACCACATACATCGACACAGGTGTCATGCGTCGAGATTTGTCGCCAAGCTTTCTTTCCAAGCAGCTCGATGATTCCATCAACTAATTAATAGTAAATTAATGGGTACGTTGATTACGTGTATCAGTTTTAATTTCGTTAGCTTTTTGTTTAATTTGTAATTCTCGATATTTTAGTGTTTTAATTAGTCAAGACTTTGACAACAACAAAATAAACTAAACGCTGGGTATGCGACTTAAAGTTCATGCTCATCTATGTTTGGTTTGGCCTATGGCGAGGACTCAAGGTCAAGGTGGGTTTTTTTTCCTTGAAATGTTTTAACACTCACCCACAACGCAAATGTGGGTACATTTTCTTTAAAGCTTAGTTTTATGACAACACTCAATTGGTGTAATTATATACGTAGGCCTATACCTCGGACGAATTGTGCAAAGCAAAGCCAAAGAATTTAAAATAACTAGTTCTGATTGTAATATTATAATGTGGTCTCGTAATCTGTATAACAAAAGGCAAAACCTACTGACTCACCGGATCACTTACTCAACACCGTATTTCCTCACCCCTTAGCTCATTCGGTAGCGTATCTGTCAACTGAGCTACAGGTCCCTGGTTCGCTTCCCCACATGGCCGAAAATGTATCATTGGAGAAATGTGGGTTTCTGCTTTCACAGTGATAAAATAACGGTCGGGGGCTGGACGTTGTGTCTTATCTAGATTTAAGTTAGTTTGTTAGTCATGTACTGATATCATTCGGTTCACAAAAAGCACGTTAAATATATAAAATAAAATAAATCAACCCTGAGCCTGGAAATTAGAAATTTTGCGTGAAGGCTCCATTTAGGCCCTAGGCAAGAGATAAAACGGTGTTTGGTGAAATTTGACATCAAAGTGGATAAGTTGGGGGGTGGTTGAAAGTTTTCAAAATTATCTGAAAAAAAAATTTACAACAAAATAAAAGTTATTAATATAAACAAATTACAGAACATAGTGTAAATAATTTTACTTGATTTGTTTAAAACAATTTAATAAATCATGTAACGTGTTTGTCAGTTACATTTGTAAAAAAATAGTTATGAAAATATAATTCAGTTTTAGATTTAATGTAATAAATATGATATAGTTGAAAAGAAATATATGATCTCGTGTACAATGTAGAAAACAGTCATAACATATTTTCTAAAATGTAGACTATTATAAGACAATTAATTTAAGTATGATAATTTTTGGCGATATAAAATTGTGAAATAATTTTAATATTACAACTTTACTAAGTTATTTCTTATCTCAAATAGTTGCGAAAATATGATAAAAATTGGAAAGTGTGTTTATGTAAAGTAACCTCAATATTATTTTCATGCGAAAGTGAGAGTTTTAATTTTATTTGTAATGTTAAGTTAAACAGTGCCTGGATAAAATTTAATCAAAATAGTTTAATCAGATTTCGAGATTATTTTCTCTTTTTGACCTTCAGTAAGCTACCCTAAATTTCAAGGTTAGATACTTAGTTCTAAAACAATTCTCGGGGGAACTTTTGAAAACCCTAGCTACAAAGTTTTAGCCCGATCAGTAAAATAATGGTTTCGGCTTTTGGCCGAGATACAGGCAGGCAGCATCACGGAAAGTACTTTTTTTTGTTTTAGGGGATCATGAAACAGCGACATTTATCAAAATTTCGATTTCTATTTTTTTATCATCATAATGCTTCTCTTTCTCTGAGGGTTCCAGAGAAAGTAAAAATTAAAATATATTAAGTACTCAACTTACACGGATTAGAGTTACGCGGATTTGTACACATGATCGCGGTATTTCGACTTACGACTATCAACGCTATCTTTAAGCGCTACTTTAAACATAAAAAGATGGCGTTCCTCGTGAGCTGACTTACAGTTGATAGTTCAACCGCCATTTTGTAAATATGTAGGTTGTATGTTTGGTTTTCATATTAATTTAGGTACTTGATTGCAAACTGAAAGAAGTTTAATTTTTCAAAGTTTTCTTTTTACGGGCAGAAATAATTTATTTTTAAGGAGGGGGCCACCTAGGTAAGCGAGAAATCGGCCTACGGATGTTCACCTCTAATGTAACTATTAAATTATACCATGCATTATTTCAAATATGGTTCACGCCAAAATAAAGTCAAAAGATTCCAATAGAAAAATGAAAGTGAAAATGTAACATCAGCTCATTTTCAACAACTTTTTAACCATATTTGTGGAGCTATGAGACTAGGCTTGATGGAAAAGGGCTCTATATATTAGCCTTCCTCTAACAAATACAGGAAATTTCTAACAAGATCACAACAGAAAATTTTAAAATATTTAAGAACAATCATCAATCTCTCCTATTTACCTTGAAATAGAAAGTTTCATAGTTTTCTTTCGGATCTTTCTTATTGACATGATAAAGTGTGTTTGTAGGGAAATGTCTAAAGGGAATATAAGCTTAGAAAGAATAAAAAAGTAGCTCTGGAAAACTACACACCATTTGGTTTACCAGAATATTTTTGGAACGAATTAACCGCGTAGGTCGAGTATTTAAAGTGATTTTCCCCACATGTAATGTTTGCGCTCTCTTTGCTGAACTGCCCCTGCGCGTGATCATTTAAATCACGCTCTCTTAGCAAGATGGTACAGCCCGATTATCAGCATATCTCGAGTTCATTCTTCTGTTAAATAACCTTGTGTGAGATCTCCTAATTAAAAGCTCATTAGGGACGTCCTCTCCACGCTAGCCACACATCGTTCCATTTTTTTAAAATAAAATAAAAAAAGCACTCATATGACTGTAATCTTGACTACTTTCCACTTAGAAGTTTCTTATTTTTCATCGAGGCTTTCTACAACTTAATAATTATTTATCATCTCTGAGGGAACTTCATGGCTACAGTTTAGAAACATCGTTGTTTGTTTTCATGTAGTCAATCTTCCTTCAAATATATGTCAAACTTTGCAACGTTGGTTCATCAATGTTGCCAGTAACTCCTTTTTTCTTACCCTGGAACACCCACCACCTCCCGACATAACTGGAATAGAGTAGATTTGGCAAAACAAACGTCAGAAACCAATTGGGTTTATCACATTTCTGGGTGGAACTGTCCAACAGTAGGAGAACAAACAGGGGAAGAGGAAGATACGCATTACAATACAATGTGTGTGTTGTGACTCCCCCATATTTAAATTACATCATTCGATCCATTCTACCCTCTTTTACCATTTACCTCTCATTTCCCAGGCATTTATACCTTAAAAATCAACCAAAATATGTGGATATTTGGACTTGTCATAGTGGAAAATATCAATTTTCAAACCATATTTATAAGTATATTAGACTATGTCATAGGAGATAATTTTGTATTAGGCCCTAATTCCATTAAACACCAAACTCGTTTAAGTACTCTTAAAGGTTTTGGTGATATCTAGCCTAAGCGCAACATATGATTGTGGATATATCACCGATCTAGACATCCATCTCAAACGAGAAAAAGCTAAGATACATATTTTCTTCATAAGACCTGTAATTCCCTCAGAGGTGATATTCAGTTGATAATGATGATGATGATGATGATGATAATAATAATAATAATATTACGCATCAAAGCTAGATCATTCGTAGCCCAGTAGTGGAAAGATTAGCCGGTACTAATGTACTGTTGCCCAGATGACGCCCGAATGTACTAATAGTACATCCTTTCCGTGTCCCGATGAGATGAGGTGATGGAGACAGTGAGTATGAGGGTGTGGAACCAGTGGAAACAATTAAACCTAGCTTAAGTCTAACCAACCAAACCTTGTGACCATTGGGGGTAATTCCCCTTTCGGGTAAAACACCCAAAGTACCAGCCGGGAATCGAACCCGGGATTCTTAGGCTCGTAGCAAGTTGCGCTGACTACTACCAGTTGATGATACTTTATCCTAACCTGCTATTGAGCCTCCCCTCATTATAAGATCCCCCTCTCCACCCTTCTAGGCCAGCGCTACCCCCCTTTCCCTCATCCCATTTCATCACCTCGTCTATCGCCCACAGCGGCAGGTGTGGTTGGTTGGTTCTTCGAGTCCATGGACCTCCAGCGCTCCCGCCCGAACCAACATGACATTCCATCAATAGGTGACAAGTCTTGAACTCGAGGGGGAAAACCGCATAACTACCAGAGAAATGTTCCTGACAGGCCTGTGGAGTCTGAAGCACTTTTGTGTGGAATCGCGAAGTCGATACAATATGTAACACATCCGACCAAGGCCGTAGTCGGGGGGGTTTTCGGGGTTCAAACCCCCCCCCCGAAATTTTATGAACAAAATATATATGGCTTTATTTATGGTTCAAACCATATCAAAATTAAGGTACAAGTACAAATTAGGGGGCTGTGTTACCATAAAAAGCACTTCAAAGAGCTTCCAGAGGTGTTTATTATTTAGAATTTTTTCTAGCCTTCGGCAGTTATGGTGTTATATTGTAGTAAAAAAAAATTTCAGATAGCTTCTAGAGGTGTTTAATATTTAGAATTGTTCCTATTTTTCGGTGGTTAGGGGGTTATGTTGCCATAAAAAACACTTCAGATAACTTCTAGAGGTGTTTAATATTTAGAAATTTTCCCAGTCCTTGGCAGTTAGGGTGTTATGGTGCCATAAAAGACACTTCAGAGAGCTTCTAGAGGTGTTTAAAATTTATAATTTTTCCTTAACTTCAACAGTTATGCTACTATAAAAAAATGTTTAGAGAGCATCTAGAGGTGTTTAAATATATAGAGTTTTCCTATAGCCTCCGGCATTTATGGGGTTATGGTACCAATAAAAAAGCACTTAAGAGAGCTTCTAGATCTGTTTAATAATTATAATTTGTCCTAGCCTCTGATAGTTGGGGTAGTGTTGCCATAAAAAAACACTTCAGAAAGCTTCTAGAACAGTTTTTTATTTAGAATTTTTTCTAGCCTCTGTCAATTGGGGGATGGGTCCACCAAACCCCCCCTGAAATTATTGGCTGGCTACGGCCTTGCATCCGACTACAGCGTCCAAATATTTATATAGTATTATTTGATAAGCTCATCTATCGTGATTGAAATTAAGAGTTTGCATCACAGCAGACCCAACTCAGCTCCCGGCTCGCGCGACGTATGGGAGTAAAAGGGAAAATAAAACACGATATGTCAGAAATGTGTGCAGTGCATTCATATTCAAAGGATTACTCGAAATTTTCGTGGTGACATTGGGGACAAAGCGACAAAGTTTCTTGTTAGTAACTACAGTATGTACCTAATAAGACAGGATTAAGATTTGTGCACAGTGCTTATCTGTGAAGCCATTCTAAAATGGTCAAAAAACAGCCTTTTTAACGCAGTTTTTATCCAGATATAATTTAATATTTCAACAACTTTCAGTATTAAGAACATCATTAACTCTTTAATTAATGTTTAGTCATAAATGATCCGATAGTGTTCGTGTAAATTTACGATTTTGAGTCGACTGTATCACAGAATTGACGGGCATGTGATGCAAGCTCTTAATCCGAATTTTCGGAACAAGCTTCAGTCCCAATTAGTTCGGATTAACAAGGTTATAGTCACTAGTGTATATAATTATGGAGTTGGAGTCGAAAGGTTGTGCAAACCGACTCCACGACACCTGGTTCCTGAAACTGATACATGTTATCTTTATTTATCAAGGCGAATATGTTGCTGATAATCTTTTAATATCCGAGTGAATGAATGCTCATGTCGTTATAGCAGTTAGGAGTCTATTGATTAAGCTCACATGGCAGTAGGAAAATATTCACAACTATAATATTTTATTTATTTATATGGTATTATGATATCCACCTGCGATTGGGCATAAATTATTATTAAGTAATAAAAGGAAACTTTACAGACAATTCTTTAAAGAAAAATACACTTAATCCATGACTTTTTGAATATATGAGAGGGGTCCAAAACAGTATCATTACAATGGGGAAGTAAAAAAAAGTTTCTGTGGCCTCGTGGTCTAACGCGCTACTCTCGTGATGGACTAGACTGCCGAAGATGGGATATCAAAGTTCGATCCCCGTGGGTGCACTGAGGGTGGTGTTTCCCAAACGGTTTTCCACTCTCTCTCTCCACGCAAATGTGGGTGCACTTCCTCTAAATTAAAAGCCTTCCCAATCCATAACACAGTAGTGTAATTAGTACATAAGCGTATAGCCCAAATGGGTAGATAAATTTTAAAAATATATTTAAAAAAGTATCTTGCAAATTATCTCTCAGTTAATTACTAACCTTCGTTAAGTTGAGAACGCCGAGTATTGAAAGGTTGTGGTCCACCTTGAAGAGAAGTTGACCCCTTGTTGTACCAAAACCGTGGTTGTTTGTTCTTGTCATTGTTCGCGAGCGCTCAAACCCGGAAGAAAAATCTAAATAATAATAATTGTCGCATACTTATTATACAGGGTGTTTTCACTACACGGGGCGTGGAAGAAAGAAAGTGATCGTTTTCTCTATTCATGTGTGATTAGAATTATCTGTAATCTCCGGAACGGAAAGGTTTAACATTAATCCCCATTGTGATCCGCTAACAGTTTGGAATTAGAAATTAGTGCGAGCGGTTCTTACGTGGACGTTGGGTGGAGTCTGTCTCTTTGAACGTGTAACTTTGTTAGGTTTTTTTAGCACCGCGTCTTACTAACCGTTCGGGTTATACGGATGTACTAACTACGATATTTATTTATTTACACTATTTATTCCGATTACTAGCATGTAGCTCGGGAACTAGATCTACATCTTGAATTAACATCACATATTTTAGCTATTTTCTTTTTTAAATACAATAATAAGTTTATAATAAGCACCCAAATCTAAAAGTCCTATTTGTCCTGCTTTACCTATACCTATCTTACTACAGTAGCCCCGTGGCTTCTTTGGTGCTGACTGACAGCTCACAGCTGACTTCTGACAGTCAACATTTAGGTATATACCTACATTTTGACTGTCAGAAGTGACAGCTGCTAAACACATGTTTTTTGCAGATCATATGGTTCAGCGTAGGGATACATAATTTGGTCTGGTAGCTTTTTAAAGCCATCAGCTGTCAGCTGTGAGCTGTCACTCAGCACCAAAGAAGCCATGGGGCTATTGTAGTTGGTCCGCCCCGGCTATATTAAGCCCCCGGTACCTTGTCCCGCTGGGTGTCCCACCGAACTCTGGATCTAATAGTCTCCAGATCACTAACAACGATAGTGTTTTTAGGGATGAGGATGTATTTAAAGGAAGTGGAGGAAGGGTGGAAAACAATTTTTTGGAAATATCACCCTCAGTACAACCGACCGAGATTCGAACCTTGATCTGGTGTGCACATCTACTCTAAATTCGACCTTGTTCCTCTCTACTCACTTAAGGCGATTGGTCCTTTTCATTAACGCGCGGAAACAAAGAGCCATGGGAACGAACGGTTATCTTCAAGAATTTTTATTGTTTTGCAATATTTTTTTTCGGAAATGGTTTGTTCAAGAATAAAAGCATGTTGATTATGTTATACTTTTTATATACACACCTCCTCTATAATTTTAACAGTGATGAAATATCAATAATTTTGAAATTTTTCAATAGAAAACTGTTGGCTTCATAACAAAAAATAAGAAAAAGTAACAATTAATAAACATCGATACATTATCTTAGAAGAGGTGTTGAAAATATTAACATAAATATTTCGCTCGTTCTCGAGAAAACTGACATTTCCAAACGGATGATTTTTCCTCAAGACCTGTCCGGTAGCTAGCGCCATCTACGTTTTCCGTGATTTATCTGTTATTGTTGGCGTGGAAGGATACTTTGGTTGGTTGTGAAGCCACGCCATGCCTTTCAACCTCCCGTTCACCATCCCACAAAATAGTTTTAGACTTGCACTCGACAGGGCTAAGGGCCTTAAGAGTACGGTCTCGGCCAGCGAGGAAGTATCGATCACTGTCCAGCCACACGATTTAAAATACAATGGTCTGTGTCGTTTGAAATAATTCTTTATTCTGTCGGTCCTACACCTTAACTCATTCGGTAGCGTGTCTGTTTACTGAGGTTATAGTCCCGGGCTCGATTCCCCGCATGACCGAAAAATTTAACAATGGTGTAATGTTGGTTTATCCTTTCACAGTGATAAATTAACGGTCTAGGGCTGGATGTTGTGTCTGTTCTAGATTTAAGTTAGTTTATAAGTCGTGCTATTTTATGATCAGTCGGTTAAGAAAGTGCACGTTAAATACCTCAAATAAATGAAAAAATTAGTTTAATAAGCTTATAATCCCTTTCACCCTTCACCTACAACCACCCTTTGTTTTTGTCAATAGGAAAGAGGGGAAAGAAAACTTAAGAAATTTCTTATCTCAAGGTAAAGCGGAAAGCTCGCTGCTAGTTATCAAATATCTTAGAATTTTCTGTTGTGAGCCTATCAAAAAAAGTCTGTATTTGTCAGAGGAAGGTTAGATCTAGAGCTCTTTTTCATCAAGCCTGGTATAATATGTCCATAAATATTTTTCAAAAACTCGTTGAAAATGAAGTAATGTCACATTTTTTCACATTTTTTTTTCTATTAATAAAATTCAAATTATGGGATTGCTTAGGAAAAAGAGCCCTGTTGGAATCTTTCGACTTTATTTTGGCGCGAACCATATTTTTAAATAACGCATCGTAGAGTTAAATATTACGTTATAGCTGAACACCCGCGTTGCGATTTCTCGCTTACCGAGGCGTCCCCATTAATTAAGACTCAGCGAGCACCAAAATAATCTAATAAGTAGTGTCTAATACCGAACCAAGGCCCGTTATACGAGTAGCGGCTGCGTGTGGTGACTGGAGAGTGTTGCCGTCTGTTGATAAGTGAATGTATAGACAATCTGTTTGAGCAAGAGATCAAGTCACGTGTAGCCTAAGTGGGTTTGGTTCAGTTATACCAACAGACGGGGAAAAAAAAACCAAGATGGTTAAAAAATAATATTAGCAACAGTATTCAAAACGCTAGATAGGGCCTTAGATTATCAAGGTTTCAATAGTTTTGATAGTGGCAGGGCTTTTCAACCCTTTTTTTTTTTATATCCAAGGGCCAAAGTTTCTGTCCCTTGTTGGCTCGCGGGTCACAATACTATACCGACATTATTCGGATTGAATAATATTTAGCACCGCGTCTTACTACCCGTTCGGGTTATACGCTTAAGTACTAATTACGCTAATGAATTAGGAAATGGGAGAGTTGAATTTAGAGGAAGTGAACCCGCATTTGCATGGAGGGAGAGTGGAAAACCATTTAGGAAAAACCACCACTAGTTCACCCGACCGAGATTCGAATTCGGATTGAATACATATTTAAAAAAAATATTCGTATCAGCTCATTCTTATGCTCACACTAAGGATTAGGATTTCTCGTGATATATATGCTATGTTATTTCATAGCAAGAGGTAGCGCGATTTGTATTGTCCACTAGAGTTGTCATTGTCCGGTTCAAAGTACAGTTGTATAAAAACATAATATTTTTCTTTACGTAAAAAAGAAAAAAAAATTGGAAATAAAGTAAAATACGTAAATAAAATACATATTTAATTTATTAGTTGGTTTATATAACAAATAATCTGTATTTATATATTTTTTTCTCTTGGAATAATCTTTTAATTTTCATCGGGCCGCAAAAAATTTCACTGTGGGCTGAAGACCCCTGTAACCTGTCTCTAGCTAAAATAGGGAATAAAAATGCTTTATTGTTCTTTATCAAGCACATGAATCTACACCATTAGCCAATAAATCTTTTAGTATACCTTTAGACCCTCTGGTGCTCTAATAGTAGAACTCCTGGTTACAGAACAAAGGCAAAGAAAACCCGCGTTGTCTAACTCAGTGAGTAATAATAATAATAATAATAATAATAATAATAATAATAATAATAATAATAATAATAATAATAATAATAATAATAATATATCGCGCCTGGGCTGCAACAATCGTAGCCCGTAGTGGAAATATCAGCCAGTACTAATGTACCGTTCCCCAGGGGACGCCCGAATGTATTAATCGTACATCCTTTCCGTGGAGGCTCTTTCCATGTCCCGATGAGATGAGGTGATGGTGATAGTGAGTATGAGGGTGTGGAATCAGTGAAACACTAAGGGCCAGTTTCATAGTCAGACTTAGTACGCCTCAAGTGCGGCGCTATACTAAATACAAGACGTCACCTACCTGAAATTGAATGGAATGGGTCAGTTTCACATGCGAAACTGGCCCATTCCATTTGGTCTAGGTAGGTGTCGTTCTGTATTTAGTATCGACTCGCACTTTAGCGTACTAAATCTGACTATGAACTGGCCCTTAAACCTAACTCGAGTCTAATTAACTGAACCTTGGTGACCGTGGGGGTAGTTCACCTTTTGGGGAAAATACCCAAGGTACCAGCCGGTAATCGAACCCGGGACCCCTAGGCTCGTATCCAGGTGCGCTGACCACTACACCACTGGACAGGTTGACTCAGGGAGTTGATGGGAGCTTAGGAACTTGGTTGCGATGATTCGGTTAATTTAGCAATCCGGTTAGTTGCGTTTCGGATAATCTGAGCTATATTTCACTTTCATGATGGCTTGCACCTTCTCTTTTAATACTATATTATGATGACTGTAAACTGAAGGCAGATTCATGCTCCTAATATGATTGGACCTCAGCCGAGGACGTGGCCATCCAGGTATTGTACTTAAGTTAGATTCAACACCCAGTGGCGTGCTGTGGAGTGTTGCTAGGGTAGAAAAGTTAGTTAAAACTGTTCATTAACTATTCTCTTCACTCAATGTCCAGGTATCCACAGATATATTATATTCCCATGTAAGGTAAGCCAGTGTATGGTATAACCTATTTATGAGCTGGATAGCTCAGTGGTTAGAACATTGGCTTACCAAGTCAAAGGTCCAGGGTTCGATTCCCGTGTCCAGGTGTCATTTTTCAATTTTCAGAATATGATATCTAGATGGAGAATTCCTCACTAAAAAGCATAAATACGAGTAATAGCTTCGGCTATTTGATTCTTATTTATGAGTGGTCAAAAAAATAGTTGACCATATCACAGATACAGTTTAAACAAGCTATGCTTACTCTGTCAACACTCCACGACACTACAATATGGGACGCGATTTGAAACACCTATGGAGTAGAAATTTGGCCAATAGGTGGTACGAAGGTGGTGTGAAAGGAGCAAGTGATTACAAGCTTACAGAAGCTCACGAATTATTTTGTGTTGAAAACTTTAAGGTGGGAGTGAGGGGTAAGTGCGCTAACGCCAGTGTTTTTTTGTGGTTTTTATAGCAAAACTTTTTTTTTGGCCGAAATAATCAAATATTTCTCCATAAGAAACATATATTTTAGTTTTCTTCACATGTTGATATCAACAGTTATTGAATATCTGTCAATAACATTGGGGAATTAGATGAGAAACTTTTTTAAACTAAGAGAAAAAGTTGTCATCAAATTCCAGGACACCTTTGACAGATGTTCAATAACTGGTGATATCACCATTTGAAGAAATTTAACTCTATGTTTCTACTAGATAAATATTTGTTTTATTTTGGCCAAAAATGTTTTGCTATAAAAACTACAAAGCGCTTCCCCTTTCTTGAGTTCCCTTCACTCCCACCTACTAAAAAAAAGTGAATCTACTATTTCCCTGTGATTTCTAGAACTAACTCCATTGAATATAATAACCATCCTGGCCACATCAAGAGGCTTAGTGCGAACTGCTATTTATGTTCATAAATTATATAAATCAATGGATTTATCCATATTTCTCCTTTTTTTTCTTGTTTTCGTCATTGATAATAATAATATATTATTATTATTTAGCATCGCGGCTAATCACCCGTACGGGTTATACGTTTATGTACTAATTACGCTAATGGTTTTAGGGATTAGGAAGGTTATATTAGATGTGTACCAACATTTTCGTAGAGGGAAAATGGAATAAAAACCTCAGTACACCTGAATGAGATTCAAACCTCCATCTCACCATCATCTGAAGTACCAGAGTACTGCCTTTGAATATACTCTCACCGAAGCGGGTCTGAAAATTATTATAATGCGTTTTGGAAATAAATTATTTCTTCGTCTGATGCATATCTATTATTTGGCTAAAATCAAAAAATTTATGTCAGAAGTGGGATTCGAACCCACGCCCACAGAAGTGGACTGCGACCTGAACGCAGCGCCTTAGACCGCTCGGCCATCCTGACATGTAGATCAAGATAAACAACAAGTTAAATCGCTGCGTATGCATATTGTGACATCTTATTTTTTATCGCCACAACCTGTTCAGGTTATACACAAATAGTTGTGACTTGTTAAATTAAAGATAAGATATTGACTATAATCGATATTTTGTCTGTGGAAACAAATTTATTTGGCTTTCTTAGGATGTTTTTATTCATTTATTATTCAAAAGGTGAAAACTTTGGTTTATTTTTACTGTAGTAAAAATAAGTTATATGGAACTAAATAGATGAGTAGATTAATAAGTTACGTGTGAACAGTGTATAAGATAGAGTGATGGGTGAGTGCCAAAGGAAAAAAGAGGGGAAGTTAACAAAGAGGAGTGTAAACTGTATTTACAGTTTGAGAGCACCAAGAGAGTTTCGTAACTGAACATGTTTACAAAATGTACTTGATTTCAAGTGATCAGGTGGGTATGAGGTACATTCATATACACAAAGATAACTAACTCCACAGCATTGTAATAGGTTATGAGTATAAAGTAACCATGTATATACAAACATTTAATACAAGGAATAGAATACGATACGTCGAAAGTTCACACCACCACATAATACCGATTTGTATTCTACCGCTTCAAAAACAAGTAGACCAATCTTCTGCTGAGACTAAACAAAAAAAACAAAAAACGAATGTATGATGATTTCCAACATTTTCACGGGATTAACGAGGATAGAAAATATCTGAGAACACCTTCCCTAGCAATGACGAGGCGTGCTAGTGATTAGAGATGAAAATCTTCCGGTAAAATTTTCGTATCGGATCGGGTTGTATGTGTGTAAAGGCTCTGATTCTGTTTTACAGCAAATTGGGGAACAACGACGTTAGTAACGCACTCAACCATTGAGCGCTGTAATCAAACTTGGAATTGATTTCATTGCTTTGTTGTAGCTCATTTTGTTGATTGGGATATTTCCGATTGCCTTCGTTCCATTTAAATACGTGGTTGGAAAATCTGCCTCGGTAATCAAATGAACCAAGGCTTCCCTCCCTCATTACACTTTACTGCTGATGATGGGGAGATCAGGGTTCGAATCCCAAATTGGGTGTATTGAGGTGGTTTTTCCTTAAAAAAAATTCTACACTCACTCCACGAAAATGAGGGTACATTTCCTCTTGATTCAGCCTTTCACATCCCTAACACATTAGCTGAATTAGTGAATATGTGTATGACCCGAAAAAGTATTAAGATGTGATGAAAAAATTAAAAAATATCTCAAGAATTTCCCGTAAAAAAACTAGATGGAGTTTTCCTTTGCACTATCTAATATCCAATGTTACAACTTTGATTTTTTAGCATCGCGTCTTACTACCCGTTTGGGTTATTCGCTTATGTAGGCTACTAATTACGCTAATTGTATTTAGGGATTAGGAAGGCTATATTTAAAGAAAGTGTATCCACATTTGAGGGGAGAGAAGAGAGTTTTGGAAAAACCAGCCTCAGTACACCCGAACGAGATTCGAACCTCGATATCCCCGTCATCGACAGTCTAGTCAACTGCGAGAGCATTAGATCACGCGACCACCGTAGCGGGTGATACAATTCTTAGCATAAGACAATGAGAGGAGTCTTTATTAATTATTTTGAATTTTATGATTAAGGTGATAATTATGCGCGGTGCTAGATTCTGATGACGCATGGTTGAATTAATGTAATTGTGATTTTTTATTTTGTTTTCAGAAACTGTTTCTATTGGCGGCCTTATAAATTCTAAAGGTAACCAGATGAGGAAGGTAAATTTCAAGGAAAAGCGTCAGCATTCGGCTAAAAATGGTAAACCACATCGTAGAAAATATAAGAAAGAAGTTTAATGAACTCCCGACCGAATGAGTCCATTAGTTAGTCATGAGACCTTCTAACCCTTGCACTAAGTACTGACGCAACCCCCAATACACGTAAACACAGCCCGTGGCGTCCAAAGTGGTGTGTCCCCTTTTCGGTAAGTGGTAAATTAATGTCTGATTCTTGTGTCAGCGCTAGTATTAAGCAGGGATAAACCATGAAAACACATAAATAAACTATTTCTGTAAAACAAAATAACGCGTGTGTCTAGTCTAACCGCCAGTTCATGATTGAAATTGGTAGTTACCGGTTAAGGTGGGAGTGTATGGGACTCGAGTTAAGGGCAGTAGTTTTGAAGTGTTTATAGCAAAACTTTTTTTGTTGTTGCAAAATAGATAAAATATTGAACCATTAGAAACAGAGTTTAACTTTCTTCTCATGTTGATATCAACAGTTGTTGAGTATCTGTCAAGGGTGTCGTGGAATTTAATGACAACTTTTTCTCTTCATTTAAAAAGTTTGTCATTTAATGCCGCAATGCTCGTCACAGATATTCAACAACTGTTGATATCAACATGAGAAGAAAATTAAACTCGATGTTTCTACTGGAGAAATTTTTTATTTATTATGGCCACAAACATGTTTTGATATAAGAACTGCAAAAAATAAATACTGCCCTTAATTCACGTTCCCTAAACTTCCGCCTTAAGTTAGGCCACGCCGTTGTCTAAATTGAGTCATGGCATGAGTTTTACATCCTCTTTCAAGACACTCAGCTCTTCTCTATCATCTTCTTTACTAAAAAAGAAAAAAAATAGGAGATACCAATAAATTTCGAGACATTAGTCACCGGGAACGCGAAATAAAAACGTAAATATCGTCTTGTCTGGTTTTACGGTGAGGTCAGGGCTCGATTCCCACCCGGGGTGTACTGGGAGTGTTTTATCACTCTCCCTTCATACACATGTGGGTACATTTCCTTTATGATTCTACCTTACCCACAAGTTTAAATATGATATGCAGACATTCCAGACTTTGTCTTTCATTTCATCACGTTTTCTTAACGTTTCGGGTTATAAGCATATAAAATATTAATTACACTAAAGTGGTAGGAATGAGGAAGGTGAAAATTTAGCCACATTCGCGTGGAAGAAGATTGGTTTTTGGTTTTAATCTATGAAAACTCTGTCTATAACTGGCAAACCAGACTGGAGCCGGCTCCAGACGACACGATTCGGTCAGGCTGACGGACGGATTTGATAAGATCAGACGCAATATCATGTCAAGCGTAGATGTGTCATCTGACTTCATTTTCAATTTCAAGTCGGGGTGATTTCGGGTAGCTAGCGCATCGGACCGCCTGATCGCCTGGTGTTAGCGCGATCTTAAACATAAGAATAAAAAAATCAACTGATGAAATCACGCATGGTCGCATGGTCTAACGCGCCACTCTTGCAGTAGACTGGAATGCCGATAACGGGGAGATCGAGGTTCAAATCTCGGTCGGGTACAGAGGGAGGTTTTTTACTCGAAGGTTTTTCCATTCTCCCTTCACCCATTTGCGGGTACACTTCCTATAAATATAGCCTTCCTAATCCATAAAACCATTAGCTCTAATGGGTAGTAAGGCGCGATGCTAGAAAATAAATAATAAGTAACTCGTGATTTGGTCAGACTAACCGTCGGGCTGACTAGTCGGATCGTCCGTAGTCCTCGTAAAGCAACATCTTGTGCGACCTCAAAGGGGTTCAAACCAGAGTCCCCTCGCATCTGGTGCCCGGTGGTCCAGACGTGACCGCACGCGCCCAAGACTTGGCAACACCGCCCATCTCGAGGGCGAAACCTCGTGTGAGGCTCTCTTTCTCTCTCTCTCTCTCTCTCCCTCAGTTGACTTCTCGGGGGGGCCTCCTTCCAAGTTTCGGGTTGTGGAATGTTGGCGGCTGGCGGCGTGGCCGAGGAAGGAAGGAAGCAGAAATAGAGAAGAGGCGAGAAGGAAGAGAGAAAGACAACATCAGTCGCTGACCTTGCCAGGAAACAAGCTAATCAACTGTCTCTTTTTTTTTCTCTCTCTCTCGCTCTCTCCTGGTTTCAAACGTCTCTCTCATTGGTCGACTCGGTTTACATAGTCCGGCTTGGATAAGTCGAGAAGGATTATAATATATTACCAAGAGCAGTGTTCTCTAGTTCTATACTAGCAGTCAGAGCACTTCGACTACATAAACAGGATGAGGAAAGTGATATTTGTGAAATAATTGGATCCATGCAGTCCAATTGTCATAGAAAGAACCTTATCTAACAACTAGAAATGGTTAATGGTTTATTAGAACCGCGTCTCAATTCCCTCTAGGGCAATAGGCATATGTTCTAATTACGCTTATATGTTAAGGATGAGAAAGGTTGAATTTATGTGAAGTGTACCCGCATTTGCGTGGCGAGAGCAAAAGCGAGAGTGAAAATACATTTAAGAAAGAGAAGAATAAAGAACACCTGGCCGGGATTTGAACCCTGACCTTACAACTACTAGTAAACCTTTTTTTAGCACAGCGTCTTACTACCTTTTTGGATTATACGCTTTTATGTGTTAACTACGCTAATGGTTTTTAGAGATTAGGTAATAGTTATAGGAAGTGTGCCCGCATTTGCGTGAAGAGAGAGAGAGTGGAAAACCAATTTGTAAAATAACCTCAGTACACCCGACCTAGTTTCGAACCTCGATCTCCCCGTCATCGGCAGTCTAATCTACTGCGAGAGTAGCGCCTTAGACCATGTGGCCACCACCGAAGCGGGTAAATAAGTTACTAAAATGTCTAAGTCTCATCAATATGTACAATACATATGACTTTATGAACAAATTAAAAGTCTGCCCCTAGCAGACGACGATTGAATGTCACGTTTTGGTCAGTTGCAGATGGTGTGTGCATGTCCTTCCATTGCTCACTGCCTCTAGTTGATAGTTTGGTCACCGTTGGAAGAAAACTTCCGAGCCCTTTCAGATATCGCCAATAGAATCTTCAATCACCCTTGGATGCAGTAAGACTTTGGATGGTATGTTCAGAAACCTCTTGTTGTTGTGAAGAACGAAGTGACTTAGTACTATTTCCGGAAACTATATCATCTACAGTACAGACAGTTCCACCGTCAGCTTTTTTAAAGATAGTAAGAGATTTACTTGTGCTAAGTTCTTTTTCTATTTGAGATGTAGAATGGTGACTGAAATTCAATTTAAAATACAATGATAATAGAATTTTTTTTAAATAAAAACGAGATTAAATGAGCTATAAAAATTGACTAGAGATGAAAAGTTATTAAATTAAATTATTGTTAAATACAAATGATCAAATAATTTATTTTAAAAAATTGATAAATATTTGTGAAGACATTTTAAATAAACACTATAAGATGAATAAAATTGGAAATATATGTTATCCTATTGGTACACTATATACATATGAATATATTTTCGTAATCTAATGTGAAACAATACGTGATTTCGAAGACTTTATTAAAATGTAATTCCTCGCTCTTTGAATTTGAAAAACCAGCTGTTGAATTTTAACTCAGTTACGTACAGCTAAAAATGGCAATTTTTCTTTAAAGGTTTCAAATAAATGTCCTTAAGTTCTTGTTGGTGCATTTCAATGTAGGCCTATTTATCTTGTCACGTGTTTGAAATAATAATACTGCATATCGCAGATAAAGTAACCACAATCTATCAAGGACAGTCCACTAGTGTGTAAGTTAAATTAATTATAATCAAACCGTCCGAGTTACAATAAGTACAATGATAAGAACAAGATTGCTGATAAGAGGAGTAGCTACGCAACTCGTACAAAATACATTAGTATATGAATTAATCCCTTGGTACCAACTTCCATCAACTTTTCTTTAAATGTGTTGGTGATTAAATAAAATCTAAGACTTTCTTTATTTCAAAAGTTTATAAATTTGATTTAAATTTGCGCTCACCTGAAAGATATATTTAAAATTTAAAAACTATGGATTTCGGATTGTCCTCATTTTTAAGTCAGTAGTCTAGTATGGTAAGATAGTACAGCTCGCTGATAGGCTTAGAGCTGGTCACGTGACCACGCCCCCTCTCCCCCAGCCCCTGCCACCCTCTCCCCCTCCCAGGGCTCCATAGTTGATAGGTATAAGTTCCTTCATACCAAGAACGGTGGTCTATACTTTTTTTTCTCAATTATCGAAAACAGATATTGCCTCAGGCAGCCCATTAAGCTTAGGCTATGAAGAACCATACGTTGTTTTAGCTTGGATGGGAAACCACGGACCGTTTTCGGAGAATTAAACTTTTCAGGGAACCCCCATTGGGTCAAAACACTTTGTGTTAATAGAAGGAGCATTGATGGGGCCCCAAATTGGCTGTTTGGTGGGGGTGTAAAAGAGACAGACAGGTTTTTGCTTGAATAAAACATGATACTACAAAACATACATTTATTATACAGACATACATAATATTTATCATACATTTTTACAGGAATGCCTCATATATTCGTTCATACGTTTTTCTACAGTGTCTCTTAGATGCGTTAGTAAAATTGTTTTTAGTTCACAATCCAGCGCGTAATAGTCCAAACCGACGACCTGGCGTGTGTAGTAGGTATCACTGATGAGATCCAGGTTTTTGATGTGCGTTTCCACCGTAGGCTGGTCGAGATCGATGACGTCTGCCGATTCTGTAAGCGTGTCGCACACATCCACGACGAGCGTGTCGATCAAATCGTTGCAATAGCGTGCGACAGGTGTCGACCACATATCCCGGCGGTCGACGGCGACGTCGATGAGGTCCCACACATCGCAGAGACGCGCCCAGCTAGGTGCTAGATAGGCGACCCGTTTGAGTCCGGCGTCTTGTTTCTCGCTGATGACGACCATGCGGTCACCGCACACCTTGAGAGAGTGTGTATTGTGACGATTCTATCAAAACAATTTTGACGTGTTTTCCTTGTGGTTACACAATGTTGTTTTCTTATCCTCCGATATTGCCTTAGGCTATACACCGTTTGGACACTATACACCGTTTATGCTAAGAAGGAGAAACTGTGAGGTATAGTCCGTTTTCGCTATGAATGTCCAAATTGTCAATGTAAAAAATACCTAGATGGTAAAAAATGTTATTCTCTCCTGATGTTTTATATTAGGTAAAAGAGTGATTATATGGGTTTTTTCATGCTATCACAATTTTATAATTCATGTTGCACTCTAATCTTAAATACTTGTATTGGTCACAAGAACTAAAAAAAAAAAAAATTTACTCTATGTTGTGTCTGCGAGTTATGAATGTTTTAAATTAATTAATTGTTGATTGTCAATAAAAAACTAGCAATAAAATGTTATTATTTTTTAAATCCCTAAAATATGTTGTGACAATATACACGTGTCAACAATGCCAGAAAGGTAAATGTGAGTAGTTTATAATTTTAACTAATGTAAGGTGTCGCGCATGCGCGCGCGCGCGCACACACACACACACACACACACATATTCATTTATAAATTATAATTTCTGTGACGTTATATTGCTACCCCGCCAAATAGCTATTAGTTCCTTCATACCAAGAACGGTCTATACTTTTTCTCAATTATCGAAAACAGATATTGCCTCAGGCAGCCCATTAAGCTTAGGCTATGAAGAACCATACGTTGTTTTCGCTAAGAAGGAAGACTGTGAAACTATATACATCGTTTTCGCTAAGAATGGAGAACTAAACTTCTCAGGGAACCCCACTGGGTCAAAACACGGGGAGCAAAGACACAGCTCCTGGGTGTAAGCGCAAAATACCACCTACCAAATGGCATTTGGATTTAACGTCAGGATCATCTATTCTGATTGGCCTGTTAGCAGTTAGGTTGAAGTTCTAAGTCCAGCCGGTGCACAGAGATATTTATTAAATGGTTTTCTACTCTCCTTTCACTCAAATTAGATTACATTTACTTTTAATTCTAGATTACGCATTTCTAAAACCTTATTGTGCGTAAGTGCGTGAACTATCATTACTGTAACTATATTTTTAATAATCTAAAATATCGGGTTAGGATTACACTGTTGATCACCAAAACTTGGCTACTTATTTTTAGACGCAATTCTTGATTTTACTATATTAACCATTGAGCCCAAACTGAAAAATTGTCAACTCTAGTATTAGTAAATTAATGTTTACTCTAATTTTTTTATAAAAAGGTTACCAACCTTTATAAACTGATGAAATCTGAAATTAGTTAAAAATAATAATCATAAGCTGAGTCTTATATTGAAAATTTTGGTTTTATAATAGGAATAGAAGAGTTGTCTGGAAAGATTGATAATAAATTTCAATTTTATAATTTCTACTTTAGCAAGAAATCTTAGAATAGAAAATAAATATAAAATCTGCACTTAATAAATACAATAAAATTACAATATTATTTTAATTGTTTGGATAAATATATCTTAAGTGGCACGCCATATTTTTTATAGGATGTGGTAGGCTATAAAATATTATCTTGTTTGGTTGATATGGTTTCGACTCTCGGTGGAAATTTGTGGGTAAGACATAATTATTGTTATTTATATGTAGAAAATTTAAAGTAGTTATTTAATTACGACATACTGCGAACGTAGAGGAGCTCATTATTGTGGCTCTTTACAGATCGTAAAATGAACCAGAACTGACGACGGTGGCAAAAATTTAGCATTAAAAATAAATAAAAAATAATCCAATAGTTTCACAGTAGTAGCAGATAATATCCCAAATTTCAATATTAGTGTTACAAAATGATAACATAAAATATTACAGCTAATACAACCCAATAATTTTAAAATGACGACTTAAAAAAACATTATTTTCCGATAATTTAAAAATGTCAACATAATATAGGCTACAAAAATAATCCGATAGTTTCAAAATTATTAAAAATAATATCACAATTTCTACCATTTGATAGGATTAATAACAAATACAATATGATGGTTTCAAATGAAAGACAATCTATTCCATATTATAGTCCGATAGCTTCAAAATGATAGAAGAATAGAATATCACTACACTTATAATAGACAGTCTTAACGTAATGACAGAACATCTTATACATCTTTGGTAATTTGAAGTCTGACGCATTAGTTAATTTGCTATGGTGTCTTCCTACTCAATCAAGGGTCCAGGATTTGATTCTTGGAATGGCAAAACAATGTATTATTGGTGAATTGTAGGTTTTCCTTCCACAATGGTAAATTAATGGCCAGGGGCTGCATTTAAGCTAGTTTATAAGTCATGTATTGATAGAATATGACGGTTGATAAAGTGCATGTTAAATACCTTAAATAATAATATAATTCGTTACTTTCAAAATGCCAGTAGAAAATTTAACAACCCAAATAGCCTATTATTTCAAAATTACGATGGAAAAAATCACAAGTGTAGAGTGATAGTATAAAATATACGATATAAAATATCACACCAAGTATAATTCAATAATTTCAAGATTACAACTTACACTATCACAACAAATATAATTTGATAATTTAAAAATGAAGAATGAATATACAACTCTCATACAGTATCAAAATGATAATCGAAGATATCAAAACTCTTATGACAAAAATATTTGATGGCATTATGACAGAAAATATCACACGACTTTGACTTTCGGTAATTACAAAATCACAATAGAGAATATCACAACAAATATAATCCGAAAGTTTCAAAATTAACACATAAACTAAATAATAGTTTCAAAATGACGATATAAAATATGAAAATAATTACAATTTGCAAATCTCATTGTATGCTTATAGTTTCAAAATGATGATATAAAATTTCAACTAATAATAATCCAATTGTTTAAAATTAATGACAAAAGTTCTCTTAATTTGTATAGTTAAGATATTTAAAATTAACGATATCAATCCCAAGTTATATAATCTAAGGGTTTAAATTGGCTAAGAGACAACATTAATATGTATCTGAACCAATATTTTATAAGTGACAAAACAAACTATTACAATTTAAACAATACATCATCAATGATTTTAAAATAGGGACACAAAATTTCCCAATCTATTTTATTTTATTGTTTCAAAATGATGAATATATTACAACAGGTTAATATCAGAATTTATAGATATCAATATATTTTCAAAGTAATTTCAAAAAACCCTCATTATCTAAATAATACAATAGTTTATTAAAGTTTGTATAACAATATAGTTTATAAAATGACAAAAAAAAAAATCACGCCGTAAATAAATAATAGTTTTTAAATGATGACCGATAATATCTCATATTAAATATTTATATTGCTTCAAAGTTAGTAAAGAAATAAAATCACACTTCAGCTAATTAATAAGATAGTTTAAAATTAACGGGAAAAAGTATCGCTTATTTAAAAATGGAGACAGAAAAAAAAGCTTTGGAAAATAAAGTTTAATATTTTTAACATGGTGATAGCAACAGTTGTTGAATATCTGTGAAGAGCTTAAGAGCATTAGATTACAAACTTTTTAAATGAAGAGAAAAATAAGTCAATAAATTCCAGGACACCATTGACAGACATTTAAGAATTCATTTTGAGTTCACCATGTGAGGAATATCAAATTTTAGGTTTCTACTGGAGAAATATTTGATTTCTGGTTACCTAAGACATGTTTTGATATTTAAAAAATGTAAAAATACTGTTCTTAACTATTGGTCTCGACACGCTCACCTTAATCTTCTATTGAGCATGTACTTACATTAACTTTACATTATTAATTTAATAAACTTGTAGTTTTGAAAAGAGTAAACATCGCTCCCTGTATATTTTTTAATTTCACTACAGTCTTAATATTTCTCTTTCACTTTCAAGTTGAAATATCTATATTAATAAAAGCCTAAAGTTACATGTATGTATATATTATATATAATGTCCATGGAGTTTTAGTACATTATACTCAAACTTAAAGTGTTAATAAAACCTATCTAAATATCATGTTTGTTCTTTTTTTACTATAGTATAGACATATCCTCTCTACTAGGTTATAGACTGTTGCTGACATGATTTGACAGGAATGAACAGGTCTGGTTGTCTGAACAGAGTTTTAAAATTTATTTTCAAAAGTTACATGGGTTATGGTTATACAACAAGAAAGATTAATTATTGTGCTGAAAAGTTCAATTGAGTTTGCATTGGTAGTGACCATTGAAGGTTTGAAAGTTATATTTTTATCCAAATAATTACTTAGCGTAGATTCAAGACGCGGTTTTCTTTTAGACCTAGGTGTGTCGGCTTCAATCAGTAGAAATGTGTGTGCTATAGCGACTTTGGATTATAGGCCTATGTGTACCGTTCGCCATTATTAAACCTTCTATCCTCTACTAGCAGTAGTTAAAAATTTAATTCATTAGTATGCACACTTGAAAGCTTAAACCATGTTAAGTTAATAAAATATCATTATATAGGCCTATCAACTATAATGTCCTATTATTTCCATGACATCATCAATAGGAAAAACTAACTTACTAACAGCACAACAAAATGGACCCTAGCTTTTTTTTAGCATACTATAAATTTGTACATAGACCTAAGTTAACTACCATTATTGTTTTTTAACTCTTAAATTTTATGTTTTGGTTATATCCATAATCGTGCGAACCAATTAGATAGTCAAAATACTTGGTCCAAGGTACGTGCACCAAGCAGTCGGCCGATAAATACAATATACTTACTTACTCGGGAACTCTATAAAGTTTATTGCCAAGACCGACACCTATCCCTATCCTAAGCTAGTTCTATCCAGTTCACCTCACTACACCCTATTTATTTCAGGTCCACCCTCCCATCTTTGTATTGTATAAATATATTTTGGGTAGAGAAAGCCTACACAGTATTTTGAGATAATAAAAAACACATCACCGAGCGGCGTCATAAATTAGATCTATATCTATCATAAAAAGGATGTCAGCCATTAGAATATTATAATTGTGAGATAAAATAATTATTTCCGAAGATGATTAAAACTCCTCTTTAACATATCCATGGCTTCTTGATTAGGTACTACTGCTTGACACTTAGATTGTGTTTTATTTCCAAGACATTTGTTTAATATGGTATGTTAGATTTCAACTATATAAACCAGACTTTGTTTGATAAGTTAGGTTTGATTTGTTTATGTTTAATCATGTATTCGAGATATTTGTTTAATATACCAAGTTAAATTTGTTTGTGTATTTAATCATGAGTTTATGTTAAAAAGCAATAATTTTATACTCAAACTTAAAGCATTATTACCAGGGTCTAACTAGACTATACTCTGTGGATAATACACCATTCCAACATCAGATGAGCTTTCTCTCTCTCAAGATCAAATTTGTTTTTTTGTTTAAGTTTTTACAAATCTATCACACACAATTAAAAATATATTTATTTACACAAATCAAAGTTTTACAAATTTATCTCACACAATTAAAAATATATGTATTTACTCAAATCAAAGTTGATTTTTTACAAATACTTTAAATATTTATTTATTGGAATTTTTATTTACAAATGCTTTAAAATATTTATTTATTTATACAAACATAGCCCACACCATGAAAAGTATACTTGGGATATTTATTTACACAAATCAAAGTGTTTTTTTTACAAGTATATCTCATACTATGAAAAGTATACTTGTAATATTTATTTACACAAATCAAATTTTTTACAAATTTATCTCACGCAATTAAAAATATATTTATTTACACAAATCAAAGTTGATTTTTACAAATACTTTAAATATGCATAAAATAAATCAATAAAAAATATGCTTGTTTTCATGCAGAAAAGAATCTCAAATCTTTGAAAAATGGTATGTCGGTGGAACTGTCTAGAGTGAAAGATGATTATTCAGCCCGTCTAAATGATCACCTTTTAGTCGTGGCGACTGCGCTTACAAGGACTCTTATACCCAAACGGTAACGTATTATAATCATCGATTATCCGTCGTTTGGTGTAAACCGGCCGGTAGACTTTATTCTGCGAAACGGTACATACAGTCGCAAGACCTTTTCTTACAATTTTGTGCGGTATCTGTATGTATCTTTCCGTTGCCTGTTCGGTGACCATCGCTTTCACCGACGCTCGGTGGCAATCCTGCCAAAACAAAAAACGGTGTACAAGGTTCGCGGGATCACCATAAACTATGGCAACCGGAACGACGTTAATTTTGACGTTTTGAAAGCGATGGTCACCGAACAGGCAACGGAAAGATACATACAGATACCGCACAAAATTGTAAGAAAAGGTCTTGCGACTGTATGTACCGTTTCGCAGAATAAAGTCTACCGGCCGGTTTACACCAAACGACGGATAATCGATGATTATAATACGTTACCGTTTGGGTATAAGAGTCCTTGTAAGCGCAGTCGCCACGACTAAAAGGTGATCATTTAGACGGGCTGAATAATCATCTTTCACTCTAGACAGTTCCACCGACATACCATTTTTCAAAGATTTGAGATTCTTTTCTGCATGAAAACAAGCATATTTTTTATTGATTTATTTTATGCATATTTAAAGTATTTGTAAAAATCAACTTTGATTTGTGTAAATAAATATATTTTTAATTGCGTGAGATAAATTTGTAAAAAATTTGATTTGTGTAAATAAATATTACAAGTATACTTTTCATAGTATGAGATATACTTGTAAAAAAAACACTTTGATTTGTGTAAATAAATATCCCAAGTATACTTTTCATGGTGTGGGCTATGTTTGTATAAATAAATAAATATTTTAAAGCATTTGTAAATAAAAATTCCAATAAATAAATATTTAAAGTATTTGTAAAAAATCAACTTTGATTTGAGTAAATACATATATTTTTAATTGTGTGAGATAAATTTGTAAAACTTTGATTTGTGTAAATAAATATATTTTTAATTGTGTGTGATAGATTTGTAAAAACTTAAACAAAAAAACAAATTTGATCTTGAGAGAGAGAAAGCTCATCTGATGTTGGAATGGTGTATTATCCACAGAGTATAGTCTAGTTAGACCCTGGTAATAATGCTTTAAGTTTGAGTATAAAATTATTGCTTTTTAACATAAACTCATGATTAAATACACAAACAAATTTAACTTGGTATATTAAACAAATATCTCGAATACATGATTAAACATAAACAAATCAAACCTAACTTATCAAACAAAGTCTGGTTTATATAGTTGAAATCTAACATACCATATTAAACAAATGTCTTGGAAATAAAACACAATCTAAGTGTCAAGCAGTAGTACCTAATCAAGAAGCCATGGATATGTTAAAGAGGAGTTTTAATCATCTTCGGAAATAATTATTTTATCTCACAATTATAATATTCTAATGGCTGACATCCTTTTTATGATAGATATAGATCTAATTTATGACGCCGCTCGGTGATGTGTTTTTTATTATCTCAAAATACTGTGTAGGCTTTCTCTACCCAAAATATATTTATACAATACAAAGATGGGAGGGTGGACCTGAAATAAATAGGGTGTAGTGAGGTGAACTGGATAGAACTAGCTTAGGATAGGGATAGGTGTCGGTCTTGGCAATAAACTTTATAGAGTTCCCGAGTAAGTAAGTATATTGTATTTATCGGCCGACTGCTTGGTGCACGTACCTTGGACCAAGTATTTTGACTATCTAATTGGTTCGCACGATTATGGATATAACCAAAACATAAAATTTAAGAGTTAAAAAACAATAATGGTAGTTAACTTAGGTCTATGTACAAATTTATAGTATGCTAAAAAAAAGCTAGGGTCCATTTTGTTGTGCTGTTAGTAAGTTAGTTTTTCCTATTGATGATGTCATGGAAATAATAGGACATTATAGTTGATAGGCCTATATAATGATATTTTATTAACTTAACATGGTTTAAGCTTTCAAGTGTGCATACTAATGAATTAAATTTTTAACTACTGCTAGTAGAGGATAGAAGGTTTAATAATGGCGAACGGTACACATAGGCCTATAATCCAAAGTCGCTATAGCACACACATTTCTACTGATTGAAGCCGACACACCTAGGTCTAAAAGAAAACCGCGTCTTGAATCTACGCTAAGTAATTATTTGGATAAAAATATAACTTTCAAACCTTCAATGGTCACTACCAATGCAAACTCAATTGAACTTTTCAGCACAATAATTAATCTTTCTTGTTGTATAACCATAACCCATGTAACTTTTGAAAATAAATTTTAAAACTCTGTTCAGACAACCAGACCTGTTCATTCCTGTCAAATCATGTCAGCAACAGTCTATAACCTAGTAGAGAGGATATGTCTATACTATAGTAAAAAAAGAACAAACATGATATTTAGATAGGTTTTATTAACACTTTAAGTTTGAGTATAATGTACTAAAACTCCATGGACATTATATATAATATATACATACATGTAACTTTAGGCTTTTATTAATATAGATATTTCAACTTGAAAGTGAAAGAGAAATATTAAGACTGTAGTGAAATTAAAAAATATACAGGGAGCGATGTTTACTCTTTTCAAAACTACAAGTTTATTAAATTAATAATGTAAAGTTAATGTAAGTACATGCTCAATAGAAGATTAAGGTGAGCGTGTCGAGACCAATAGTTAAGAACAGTATTTTTACATTTTTTAAATATCAAAACATGTCTTAGGTAACCAGAAATCAAATATTTCTCCAGTAGAAACCTAAAATTTGATATTCCTCACATGGTGAACTCAAAATGAATTCTTAAATGTCTGTCAATGGTGTCCTGGAATTTATTGACTTATTTTTCTCTTCATTTAAAAAGTTTGTAATCTAATGCTCTTAAGCTCTTCACAGATATTCAACAACTGTTGCTATCACCATGTTAAAAATATTAAACTTTATTTTCCAAAGCTTTTTTTTCTGTCTCCATTTTTTAAATAAGCGATACTTTTTCCCGTTAATTTTAAACTATCTTATTAATTAGCTGAAGTGTGATTTTATTTCTTTACTAACTTTGAAGCAATATAAATATTTAATATGAGATATTATCGGTCATCATTTAAAAACTATTTATTTATTTACGGCGTGATTTTTTTTTTTTGTCATTTTATAAACTATATTGTTATACAAACTTTAATAAACTATTGTATTATTTAGATAATGAGGGTTTTTTGAAATTACTTTGAAAATTATTGATATCTATAAATTCTGATATTAACCTGTTGTAATATATTCATCATTTTGAAACAATAAAATAAAATAGATTGGGAAATTTTGTGTCCCTATTTTAAAATCATTGATGATGTATTGTTTAAATTGTAATAGTTTGTTTTGTCACTTATAAAATATTGGTTCAGATACATATTAATGTTGTCTCTTAGCCAATTTAAACCCTTAGATTATATAACTTGGGATTGATATCGTTAATTTTAAATATCTTAACTATACAAATTAAGAGAACTTTTGTCATTAATTTTAAACAATTGGATTATTATTAGTTGAAATTTTATATCATCATTTTGAAACTATAAGCATACAATGAGATTTGCAAATTGTAATTATTTTCATATTTTATATCGTCATTTTGAAACTATTATTTAGTTTATGTGTTAATTTTGAAACTTTCGGATTATATTTGTTGTGATATTCTCTATTGTGATTTTGTAATTACCGAAAGTCAAAGTCGTGTGATATTTTCTGTCATAATGCCATCAAATATTTTTGTCATAAGAGTTTTGATATCTTCGATTATCATTTTGATACTGTATGAGAGTTGTATATTCATTCTTCATTTTTAAATTATCAAATTATATTTGTTGTGATAGTGTAAGTTGTAATCTTGAAATTATTGAATTATACTTGGTGTGATATTTTATATCGTATATTTTATACTATCACTCTACACTTGTGATTTTTTCCATCGTAATTTTGAAATAATAGGCTATTTGGGTTGTTAAATTTTCTACTGGCATTTTGAAAGTAACGAATTATATTATTATTTAAGGTATTTAACATGCACTTTATCAACCGTCATATTCTATCAATACATGACTTATAAACTAGCTTAAATGCAGCCCCTGGCCATTAATTTACCATTGTGGAAGGAAAACCTACAATTCACCAATAATACATTGTTTTGCCATTCCAAGAATCAAATCCTGGACCCTTGATTGAGTAGGAAGACACCATAGCAAATTAACTAATGCGTCAGACTTCAAATTACCAAAGATGTATAAGATGTTCTGTCATTACGTTAAGACTGTCTATTATAAGTGTAGTGATATTCTATTCTTCTATCATTTTGAAGCTATCGGACTATAATATGGAATAGATTGTCTTTCATTTGAAACCATCATATTGTATTTGTTATTAATCCTATCAAATGGTAGAAATTGTGATATTATTTTTAATAATTTTGAAACTATCGGATTATTTTTGTAGCCTATATTATGTTGACATTTTTAAATTATCGGAAAATAATGTTTTTTTAAGTCGTCATTTTAAAATTATTGGGTTGTATTAGCTGTAATATTTTATGTTATCATTTTGTAACACTAATATTGAAATTTGGGATATTATCTGCTACTACTGTGAAACTATTGGATTATTTTTTATTTATTTTTAATGCTAAATTTTTGCCACCGTCGTCAGTTCTGGTTCATTTTACGATCTGTAAAGAGCCACAATAATGAGCTCCTCTACGTTCGCAGTATGTCGTAATTAAATAACTACTTTAAATTTTCTACATATAAATAACAATAATTATGTCTTACCCACAAATTTCCACCGAGAGTCGAAACCATATCAACCAAACAAGATAATATTTTATAGCCTACCACATCCTATAAAAAATATGGCGTGCCACTTAAGATATATTTATCCAAACAATTAAAATAATATTGTAATTTTATTGTATTTATTAAGTGCAGATTTTATATTTATTTTCTATTCTAAGATTTCTTGCTAAAGTAGAAATTATAAAATTGAAATTTATTATCAATCTTTCCAGACAACTCTTCTATTCCTATTATAAAACCAAAATTTTCAATATAAGACTCAGCTTATGATTATTATTTTTAACTAATTTCAGATTTCATCAGTTTATAAAGGTTGGTAACCTTTTTATAAAAAAATTAGAGTAAACATTAATTTACTAATACTAGAGTTGACAATTTTTCAGTTTGGGCTCAATGGTTAATATAGTAAAATCAAGAATTGCGTCTAAAAATAAGTAGCCAAGTTTTGGTGATCAACAGTGTAATCCTAACCCGATATTTTAGATTATTAAAAATATAGTTACAGTAATGATAGTTCACGCACTTACGCACAATAAGGTTTTAGAAATGCGTAATCTAGAATTAAAAGTAAATGTAATCTAATTTGAGTGAAAGGAGAGTAGAAAACCATTTAATAAATATCTCTGTGCACCGGCTGGACTTAGAACTTCAACCTAACTGCTAACAGGCCAATCAGAATAGATGATCCTGACGTTAAATCCAAATGCCATTTGGTAGGTGGTATTTTGCGCTTACACCCAGGAGCTGTGTCTTTGCTCCCCGTGTTTTGACCCAGTGGGGTTCCCTGAGAAGTTTAGTTCTCCATTCTTAGCGAAAACGATGTATATAGTTTCACAGTCTTCCTTCTTAGCGAAAACAACGTATGGTTCTTCATAGCCTAAGCTTAATGGGCTGCCTGAGGCAATATCTGTTTTCGATAATTGAGAAAAAGTATAGACCGTTCTTGGTATGAAGGAACTAATAGCTATTTGGCGGGGTAGCAATATAACGTCACAGAAATTATAATTTATAAATGAATATGTGTGTGTGTGTGTGTGTGTGTGCGCGCGCGCGCGCATGCGCGACACCTTACATTAGTTAAAATTATAAACTACTCACATTTACCTTTCTGGCATTGTTGACACGTGTATATTGTCACAACATATTTTAGGGATTTAAAAAATAATAACATTTTATTGCTAGTTTTTTATTGACAATCAACAATTAATTAATTTAAAACATTCATAACTCGCAGACACAACATAGAGTAAATTTTTTTTTTTTTTAGTTCTTGTGACCAATACAAGTATTTAAGATTAGAGTGCAACATGAATTATAAAATTGTGATAGCATGAAAAAACCCATATAATCACTCTTTTACCTAATATAAAACATCAGGAGAGAATAACATTTTTTACCATCTAGGTATTTTTTACATTGACAATTTGGACATTCATAGCGAAAACGGACTATACCTCACAGTTTCTCCCTTCTTAGCATAAACGGTGTATAGTGTCCAAACGGTGTATAGCCTAAGGCAATATCGGAGGATAAGAAAACAACATTGTGTAACCACAAGGAAAACACGTCAAAATTGTTTTGATAGAATCGTCACAATACACACTCTCTCAAGGTGTGCGGTGACCGCATGGTCGTCATCAGCGAGAAACAAGACGCCGGACTCAAACGGGTCGCCTATCTAGCACCTAGCTGGGCGCGTCTCTGCGATGTGTGGGACCTCATCGACGTCGCCGTCGACCGCCGGGATATGTGGTCGACACCTGTCGCACGCTATTGCAACGATTTGATCGACACGCTCGTCGTGGATGTGTGCGACACGCTTACAGAATCGGCAGACGTCATCGATCTCGACCAGCCTACGGTGGAAACGCACATCAAAAACCTGGATCTCATCAGTGATACCTACTACACACGCCAGGTCGTCGGTTTGGACTATTACGCGCTGGATTGTGAACTAAAAACAATTTTACTAACGCATCTAAGAGACACTGTAGAAAAACGTATGAACGAATATATGAGGCATTCCTGTAAAAATGTATGATAAATATTATGTATGTCTGTATAATAAATGTATGTTTTGTAGTATCATGTTTTATTCAAGCAAAAACCTGTCTGTCTCTTTTACACCCCCACCAAACAGCCAATTTGGGGCCCCATCAATGCTCCTTCTATTAACACAAAGTGTTTTGACCCAATGGGGGTTCCCTGAAAAGTTTAATTCTCCGAAAACGGTCCGTGGTTTCCCATCCAAGCTAAAACAACGTATGGTTCTTCATAGCCTAAGCTTAATGGGCTGCCTGAGGCAATATCTGTTTTCGATAATTGAGAAAAAAAAGTATAGACCACCGTTCTTGGTATGAAGGAACTTATACCTATCAACTATGGAGCCCTGGGAGGGGGAGAGGGTGGCAGGGGCTGGGGGAGAGGGGGCGTGGTCACGTGACCAGCTCTAAGCCTATCAGCGAGCTGTACTATCTTACCATACTAGACTACTTAAGTCAGTGGTAGTTTTGATTCGTGAGAGAGCGAATGCGTTAGGTCGATTTTATCTTTAGAAATTATTCAAGGTGAGATGGAAGGGAACGCGAGAAAAAGTCCAGTGTTTTTTGCAGTTTTTATGGCAAAACAAAAAAAAATTTTTGCCAAAATAAATCAAATATTGTTCCAGTAGTAACATAGAGTTTAATTTTCTTCACATGGTGATATCAACAGTTGTTGAATATCTGTCGAGAGTGTTCTGGAATTTAATAAGAACTTTTTATCTTGATTTAAAAAGTTTGTAAGAGTTAATTAAGAGGTGTTATTTATAAATGTTGTATGGTCATGCCTCATGGCCAAATCATGATTTGGACTCTAGTATTAAAATTAAGGGCAGTTTACTGATGACTAATTTTAAAAACTCAAATTTTTTCGAAAGTTATCTTATGATTATTTATTTTTCGAAATGGACATATGGGGAATGTTTTACATGATAAATATCATCGTACACTTGTTTTTCGGGAGAAAATAGATTTAAGAGTAGTTAAGGGTACTTTCATTTATTTTTGAAAGCTCAAAATCTTTCAAAAATAGCTCTAAAAGTTTTGTTTCAAATGGGTATCTGAGGAGTGCATTACGCGGTAGATAATAATGTTTGATCATTTTTTCTAAAAAAAAAAAGAAATTATGTTAAATTTCTGAACAACCATTATTTGAAAGGGTTGCTCCAAATTACAACAGCTTATATGAGAAAGTATATAGGCCTACGATTCTGTCTTACAGTTTAGTTTTTTGAACTTTCACACTCAACTTACTACAGATAAACTCTTTGTAGTTTTTTTCCCCTAAAAAATAATTGGCTGCAGTTGACGTCCGATTCAGTTGTGTTTTTTCCCCCCTCTCCCCTTGTAATGCAGCGAACAATCGCCTGCTCTTTGAGGCTTGAACACCGGAAGTTTGATCTGAAGTAACCTTCAGTGGGACGTCAAAGTAAGACAAAAACACTCTCAGCTACGAGACGTTCTTAAGGTAATGTTTTTATATCGATTTGGAAAGTTTATCTCCAATATATCTGACAAAAACCAAACGGTTCGGCCTGGCCTGTTCTGTACTGTCGGGAGGTATAACTGGACCAGATCTGTTTGTTTTTTATCTGTTCGGGGAAACTATCTTTAATTTGGAAGTGTAAGAGGGTGGATCAGAAAAAAAAAAGTAACACTTCCTGTTAATTAACATTGCTATATAATTGAAAACTAAAATGTAGCTGGTCTACTTACTAGAGTGATATAGTTATTGGTGTTGTGGCAATAGCACAATATGCGCGGCAAGAAGTGTGCATGGGCAGAGGCATGGGAAAATAGTCTATTGTCGAAGTGTGCGGAGGGATATGCAATTTGTGGGCAAAGAATATTTTCTCAGCCGAGATTCAACCCTCAAATTGTGGAATGTATGGCAGTGGAGTGGTGACAAAGCAACACCTTGCTAAATGGTGTCGTGCTTTTGACTCTGGTGGTGAAAATGGGACGAACGACTGTTAGGGTCTCAAAGAAGCTGGTGTCGTTCTTTTGACCCTGGTGGTGAAAATGGGATGAACGACTGTTAGGGTCTCAAAGTGGCCAGTGTCGTTCTTTTTACCCTGGCGGTGAAAATGGGACGAACGACTGTTAGGGTCTCAAAGTGGCCAGTGTCGTTCTTTTGACCCTGGTGGTGAAAATGGGACGAACGACTGTTAGGGTCTCAAAGTGGCCAGTGTCGTTCTTTTGACCCTGGCGGTGAAAATGGGACGAACGACTGTTAGGGTCTCAAAGTGGCCAGTGTCGTTCTTTTGACCCTGGCGGTGAAAATGGGACGAACGACTGTTAGGGTCTCAAAGTGGCCGGTGTCGTTCTTTTGACCCTGGCGGTGAAAATGGGTCGAACGACTGATAGGGTCTCAATGTGGCCAGTGTCGTTCTTTTGACCCTGGCGGTGAAAATGGGACGAACGACTGTTAGGGTCTCAAAGTGGCCAGTGTCGTTCTTTTGACCCTGGCGGTGAAAATGGGACGAACGACTGTTAGGGTCTCAAAGTGGCCAGTGTCGTTCTTTTGACCCTGGCGGTGAAAATGGGACGAACGACTGTTAGGGTCTCAAAGTGGCCGGTGTCGTTCTTTTGACACTGGCAGTAAGAATGGGACGAATGACTGTTAGGGTCTCAAAATGGCCGGTGTCGTTCTTTTGACCCTGGCGGTGAAAATGGGATGAACGACAGTTCGGGTTGAAGTGGCCGCCAGAGCTCCTCGATGACGAAGGTCAACGTTGCAAGTGTTGAGGGACTCATCCAAGAGGAAAGACGAATGACTTTGCGGCGTATCGCGACTGACTTTGGACTACCCATAAGGCGTTGTGCAGCGAATCATAAGGGATGAATTGCACGCAGTATTCAAAAAGGCTGTGCAAGACGGGTGACATGAGCGTTGAGAGACAACAACAAAGCAAAACTAAATATATCATCGTTGAGTTTACTGCATTGCTATGCGTTGGAGGGACTCCAGTTTTCTGAATCTAATCGTGACTGATGATGAGACACTGCTACATAGCTTCACCCTCAGAAGTAAGCGAGCTACCACAGGAAACACCGCGACTCACCAAGGAAGAAGAAATATAAAGTGATACCCTCTGCTGGGCGCACTTCGACAAGAAACCAGTTTTCCAAGCGAGTCACATTTTTCAACTATCCCTGCACACCTCTACCGCACATATCATGCTATATATTTTAATCCTGACGGTTAGAGATGTGATAAACGAAATGTAGGCGAATAAGGTTGTTTTGGACTGTATTTTCAGTTTTAATTTTACATATTTTTGTATATATATTTGACGATATTTGACGAAAATACTTTTTAAATTATGTGTCACTAATGAAATCGGGGCTCGGGTTGGTTAAATTTTGTTTGTCTGACCTTCATAAAATAAGTCAACAATTTAAATAAATAATATTCCATAATCATGGATATTTAATTAAAGTGGAGAGGTATATTTCGCTTAGCCGATGATTTTTTTTTTAGGCCGGGTGACTTTCCAACGTTTCGTGTCAAAAATCAGACCAAATTTTATTTTCACCCATACTCATGGGGACACAGTCTAGAGCGTTAAGCTCGCATTTGACTTTATTGTTGGTGATTGAAGGCCGGGGTTTGAATCTCGGTTAGGTAAGATGGGAATAGTTTTCAGCTCAACTTTAGTACCATATCTTACTACCCGTTCCGGTTTGATGTATATGTAGGCCTACTAATCACGCTAATGTGTTGGAGGAAACCATTTAGGCAAAACCACCCAAAGTACACCCGACCGGGACTTGAACCTCGATCTCCCCGCTCTCGGTGAGTCCAGACTACTGCGCCAGTAACGCCTTAGAGCAGAGCTATTCAACCTTTACTCTTCGTGTATCTCCAGATATAATATCTCTCCATCTTTGTACCCTCAAAGTGGTTGGTGTATAGTGGAAATTATAAATAGTCTATAATCTACATCTAAAATAAATTGCATCCAAAATAATCAGAAATATTTATGTGTTTATGTGTATTTTTTTAATTTTACACCTTCCCTAAGATGTCTTTGCGTACCCCCGAGGATATGAGTACCCCAGGTTGAATACCATTGCCCTTGAAAATATTGGATGGTACAATTTAAAAAATCATTATATACATACTCGTCATTAACACCAGGAATCGAACCAAAATTCCATAGACATGTGGTAGACTACTCTAAACACTTGGCCACGTGGACTAGGTGGGGGTGGGGGGAGGGTAGAGCCTGAAATATGCTTTTGGTTGTTTTTTTAGAGAAGACGTCGCCCTTTAAGAATAGTTCGCGGATGTAAGAGCTACAGTAAAATAAAAATCAGTGATGGCGTCTCATTCCACGAATCTAAACTTGGCCCACCCTCAGCCACTTGCGTGTGACAATCACAGGTCATCCCCCCCCCCCTTAAAACTCCCCCTTCTTTCTTATGATGACACTTTGCCAACCCACTGCCAAAAAAAAAACAAAAAAAAACCTTTTCCTTTTTTAGCTTGGTAGGCCCCCAACTAACTAATAAACCGAGCATCTTCCTGTTTCTAGCTCCCCCCTTCCCTCCTCCCTCCAACTGTTGCTCCTGTTGGTGTCATAGAATGTCCCCGTGTCCCCGTCCCCTCTCTGCCCCTTCACCCAACACCTCGTTTCATCCCAGGAATGGAACCAAGCTGTTCCTCTCTTCCTCATCTTTCCACCTCTGGGCGAAATGCTCGTGGTCTTCTAACCCCCTACCCACTTCACCCCCTCTCCCCCCCACACACAACACCTTCCTTTCTCCTCAAACACTATTCTAGGAGACACCCCAACAAACATTGCAAAAAAAAAAAAATATGTTTCGAATAAAATATTTGTATTATAAATATATATACATATTTGTAATGCTAAGTAATTTCATATCTCAAATAGTTTCGGAGCTATTATAAAAAATGTAAATTTACGCATCAGACCGGAGCCCTTAAAACGATTTTGCCGAAATATTGAGAGTAGCCATTTTGTTTGGAATATTTATTTATGTTCATAAATGAAATTTAATCAAAATCGTTAGAGCCGATTTTGATAAAATCGACTTTTTCTCTTTTTGCCCTTCAGTAAACTACCCTTAATTTTAGGGGTAGATATCCAATTCCAAAAACCCCTCGGGGCAACCCTATGAAAACCCTAGATATCAAGTTTCAGCTCAATCGGTAAAATAGTTTAGGCTCTAGTTGGAGGTACAGACAGACAGACAGACAGACAGACGGAAATTCAAAAACCACTTTTTCGGATTCAGGAAGTCATGAAACGTCAAAATTCATCAAAATCTCGAGTTCGATTTTTTTGACGATCACAATACTTTCTCTACCTGTAAGATAGAGAGAAAGTAAAAAGCTGACGATATAAAATGTGTCTGTGTTGAATCTATTTTTTCTCCATCTCTTAATATAGTCGGATAAGAATAATCTTGTGAAATATGGAAAGCACGTGGAATGGCGTTTGAATATATGACAAATATATTTAATAATTTTTTTATTGTTTTCGTACGGTGATCCGTCTATAAAGTCCAATTTTCATAGAAAAAGCTACACGATAGATATTCACTCAAAATAAAAATACTCTTTTGCAATAACAATTTTATTGTAGAAACACTAAATGAATGCTAGCAAAAACAAGATTTATTTTGTGCCATACCTACTTGTAAACTTCACGCCTAAGGAACTATCAAGACATTCCTAGGGGAATATCAAGGTATCTCTAGAAGATTATTACTTTGCCTTAAGGGAACTATCAAGGCACCCTTAAGGAACTATTACAGCACACCTAGGAGATTATGAAGGCACTCTTATAGGACTTTCACGGTACCCTGTCTTCTAGTGGACTATTATGGCACTTTATAGGAATATTACGGCACCCCCAGGGGACTATCAAAGAATTTCTAGAGGACTATCACTCTATCCTTAGGGAACTATAAAATAATTCCTAGAGATATATCATGGCACCCTTGGGGAGCTATCAAAGAATTCCTAGAGGGCTACCATGGCACCCTTAGGGAACTAGCAAATAATTCCTAGAGGACTATCACGATACCCTTAGGGAACTATCAAAGAATTCCTAGTGGACTATCATGGCACCCCTAAGGGACTATCAAGGCATTCTTATAGGACAATCACGGCACCTTTAGGGAAATATAATATAATTCTTATAGGACTATCATGGCATCCCAAAGAACTATCAAGGCATTCTTATAGGACAATCACGGCACCTTTAGGGATATATCATATAATTCTTATAGGACTATCAAGGAATTTGTGAACCACTTCTGCACACCATAGAATAACTAAGCAAGGTAAGCTTTTTACTTTTCATGGTGCATGCTTAGAGTCAATGCACTAAACAACATTTAAAAAAAACATGATTATGTCTACAAAAAAAAAAAAGAATCTTCCCACCTCTCAGGAACGCATCAGCCTGAGGCCTAACTCACGGTGACTTCATCCTCACCTCAAGTCTTACAGCCAACCTTCTTCGAGTCTCATGTAAGCAAATCTTTTATTTTTATACTTGAACAGTCCCGTTTTCATAAGAAGGGCCCCTATCTGACAACTAGAAAAGTTACTAGATCTACTTTCACGTACTCATACGTCGAGTCATATGATCTGCGACTGTAAATTTTGATGGTTGGTAACAATATCTATGAAATTACGCTGATAATAATGTAAACTATTGCCAACGTTGGCCGTAAAAAAGTAACATGTTTGTATTTTGTAAAAGTGCTTTTCTTATGAAAATTGTAGTGTACACCACCTGCAAAGGAGGAAACAGGTTTGTCCCGCGAGGTGTGAGGCGAATGGTCGGCTGGACCAGGGCCAAAAAGATTCGCAAAACCAGCAGAACAAGTTTCGCGTACACTTTTGACGTCACTCGAGACTTCGTGTCTCACGCAGGGGTTATAAACCTTACCAAATAAAGGGGGGGGGGGGAGAGAAGTTATAGCCGGGGGGTGGGGGGGGATACATACGCACTCTTCACCAAGACCTCCCCTAGAAAAAAAAAGTGGTTGCTGATAAGTTGTCCGTTCACATTATTAAAAAGAAAAAGTGTTTTTTTTAATGATCGATAGCCTCCAATCGGAGTCGACCTTGGTGTTCTTGGGGTGAAGTGCTCAGATCAGGACCCAGCTGGGGGTCGACGTATTTTTCCTGAATGATGAAAACCCGTAGCACAACTTCCTTCGGAGGGGAAGTAAATCCCTAGGTCCCATGTCGATTGTGATATATAAAAGAACGCTGGAAGGTGTGCGAAAATAACTTTCCCGGTAAAATTGGTAGGCCCTTTCGCTCTCGATCATAGAAATTCTCATGTACCGATATAATCAGTCGGTTCAGATAGTGTACGTTGAATAAATAATCAAATAAATAAAAGAAAAAAAATATATTGTTTTATCTCACGTACGTTCTTTGGTGCGATAAGATGTTCTTATTTTCCCATTATGTTTCTATAGAAATGTCTATTATTTTGTTTCACTTATCTAACGAGTGCACAAAATGGCTAACCTCAGCTTGAATTAAAGCCTTGCATCACAATCTATTTTCGAAAAAGTGTGGTATTCTACGGCACAAAAACTGCAGGCTTGCATTTAGTTCGACGGCGGACGTTTTGAGTAATATACTACTACTATTATTATTATTATTATTTAAATCCGCGTCTTACTACCCGTTCGGGTTATACGCTTAAGTACGAATTACACTAATGGATAAGGAATTGGGAAGGTTGAATTTAGAAGAAGTGAACCCGCATTTGCGTGGAGGGAGAGTGGAAAACCATTCAGGAAAAACCACCCCCAGTTCACCCGACCGAGATTCGAACCTCGATCTCCCCGTCCTCGGTGGTGAGACACGGCTGGCGCATTATACTACTATAAAGCCACTTGGCTGACTCACTCACTCGCTCACTGATATTAATGTTCACCCACTTCCGGATGAGCGAGAAACTTGAAATTTGGCAAACTTATAGCTTCTAGCTTATAACCGACGGTAAAATTCCAAAAAGTTAAAAAATTCAATTTTTAACCCCCGAAAAAAATTCAAAATGACGGAGAAACTTTAAAGTCGGTGCGGTATAACCTGTAACTTTAAGTTGTTACGTTCAAAACAACGCTGAAATTACATTAGTTTACATCCACTTGCAAAGAAAACCCCCTGAGGGTTTGAGGTCCCAACGAGCAAAGCGAGTTTACTATAAAGCTAAGCAGCTCCACATTACTGGAGTAGTAACATCCCTATAGCTTGGAAACAAGGTCAAATGGGACACATTTTTAATGGACTCTTCATTGTTTCTGTCTCTCCTGTCCACCGTTGAAGTGGGTCCCACATATTACGTTCACCTCTTCAAATTATATATATTCTATAGGATTTGGCTAGTTCTACATTAGATTATTTCGAAAAATTGGATAATTCGAACCCACCATGATTTCCCCATGAGATTTCTATTTAAATCAATGGTAAAAAAACAACATTTAATTCGAATTTTAGAAATAAATATTTGGATAATTCGAAGCCCTATACATTGTAAATTTTTTTCCAGTTGGTATTACTCATTTCAAACCTTAATTAACGATCTTTATTAAACCACCCCATTCGCTGAGGATTCCAAATAGATTTGGAGTTAGCCTAATGACACGTGGTAGACAAGAAAGCACCGGTGGCGAGCGGGTTGCCTATTATAGGGGATGTGTTGGTTCGGCTTTCATCAGTTCTGGTTTAAGTCTGCAATTTTTCCAAGTTATTATTTATTGTGTTTGAATTTTTCTTGTTTTTTCATATATATGTATTTATTGTGTATGTGTGTTATACAGCGTATATAAAGTGTGTTTGTTTATATGTGGCACATTTTGAGGTTATTGATTTATTGTGTGCCGGCTTTCTAGATAGGCCTACTCATGAAAATGATTTATTCGAATATTGAATATTTCGAATTATTTTAGCTATCCCTTGGACTTCGAATTAAAATAGTTCTATTGTATTATATATATATATATATATTATAATTAAAATAGTTCTATTGTATTATATATACATATATTATTATATTATTATATACATATTATAATTAGAATAGTTATATTGTATTATATATACACATATATATTATATATATAATACAATATAACTATTTTAAATCGAAGTCCAAGGGATAGCTAAAATAATTCGAAATATTCAATATTTGAATTAATCATTTTCATGCGTAGGCCTATCTAGAAAGCCGGCACACAATAAATCAATAACCTCAAAATGTGCCACATATAAACAAACACACTTTATATACGCTATATAACACACATACACAATAAAAACATATATAAAAAAAAAGACAAAAATTCAAACACAAAAAATAATAACTTGGGGAAAATTAGCAACAGAAAATTGCAGCTATATATATGCTATTTTAGTGTATGTGAAGAAAGTAGAATTTAAAATAAATGTACCCTCATTTATGTGAAGGGAAAGTGGAAAAACCATTATAAAAAATCCACCCCAGTCTACCCCGATGGGACTACAACCCCAATCTCTCTCCAGCTAACCGTACTAAATGATCGTGGCATTTAGACTGCACGCCCGGAGTCCTTATAAAATAATATTTAACCTCGGTGTGGTCCATGGAAGTTTATTGCTGTGTGCGTGTAACGAAGCTTTTTTACCTCCGCCAGTTTAACAACTCTACTGAAGGCTATCATTAAAACAATCCAAAGGGTTTCCTCTGTAACCAGTCTCCCGGTTCGGCTCTTAAACAACACAATATTACGATCTTCACTGAACGGTACTCAGGGTCTTTAATCCTCGTCTGCAAGAATGTGAACTTCCTGTGGGACTGCATTCAGGTGTTTAGCTCTCTATCGGGGTCGAGAACGTTCAGGTGTAGACCAACCACCTGTGAGATGTTAAGAGTTCCAATCCCAGTATGGTAGATTAGCTCTTGTGCTTGAGGATATGACTACTGACGTGGAGGTAGCCTAGCTGTGCTTGAGGATATGCCTACAGACGTGGAGGTAGCCTAGCTCTTGTGCTTGAGGACGTGACTACTGACGTGGAGTGAGGATGTGCCTACTGACGTGGAGGTAGCCTAGCTCTTGTGCTTGAGGACGTGACTACTGACGTGGAGTGAGGACGTGCCTACTGACGTGGAGGTAGCCTAGCTGTGCTTGAGGACGTGACTACTGACGTGGAGTGAGGACGTGCCTACTGACGTGGAGGTAGCCTAGCTCTTGTGCTTGAGGACGTGACTACTGACGTGGAGTGAGGACGTGCCTACTGACGTGGAGGTAGCCTAGCTGTGCTTGAGGACGTGCCTACTGACGTGGAGGTAGCCTAGCTGTGCTTGAGGACGTGCCTACTGACGTGGAGGTAGCCTAGCTGTGCTTGAGGACGTGCCTACTGACGTGGAGGTAGCCTAGCTCTTGTGCTTGAGGACGTGACTACTGACGTGGAGTGAGGACGTGCCTACTGACGTGGAGGTAGCCTAGCTCTTGTGCTTGAGGACGTGACTACTGACGTGGAGTGAGGACGTGCCTACTGACGTGGAGGTAGCCTAGCTGTGCTTGAGGACGTGCCTACTGACGTGGAGGTAGCCTAGCTGTGCTTGAACACGTGACTACTGACGTGGAGTGAGGACGTGCCTACTGACGTGGAGGTAGCCTAGCTCTTGTGCTTGAGGACGTGACTACTGACGTGGAGTGAGGACGTGCCTACTGACGTGGAGGTAGCCTAGCTGTGCTTGAGGACGTGCCTACTGACGTGGAGGTAGCCTAGCTGTGCTTGAACACGTGACTACTGACGTGGAGTGAGGATGTGTCTACTGACGTGGAGGTAGCCTAGCTCTTGTGCTTGAGGACGTGACTACTGACGTGGAGTGAGGATGTGCCTACAGACGTGGAGGTAGCCTAGCTCTTGTGCTTGAGGACGTGACTACTGACGTGGAGTGAGGACGTGCCTACTGACGTGGAGGTAGCCTAGCTGTGCTTGAGGATGTGCCTACTGACGTGGAGGTAGCCTAGCTGTGCTTGAGGACGTGACTACTGACGTGGAGTGAGGACGTGCCTACTGACGTGGAGGTAGCCTAGCTCTTGTGCTTGAGGACGTGACTACTGACGTGGAGTGAGGACGTGCCTACTGACGTGGAGGTAGCCTAGCTCTTGTGCTTGAGGACGTGACTACTGACGTGGAGTGAGGACGTGCCTACTGACGTGGAGGTAGCCTAGCTGTGCTTGAGGACGTGCCTACTGACGTGGAGGTAGCCTAGCTGTGCTTGAACACGTGACTACTGACGTGGAGTGAGGATGTGTCTACTGACGTGGAGGTAGCCTAGCTCTTGTGCTTGAGGACGTGACTACTGACGTGGAGGTAGCCTAGCTGTGCTTGAACACGTGACTACTGACGTGGAGTGAGGACGTGCCTACTGACGTGGAGGTAGCCTAGCTCTTGTGCTTGAGGACGTGACTACTGACGTGGAGTGAGGACGTGCCTACTGACGTGGAGGTAGCCTAGCTCTTGTGCTTGAGGACGTGACTACTGACGTGGAGTGAGGACGTGCCTACTGACGTGGAGGTAGCCTAGCTGTGCTTGAGGACGTGCCTACTGACGTGGAGGTAGCCTAGCTGTGCTTGAACACGTGACTACTGACGTGGAGTGAGGATGTGTCTACTGACGTGGAGGTAGCCTAGCTCTTGTGCTTGAGGACGTGACTACTGACGTGGAGTGAGGATGTGCCTACAGACGTGGAGGTAGCCTAGCTCTTGTGCTTGAGGACGTGACTACTGACGTGGAGTGAGGACGTGCCTACTGACGTGGAGGTAGCCTAGCTGTGCTTGAGGATGTGCCTACTGACGTGGAGGTAGCCTAGCTGTGCTTGAGGATGTGCCTACTGACGTGGAGGTAGCCTAGCTCTTGTGCTTGAGGACGTGACTACTGACGTGGAGTGAGGACGTGCCTACTGACGTGGAGGTAGCCTAGCTGTGCTTGAGGACGTGCCTACTGACGTGGAGGTAGCCTAGCTGTGCTTGAGGATGTGCCTACTGACGTGGAGGTAGCCTAGCTGTGCTTGAGGACGTGCCTACTGACGTGGAGTGAGGATGTGCCTACTGACGTGGAGGTAGCCTAGCTGTGCTTGAGGATATCCCTATTGTCTTAGAAGTAGCCTAGCTATGTTATATAAGATATCAGACTTTTGTGTGAAATAAAATAATAACCATGAGATATTTTTTTAAATTAATTGTGAGTAAAACAATTGTGAGTTCATTGAAAACACCATTGAAAACAACATTTAAATAAAATAGTGAAATATTTAATAAAGAGTGTTATTAAAATAAATGTCAGAAGTGGGATTCGAACCCACGCCCACAGAAGTGGACTGCGACCTGAACGCAGCGCCTAAGACCGCTCGGCCATCCTGACCACTTCTTAAAATACAGACAAACAAATTAATTTTGCCTACAATAAGGCAAATGCTACAGTACTATTTTCATATAAAGGGCCTTATCTGATATCTAGAAAAGCTATTGGGCCCATTTTCACATATTCATACGTCAAGATATGTGGTGTGCAGCTATAATTTTTTCTAGAAAGGGCGTGAAAATGTAATTTTTCTAAGAGGGATCCGCTATAAAATTGTACCATACCTTTAGCCAATGAAAGTTTGTTTACGAATATGTGCCCCCACCCCCTTCCATGTCCTCCTTTTCTACGCCCTTAATTGATAGATATTATCAATACCCATCAAATACTACTAATAATATAGTAGAATACTATCAATAGTTTTTATCACCGCGTCTTACTACCCGTTCGGTTTATACACTGATGTACTAATTACGCTAATAGGTTAGTGATGTGAGAGGATGAATGTAGATGAAGTGTAACCGCATTTGCGTGGAGAGAGAGTGGGAAACCATTTAGAAAAAATCGACTCAGTATAACCGACTGGGATTCGAAACCACGATCTCCCTGTCATCGACAATATCGTCTGTTGCGATAGTAGCTCCTTAGACCGTGCGACCACCGAAGTTAGCGTTAGTTGACCACAAAAAAATACGCTCATGTTTCTAAAAAAAAGGTTTTTCCTATCAGAATCCTACTGTATTACGGTTATTTTAAGTTTTTAAGAATTCACATCAAGGATCACGCGAGCAAAGGCGTAAGGCTCGCCTGTCTCATCCTGCTAGTGTCGATGGAAGTCTGGATTCAAATCTCTGCCGGGTGTACTAAGGAGACCTTTCTTAAAAACAACCCGCCTCGGTGGCGTAGTTGGCTAACGCGCCAATCGTGTTGAGTCAGACCGCCGAGGACGGGGAGATCGAGGTTCAAATCTCGGTCGGGTGAACTGGGGGTGGTTTTCCCTAAATATTTTTCCACTCTCCCTCCACGCAAATGCAGGTTCACTTCCTCTAAATTCAACCTTCCCAATTCTTAATCCATTAGCATAATTAGTACTTAAGCGTATAACCCGAACGGTTAGTAAGACGCGGTGATAAATAATAATAATAATAAATAATTTCCATGGACTTGCCAATTCACACTGCAACCAAACGTCTGCGGACATTTCCTATGCCTACAAACTTGAGTTGCTATACTGCAGTGTAGTGTAGGTGATCACGTGCTCTTCAAACCGCCACTGCGCATGCTCAGTCCAAAACGTCCACGTGGATGCCTTAACTGATCGCCCGGAAAGTGATCTGAAAACATCCGTACCACGGACACCTCGGTCGTTCTGTGACACCGCGGATGCCAGTGTGAAATGGCTTTTATCACTTGTCCGTGCTATCCGCATATTTATAATTCATATGATAGAGAGGAGAAAGGAGAAAGGTAACACTTATAAAGTGAATGTACCCGAATCTATGTGAAAATAGAGTGGAAAACCATTTAGGAAAAAAAAACATTGATTTATCCTCCCCTCGCTTCAGTGGCCGAAAGTTCTAAGGCGTCACTTTCGTTTTGTACTGGCCTGCTGATGACGGAGAAATTGGAGTTCAAGTTCTTGTTGAGCCTACTGTGGGTGGTTTTCCCCTAAATGGTTTTTCACTATTTTTCTCTCTCCACTTTAATGCGGGTACACATCCCTAACAGATTAGCGTAATTAGTACATACGCGTATAACCCGAACGAACAGTAAGATGCGTTAATAAAAAAAAAAGTAACTAGATTATTAGTAGAAATCCAGGAAATATCTCCGTTATCTGAACCAGCACTTGATTTTTATAAAAAAACGTTTAGACGCGATGTTCTTTGAGAAATGTTCTCGTTCTGGTACATAAGGATGACTCTAGGAAGTGACACATCAGAAGACTAGCGAGGGGAGGTCTGTAAAGACGGTAGTCTTGAGTGTAGGTCACGAAGGGCCTTAGGGGGCCCCGCGGTCTCCCTAAAGGTAGCAGCCGGCTCTCACGATATATCCGAGGATATTACAGCATCACACACAGAGAATCCTTTACCTTACAAACCCGTCACGCTCCAATCAAGATATACCCCCTTCTATTCCATCCGGTTTAGACTAGAACAGTCGAGATGAAATTTATGAACGCCAGTAACTAAATGGATTTATAACGTTACTGAACTGGAGATGTCCGGCAGTAGGAGAACAAACAAGGGAGTAGGAAAATACTGATGGCAATACAATTTGTATTGTGACCCCCTCTTTTTAAATTACATCATTCGATTTACAAAGATCCATTCTACGTTCGTTTCCCGGACAGTTATATCTTTATAATCAATCAATGTGGATTTTTGGACATTTCGCAGATTGTAAAATGTTATATTTAAACTATGTCTACTAGTCTATATTATGTATAGGGCAATTGAAAATATTTTTGTGCTCATTCCAGTAAACACCAAACTCGTGTACTGTTAAAGGTTTTGTCAATATTTAAACAATACGCAACATCTATTTGGTGACATCCAAGATACCTAAACTGACCCCTTAAGGGAATATTTTATACTTTTTATGTAACATTGTTAAGGTAGAACAATTAATGTATTGGGAATTCAGTTTAACCAGTCATTCATATGAGGTGTACACAATTTAATATTTACAATATTTTAGAGAAAAGTAAATTTTAATGTTTAAACAGTTTAAAAGTGGTAAAATTACACAATTTTTAATCTAATATAAATAAAGTTCTTTTTACATCCTGGAAATTTGATTTTACCTCATTTTGTTGTACACAGTGTTATTATTTAAAACTAATTTTTTTTTACTCTAGCTCAGTCATTAATTTTTATTGTTTTTGAAATGTTCGTTGCAAATATAATGTTTGAAATGTGTATTCTATGAAATGTATTATTTTGACTATACCCATTGTATATACAATATCGAGTAGTAGAACGTAATATGCCAGGCTGAGGCAGTGTGTCAGATAATCCCAACTAATAGCCAGGTAAAGCGGATGCCTGCTTTCTTATCTTGTCGGTGTGTCTGGAATGGGCTGAAACAATGCTATTTGCTATACTATCCAGGACAACCCCTCAAACCCTATGTATCCAGGACAACCCCTCAAACCCTTATGTAAAGAGAATAGCGACGTAGCACCATTTGGAGGAATTTAATTACGTCATTGATTACGTCACGTAGTACACAGCAATTATATTTTGATACTAAAACACCCACACATACCTACATATTTTTAAAATAATAACTGGATAGTAATTGGATTTGATTAAATGGGTATTTATTATTTAAAGCTTCAAAATGTGACCTGATTTTTAATAACTTAGTTTTTTCTCCTATATAGCTTTGTGTAAGTTACATCCCGGTTTGTGTACTGAATGACGTCACAAGCTCAACAAATCAGATGTATTTCTCTACATGGTATCATCTTCTATTCTCTTTGCATTGTCTACCCCCCACATATGTTAATTCCCTGCCAAGAAGTTATAGACTAAAAATATATTTGTAATTCCCACTGCCTAGTGACCTTAAGATGCTCATACCTATCTAAAGTCTGTTCAGCGTAGGAATTGTTTTCTGAAAGGCCTTTTTCCCTACCAGAAAGCTATTATATAGTAGGATTTTGGTAGGAAAAAAGACCTTTAAGAGAGTAATTCCTACCGTGAATGGAGTACTGTATATCATGGCTCAAGTTGGAACGCCCTGTATACTAGGACAAACAGGTATATTCTCTGACGGACATAACCTCAACACATAGCGGCCCACGTAGCTCCCAGGCGCGTCTTACACGTTTCCTGTCTCCTCCTTCTCGGCGATGATATTATACTTTCCGTCAGGTTAGATCAATCCTTCAGTTATTATTATTATTTAGCACCGCGTCTTACTACGCGTTCGGGTTATACGCTTAAGTACTAATTACGCTAATGGATTAGGAATTGGGAAGGTTGAATTTAGAGGAAGTGAACCCGCATTCGCGTGGAGGGAGAGTGGAAAACCATTTAGGAAAAACTACCCCAGTTCACCCAAACGAGATTCGAACCTTGATCTCCCCGTCCTCGGCAGTCGAGCTCAACACGACTAGCGCGTTAGCCAACTAACTACGCACCGAGGCGGGTTAATCCTTTAGTTAACGGTGGATATGTATGTGGCAGGGTTAAGGTGGGAGTGTAAGGGGCGTTAGAAAAGGACAGTGTTTTTGCATGTTTTATAGTAAAACTTTTTTTTTAACAAAATAAATAAAATATTGCTCCAATAGAAACATACGAGTAGTTTCATTTTCTTCACACGGTGATATTCACCATAATTGTTGAATATCTGTAATCAGCATAGCGGCATTAGATGAGAAACTTTTTAAATGAAGATAAAAAGTTGTCATTAAATTACAGAAAACCCTTGACAGATATTCAACAACTGTTGATATCACCACGTGAAGAAAATTAAACTTTATGTTTCTACTGGAGCAATATTTTATTTATTTTAAGCATAGATTTATCTAATTGCCAAACCCTTCCTTCACCTCTGACAAGACGTGTATTAATCACAACTTGTGAATGTGTGGAATGCTAGGCCTTCACCGTGGTTCGGATCCCACGTTTAACTGTAGGTCCTCCATTACATCTCACAATCAGCCTAACATTACACATTAGCGTAAGTGCGTATAGCCCGAACGGGTAAGTAAGACACATGTGTTGTTAATAATAATAATATATATTTTGCTATAACATATAAACTGTAAAAATTCTGCCCTTAACTTGCGTTGCCCACAGCTTAAGACTCTAGACCACCCATATAGTACGCCAATAGACTCGAGCAAATCTTTATCCGCCGGCGATTGCAGAACTTCACAAGGTGAGGAAGGACTCCGGAGTCTGGGATGAAATGCCGCCTGTCCGGTATGTAAATGAGGGACTCCTTTCCTTGAACGTGTCGCAGATACACTTAGCGGACATTATAGAACGTACGACTTTTCAGCTGAGAGCAATCCAACGCAAACGTTTTCTGATTTTATATTTTAGAAATATTTTCTTTTTATATGAGGTATTTAATATGTACTTTCTGAACCGACTGATTATATCAACAACACATGACTTATAAACGAAATTGAATTTAAATTAAATACATCATTTAGCACTTGAATATTTATTCATTGTTGTGAAAAGGGTAAACCCACATTTTAACAATGATTAATTTTTTTGGTCAGGTCGCGGGGATCGAACTCGGAACCCTTAGCTCAGTTTGTAGGCAGACACACTTACAGACTGAGCTGAGGTGTCGGACACTTAATATAAAAATATAGCCACTCAGAGATTCGCCGGTACCTTCTTAAAAGCCCTTATCACTTCCGATTAACCGGGAAATTAAATACAAAACTAAGCTCAAACAAAAAAAACACGTATCAACGTAGGAGCATCTGCATTTTTTAATTGACAGAAAAGAGATTGGAGTCAATTTAATCTTAATTTAAAAAAAATCAATTTTCTTGAATATTTTGTACTATGGTAGAACAATTTCACTGGTAACTTATTAGCTCCACTTTTTTTTTTAATGTATAACACACAAATATGCAACCACGGTGCGAGCAACTACTGATTATAACTTTTTATTACCTGTTAGGGGCTATCTATCACATGGGCTCTTAAGGGGCGATAGAAGGGAACTTGAGTTTAATTCCATTTCAAAAATACGGACTTGAAATCGAGTTCCCTTCAACTACACCTTAATATTCCGTCTGCCCTAACACCTAACTTATGTATTGTACTGTACATAGTACAGTGTACAGTCCATTTGCTACCGGAGAGTTGGTAACTAACAGCTATCAGGAGATTCTTATGGCAATCATTGGTTGAAAGTTAATAATGTGGAAATAATGATTATGTTCCTAGCAATATTATATTATCAATCAAAAGTGTTAATTAACACTTCTAATAATATTTCCCTAAGGATTACTGTATAATTTTTTTCGTGGCTTATTGAAATAATAAAATACATTAATAAAACTATTATTTTTTTGTTTCGTGGTTGTGGCAATAAGATATATTATAGTTCATAAAATAATAAACTGAAGTGTATTATACTCACACCTGTATTTTCTTATAACATGCCACCAAAATAAATAAAAATATTTTTTTTATAATTTAGAAAAAGATTCATACAAAATATTAGCTTCAAAATAAAACGTTTTTTAATGCTGTGAACACATGCGCATGAACACACTCAAAGACGGTTTGTGTGGCGTCATGAATCACCCTTGTTTCTTCCATTTAGCCATATTGATTTATAATCATGTATCTTTATAGAAACTCTCGTTTGTAAAACTTTTTAAGTGAACCACAAAAAAATAAAATAAAAAAGTAGTGAAATGTTTTAACCTGTCAATAGTGATAGCAGCCCAACATACGGTCTTGCAGACCATGTGGTTTGATTTAATGGATACATGACAATAGATCTGGTAACTTTTAATAGTTTTCAGTTACTACCACTCCAGTGTCGAATGCACTCTAGGTGTTACAGCTCAAACCAAATGTCACATCGAGGTGCGATTCTCTGTATTTTACTTTAAATTATATCCATAAGGTGGGGTGCTAGTGAGCGTGAGTTTAGGGAAGTATTTTTGCAGTTTTTATAGCATAAACATTTTTGGCCAAAATAAATCAAATTTTTCTTATATAGAAACATAGAGTTTAGTTTTCTGCACAAGCTAATTTCAACAGTTCTTGAATATCTGTCAAGGGTGTCCTGGAATTTAATGACAACTTTTCTCTTCATTTAAAAAGTTTGTCACCAAATGCCACCATGCTCATGCCAGATATTCAAAAATTGTTGAGATTAGCACGTGCAGAAAGCTAAACTCAATGTTTCTATAGAAGAAAAATTTGATTTATTTTGGCCAAAAAATGTTTATGCTATAAAAACTGCAAAAATACTTCCCTAAACTCACGCTCACTAGCACTCCATCTTAAGAGTTCAAGGAATTCGAGAATTCAATACCCCCCTTCTCTCCTCCCTAGTATTTATATAATATAACTTTGCCCCTACCACTTATTTCTCGGTGCAGTCTCGAGCTTCTCAAGACTACGCTAGGCGCGAGGGTGCAGGTTGCCTCGAATGATCGTCGGACCGGTCGCCAGATCACTGGCTCGGAACGGACGGGGCGGAACGAGAAGACTTCCCGTCGATACCAGATGGGGGAGTCCTGAGGGACGTTCCTCGTAGCGTAACGTTGAGGGACTTTGTCGTAGATTGAGCAAGGATCCAGGACAGGTGCCTTCAACGGCGGACCGATATGATGACCTTTTCTTAAAAACTGTCTCACTACCTGTTCGATTTAAACACATAGGTACTAATTACGCTAGTATGTTCAGGGGTGAGGTAGGTTGAATTTAGATAAGGTGTACACGCATTTCCGTTAGGGGAAAATAAAAAACCATTTAGAAACAAAAAACGCTTCTTATACCCGACCGGGATTTGAACCCCAATATTCTCGTCATCAGCAGTCTAGTCTATCGTTCGAGTGAGTCTTAGACCATTCGACCACCGAAGTGTATTAAATAGATAAAAGGATATGAATAATATCTGCACAATTAATTACATTTCAAAATAAGCCTAAAATAAAACCTATCCTTTATTTATCGAGTCTACTACATAAAATCAATCACATCTTGAAGGTATTTGCTTTCCTCTTCCTTGACGACAAACTCTCATATAAACAAAGTTACCCAGGTGAAGAACGAACTAAAATACTGATTTTTATAGGAAGCCCACTTTCGACCAGCCTAATTGATTTAAAGTCACTAAAATGTTAAATCCTAGAAATATGTCTTATTTGATTTATTAATTATAAAGTTAATCTAGAAAGATATTAAGAGCTTCCAATAATTCTTCCTTGTGGATTACTGTATAGTTTCTCTTTACATCGTTACTTAAACGGGCTGAGAATGTAATTACAAATTGTAATATGTATTTATTTTACGCCATTGTGGTAAGATGAGTTTACATTGTTTAAATAACGGGCTTCCTATGAAAAACGGACTGTAGACGCCTATAAAGAGCGTTCATCATAGCAGACCCAACTCAGCTCCCGGCTCGCGAGAGGTATGGAAGAAGTTAAAGGGAAAAGAAAAGACCTACGATATCCCAGAAAGGTGTGCAGTACATTCGTATTTGAATGATTACTCGAAATTTTCCACGGTGACGATGGTGGACCAAGCGACAAAGTTTCTTGTTAATAACAACAGTATGTCCCTATTATGACAGAATTACGATTTGTTCCCAGTACTTAGCTGTGAAGCCATTCTAAAATGGTCAAAAAAAAACAGCCTTTTTAACATTCAAATATCATTTAATATTTCAAACATGTTACAGCATTAGGAACTTCTATTAACTATTTATCTTCATTAATGTTTAATCAGGGATGATCAAAATTTACGATTTCTAGCCGACTGTATCAGAGAGTTGATTGGCATGTGTGTTTCACTCTCTTAACGGGCCGTTAGAAAAACTTCCCAAGCCACCACGAAATCTACCGACCCACACAAGGCGGAAATAAAATAAAAGTCAGAAAATAGTCATTTACGCAACATCACTTGCGAATGGATCATTATTAGGTCATAGGGCAAAAGGTCAAAAAGTCAACCCGTTTAATTTTATTTAATTATGGCTTATCTTCAGAGGATACAAAAATGATAAAGTATGACATAACATAACACAATATATAGGATATATGGTGCCTTTTAATTAATAATGCAATTAATTATCAATATTCTTGCTTACGTTGAACGTTGATAAAAAAAGAATTCATGCAACACACTCACACAGGATATTGATAAATTTTCAATAATACAAATAAAAAATCAATAACAAAGATCACAAGTTCAATGATTGACTTGAGGACAACCTAACATAAGTTTCATTTTTTATGAATCAATGTAGTTTGTTGTTTTCTCTAAAATAAAATAAAATAAAATAATTTTTCTCAGATTGTTTCTATAAAGAAGATAATACATGGACCCGCTTCAGTGACCGAATGGTCTAAGGCGTTACTATTGTGTTAGACTGGCCTTCTGAGGACGGGGAGATTGGAGTTCAATTCCGATCGGGTCTGCTGAGGGTGTTTTTTCCCACTCTCCTTCCATGAAAATGCGGATAGATTACCTCTAAAATGCTTCCTTTCTCATCCTTACCTCTGTGCTTATAATTTGACGAGGTAGTAAGACACGGTAAAAGATAGTAATAATAATAATTATTATTATATTACTATACACGGAATTATTACTAACCTCGTGAATAAAAAAATAATTAAAAATTGATTTGACGGGATAATAGGTTGCAGTGTTAGAAATTTCCCTGCAAAAAAACCACAAATCACCTCGAAATTATTTCACTCCTACTTGAAAGTCCGAGAATGATCGTTGATGCATGGAATTGAGATGTTAATTTTGTTTTATTGCGATGGAAAAAAAAAGTAAGAAAAAAGCAGGTACTTTACAAGAAGAGGTGCCGACTTGCGGCAGTTCTTGGAGTACAGACGTTTTCTAATTACAGCCATCTTGTTTTGTTTTTAGAAGAAAAAAAGATCTAGGCTACTTGTACCATCGGAAATAGAGAGTAGTTACATTCTTTGGGGGGGAGTCAGATCTTACCATAGGAATACAATTTAAATCTTAATCCAAATTGAAACTTTCTTGTTTATGACTAGATTTTCTTGTTTGTTTGGTACATATATTTTGTTTTTCCTTGCACGGCTTTTTTTTACTTATTTACCTACGACCTCTTGGTACAGTGGTCAGAGCCGCTGGCTAGTGACCTAGAGGTCCCGGATTAGATCCCCGGCTTGGGTATTCTTCCCAAAAGGTGAATTACCCCCAACGGTCACCAAGGTTTGGTTAGTTAGGCTTAAGTTAGGTTTAAGTGTTTCCACTGGTTCTACACCCTCATACTCACTATCACCATCACCTCATCTCATCGGGACATGGAAAGAGCCTCCATGGAAAGGAAGTACGATTAGTACATTCGGGCGTCCCCTGGTAAATAGTACATTAGTACTGGATGATCTTCCCACAAACTGGTCTACGAGTGATGTAGTCCAGACACGTTATATTATTTATTATTATTATTGTTATTATTATTATTATTATTATTACTATTATTATTATTATTATTATTATTATTATTATTATTATTACCCATTCAAACCATTCGCATATTTCCACCGATGAGGTGAGAATGAGCAAAGTAGAATTTCTAAAATAAGTAAATCGCTTATTTGCATTGAAATAGGTCGACCTCGGTGGTCTTGAAGTAAGGTGCTCGCCTCAGGACCCGATGTTCACGGGTTCAAACCCAGCCTAGGCTGACGGATTTTTCTTGAGCGATAAAAATTCGTGACAAAGCTTTCCTTTGGAGGAGAAGTAAAGCCTAATGTCGATTGTGACATGTAAAAAAAAAACCTGGGAGGTATGTGAAAGTATCTTTCCCTGCCAAATTGAAAGGACCTTTCGCTCTGGCTCATAGAAATTCTTCTTGTGCTGTTAGTAACAGTCAGTTCAAAAATGCACGTTAAAAACCCCAAATAAATAATAAATAACTTTGAAATGGGGGGAGAAATCGTTAAGTTAACTAACTGCTAAATAAAGCCAATCAAAGCGAAAATAAATATTTTCCTGGATACGACAGCTTCGCTAGACGAGGTTTTGTGTCATCGGTAATATTCGGGTAAGTTCGAGGACATTTAACAGATCATTCGGTGGGTGTCATCGTAGAACGAGGCTGTGAAAATATTCGATTGATGGCTTGCAGGTTTTCAGGTTTGTTCTGTTTGTGAAGTGAAGCTGCAACGGAACTAATTACTTTAGTACAAGTCTACACATTTATTTACGATAAAAATGACAATTGTTAACAGAGTATGTAAAATTTTAGAAAATAGCACATAAGCTTACTTGCTTTTATTTTAATTCTACAATTTATATTCAAGCATTTATTTATACTTTGAAACATAAATATAGAAAATACAATGATTGTTAAGGAAATACAGAAACTTTTGGTTCTTTATATTATTAAAAACCCATGCATTTTGACTTTCCTCTTCACTTAAATGTGAGTCCAAATACCGCGCTTCGATTCGATTCGACCAGTCTGATTTTCATAGGAAGCCTGTTATTTGACAACTACCAACTCATATTGCCACAATGGCGGGGGAAAAAAAATTGATAGTTGTATTTACATTCTTGGTCCGTTTTATTATAGATGAATTATAAAGTAATCTCTAAGGAATTGGAAGATTTTTTATAATATTTTAAATGAAACATATGATTAATAAATCAAATAAGACATATTACTTATATAATGTCAAATTTTAGTGACTTTCAATCAATGTTAGTAGTGGAAAGGGGGCTCCCTGTAAAAAAAATTCAGGTTTTAGGTGTGAGCGGTCCTTTATTACACCCGGCTAGGATTCGAATCCCAACATTCCTTTTTTTCACCGGCAAACCTTACAAGATGAGACTGACGACTTTGTCGGTGCGTTGGTCATCCTCAATGGCTTTGCATATATAATGGTTTTATTTCAACGGTGCCTTAATGTGAAAATAATTTTGTGATTATAAAGCACGTGTGTAAAAAAATACATGCAAAGTGGACAAACCAGTTTATCTATCTAGCTACCGTAAATCATGTATGGAGGAAGAATAAATAATAATAAAAATATTGCTTGTATATTGAGTATCGAACAAAAAATCGGTTGAGCTTCACCTAAAATGACTGACATTTGATATTTTAATAATAGTACTAATAATTATTATAATAAAAGCACTCTATAACTTCGTAATGTCGAGCCTTAATGTAGTGCAAGAAAGAACAAATAAATCAATTTCAAGAAGGGGTATACTGGAACACCGGGTGTTATCCTGGTAGACAGGGGTGTACTGGGACACCGGGTGTTATCCTGGTAGACAGGGGTGTACTGGGACACAGGGTGTTAACCTGGTAGACAGGGGTGTACTGGGACCCAGGGTGCTATCCTGGTAGACAGGGGTATACTGGAACACCGGGTGTTATCCTGGTAGACAGGGGTGTACTGGGACACCTGGTGTTATCCTGGTAGACAGGGGTGTACTGGGACACAGGGTGTTATCCTGGTAGACAGGGGTGTACTGGGACACAGGGTGTTATCCTGGTAGACAGGGGTGTACTGGAAGACCGGGTGTTATCCTGGTAGACAGGGGTGTACTGGGACACCGGGTGTTATCCTGGTAGACAGGGGTGTACTGGGACACAGGGTGTTATCCTGGTAGACAGGGGTGTACTGGAACACCGGGTGTTATCCTGGTAGACAGGGGTGTACTGGGACACAGGGTGTTATCCTAGTAGACAGGGGTGTACTGGGATACAGGGGTGTACTGGGACCCAGGGTGCTATCCTGGTAGACAGGGGTGTACTGGAACACCGGGTGTTATCCTGGTAGACAGGGGTGTACTGGGACACGGGTGTTATCCTGGTAGACAGGGGTGTACTGGGACACCGGGTGTTATCCTGGTAGACAGGGGTGTACTGGAACACCGGGTGTTATCCTGGTAGACAGGGGTGTACTGGGACACAGGGTGTTATCCTGGTAGACAGGGGTGTACTGGGATACAGGGGTGTACTGGGACCCAGGGTGCTATCCTGGTAGACAGGGGTGTACAGGGACACCGGGTGTTATCCTGGTAGACAGGGGTGTACTGGGACACAGTGTGTTATCCTGGTAGCCAGGGGTGTACTGGGACACCAGGTGTTATCCTGGTAGACAGGGGTGTACTGGGACACCGGGTGTTATCCTGGTAGACAGGGGTGTACTGGGACACCGGGTGCTATCCTGGTAGACAGGGGTGTACTGGAACACCGGGTGCTATCCTGGTAGACAGGGGTGTACTGGGACACAGGGTGTTATCCTGGTAGACAGGGGTGTACTGGGACACAGGGTGCTATCCTGGTAAACAGGGGTGTACTGGGACACCGGGTGTTATCCTGGTAGACAGGGGTGTACTGGGACCACAGGGTGTACTGGGGCACAGTGTGTTATCCTGGTAGGCAGGGGTGTACTGAGACACTGTGTGTTATCCTGGTAGACAGGGGTGTACTGGACACAGGGTGTTATCCTGGTAGACAGGGGTGTACTGGGACACTGGGTGTTATCCTGGTAGACAGGGGTGTACTGGGACACCGGGTGTTATCCTGGTAGACAGGGGTGTACTGGGACACAGGGTGTTATCCTGGTAGACAGGGGTGTACTGGGACACAGTGTGTTATCCTGGTAGACAGGGGTGTACTGGGACACCACAACTTCTTTAACCTTCGATAAAGTTATCCATTCAATTCAAAATGAATGTTTTTATAAAAGTCCCAATGTTTAAGTCGAATAGTACCCAGAACGGATAATTAATTTATGAAGATGCACGAAGTCATTAAAAGTAAAATCATCCGGTTTGTTGTTTCTTGGGTGTGTTTATAAACAAACCACATTTGCTATGTGCTGGGGTGATATCCCTAATTAGCGAATGCTGGAGTCGAAGTAGGGGCCTCACGGCTTCCGCGCGAATGTTCTTTTGTATTAGAGACAGAGGTGAGAAAATTGTGGAAGACACTGGACGTGTGTTCCAGGAGAGTGAAGAAATACTTAAATGTAATCACGTGTTAAATTGTTTAATACCAAATGTGCATTTAATTATAGAAATAAATAGTACTGTAATTAAATTTGAATAAAAATACGAGTATCCTACAACCATAACATAAATAAAATTATAACAAAATGTAAAAACGTGAAATTGTTTTTACCGAACACTGAGTGTTGCTAGCTTTGTAATCTACACAAGTAACGGGTGGAGGAGGATAACTTTACAAAATTAAATATTTCAAAAATATATAACCTCGTCTTACTACCCACTCAGGCTAGACGCATATATGATAATCATTACTCTAATGTATTAGGAATGAGGAAGGAAGAGTTTTAGAGGTAATCTACCAGCATTTGTGTGGAGGGAAAGTGGGAAACTATTCATGAAAGACCACCCTCGATAGAACCGACCAGGATTCAAACCCCCAACTCCCCGTACTTCAGCAGGCAAGTCTAACACGAGAGTGACGCCTTAAACCATTCGACCACTGAAATGGGTCACCCCCCAGCTAAATTCGGCCCCGTGGTGTAATGATCGGTGAACCTGGCTACGAACTTAGGGGTCCCGGATTCGATTCCCGGTTGGTACTTTGGATTTTTTTTTTCTTGCGGGGAATCATACCAACGGTTGCCAGGGGTTGGTAAATTAGACTTAAGTTAGGTTTAAGTCACCCACTGGCTCCATAATCACTATCATCACATCATCTCATTGTGGCTACGTGTAGACAACCTCCGTAAGTGTAGACAACTCTCTGTGTCACTAGAGTGGCAAATAGTCTAAATACAGGAGAACGAACTGGACGTCGTGTACCTACCGGTCAGTAATACCATACGTTAAAAAAAAATTCCCAGCTAATTTAGAATAATTTTTTCTCATGTCATTAGAAAGTAAAAGCTGACGTTTAAAGTGGACTGAATGGTGACGTAGCTATCGATAATGTATCCCGGCATTAAAACTATAAATACCTTCACCTCACCCCTTCAGCTTACACCGAAACGTGACTTCGGTGTTATTCATGAATGTATGTTAAGGACCGCCACATTATATAGTCCCCCGGAGCGTTTGGAACCTTCCAGTCCACCCCTGCTTACAAGTCATCATAAGGGACGTCAGTCGACGTGATGCGGGAGAAAAGAAAAAAAAGCAAGAAAGACGCGAAGGAAGAAAAGCCGTTGGTCGCGGTCGTAGTGTGTTGATCTTACGAATAAGGAAGTGGCCGGCCGACCAGAAGAGCGCTTGTTCAATGCCAGATCCCGCCGGAGGCACCCAGAGAGGCCACTTGGTTCGTTACTAGAGCTAGGTGCCACCGTGGACGAACGGAAATGGGAGGGAACGATCGTCTGTGCTGTGCAGGACAGAGTCGATAGTTGTGATCGACAAGTTACAGTTTTGGATTCTTATCACTGTGTCAATAGAGTTACAGTGGTGTGTTCTTATCACTGGGGTCAACAAGTTACAGTGGTGATCTTATCACTGTGATCAACAGAGAGTTACAGTGGTGTTTCTTATCACTGTTATCAACAGAGTTACAGTGGTGGGTTCTGTCATAATGTGATCAACAGAGTTACAGTGGTAGACTTTTATACTGTGATCAACAGAGTTACAGTGGTGTGTTCTTATCACTGTGATCAACAGAGTTACAGTGTGTTGGTTCTTATCACTGTGATCAACAGAGTTACAGTGGTGGGTTCTTATCACTGTGATCAACAGAGTTACAGTGGTGGTTCTTATCAATGTGATCAACAGAGTTACAGTGGTGGATTCTTATAACTGTGATCAAGCAGAGTTACAGTGGTGGTTTCTTATTGCTGTGATCAACAGAGTTACAGTGGTGATGTCTTATCAACTGTGATCAACAAGCTAAGATGGTGGTTTCTTATCACTGTGACAACAGAGTTACAGTGGTGTGTTCTTATCAGATCACGTTGGGTCTCAACAGAAGTTACAGTGGTGGTTTCTTATTGCTGTGATCAACAGAGTTTAACAAAGTGTGTGTGGTTTTCTTATATTGCTAGTTGAATCAACAGAGTTACAGTGGTGGTTTCTTATTGCTGTGATCAACAGAGTGACATTCGAACCCCGATCTCCCCGTCTTCAGCTGGCCAGTCTAACACGAGAGGGAAGCTCCTATAGAATCAATCAAAAATCCCTGGGTTGTAATAAAGGTTTCTTAGACGTGAAGTTGTCGTCGCCACAAATACTCAGTCACGGGTAAAGTGTACACAATACACTAAGGGAACAGCAACGCCGTCTGGAGTGATTCACGGCGACACTGAACAGTGACGTCCTATTCTCAGTCGTCCGTGCGCCGTGTAGCAGAAGTTCACAGTCGGTTCAATTCTTCTCTTCGGCTCTTCCCGGAAGTTGTCTTCGCGGGATTGCAAAGGAGGAGCTTATGATGATCGGTCACCCACGTGCACTAGCAAGAAACAAGTGACCTGATGCGAACGTATTATGTGAGGGCATGTGGGGGAGGTCATCGGTTCGATTACCGACAGCAACGATGAATGTCCTGTGGTGGGGGAGGGAGGATCGGAGACAGGGCCCCTTGTTACACGAGTGATGCTCAGACCAAGAGTAGTTATTTATTTATATTTAGCACCGCGTCTTACTACCCGTTCGGGTTATACGCTTAAGTACTAATTACTCTAATGGATTAGGAATTGGGAGGGTTGAATTTAGAGGAAGTGAACCCGCATTTGCGTGGAGGGAGAGTGGAAAACCATTTAGGAAAAACCACCCCCAGTTAACCCGACCGAGATTCGAACCTCGATCTCCCCGTCCTCGACGGTCAAGCTCAACACGACTAGCGCGTTAGCCAACTAAGCCACCGAGGCGGGTACCAAGAGTAGTTGAACTTATTTAACGGGGTGGGCGGGGGGGGGGGCTGTTGTTAGGGAAGACAGGGCCCCTTGTTAGACACGTGATGCTCAGACCAAGAGTAGTTGAACTTATTTAAGGGGGTGGGCGGGGGGGCTGTTGTTAGGGAAGACAGGGCCCCACGAGACACACGATGCTCAGACCAAAGAGTAGTTGAACTTATTTAACGGGGCGGGCGGGGGGGCGGGCTGTTGTTAGGGAAGACAAGGGCCCTTGTTACACACGTGATGCTCAGACCAAGAGTATGATGAACTTATTTAAGGGGGTGGGCGGGGGGTCTGTTGATTCCCGGGAAGACAGGGCCCCACGAGACACACGATGCTCAGACCAAAGAGTAGTTGAACTTATTTAACGGGGCGGGCGGGGGGCGGGCTGTTGTTAGGGAAGACAAGGGCCCTTGTTACACACGTGATGCTCAGACCAAGAGTAGTTGAACTTATTTAAGGGGTTAGCGGGGGTCTGTTGTTAGGGAAACAGCCCACGAGACATCACGATGCTTTAGACCAAAGAGTAGTTGAACTTATTTAGACGGGGCGGGCGGGGGGGGGCTGTGTTAGGGAAGACAAGGGCCCTTGTTACACACGTGATTGCTCAGACCAAGAGTAGTTGAACTTATTTAACGGGGTGGGCGGGGGGCTGTTGTTAGGGAAGACAGGACCCCACGAGACACACGATGCTCAGACCAAAAGAGGTTGAACATTACGTCACATTTTATAAGCGATAAGCATTTTACATGCTCATGGATACTTTTCATGACATTTTTATTTTAATGATAAAAAAGTTGAAAAAAATATAACTACCACGATGGGTATGTTATTGTTAATGTTACCCCTACGCGATACATCAAATTTTTCATGAAATCCTAAAAATATTATTCCTTTTTATAGTTAATAATTTATTAAAATTATTATGTAAGGGAAACAGACAAACTGGAGACTACGATAGCTTCTTTCTCGTCCACCTTTCTCTTTCTGTGTCCGGGATTTCCTGAGCAGTCCTTGTCTCAGTTTTACCTTGAATCAAAGTCTCTTTTCCACATCATATATCTCTTAAATAGACCCAAATTGCAATTCTTTGAACCACAATTATTTCCTAGTTGTAATTGAGTTCCTTACATTGAGCATTAAATTTATTTGTATTGATTTCATTCAAAGTTTGTATCAAATTAGGAAAAGATAATAATTATTCCGGTTTATGAAATTTTGAGCTTTTAAAACCGTCTATATTAATATCTCAGATTTACAATTTTGTGGTATAGAGTATTATGGCACCAAACCCTTCAATACATAATCATCAACTGTTACCAGTCTGTAGCCGGGTCACTTTAGTAGAATGTCTCCATATTCCTCTTTTCTTCCACCATTATTATTTCTTTATTTTCTTCCATTCTTCTCCACTCTTTCACACACTTGCTGTTATCTGTTCTTCCCGTCTCTATCTTGGTCTCACTTTTGGTCTTTTTGCTTCATATTTCCTCTCTATCATTTCCCTTGGGATTCTTTCCTTCTCCATCCTCATTACATGACCATACCATCTCACCCTTACTTCCTCTACTATCTCAAGTACTCCAATATAATTATTATATGAGCATACCCTCTCAGCCTTGCTTCCTCTATTACCTCATGTACTCTAACATCCTCATTAAATGACCATACCATCTCACTCTTGCTTTCTCTACCATTTCAAGTACTCCAACATCCTTATTACATGACAATACTATCTCAGCCTTGCTTCCTCTACTATCTCCTGTACTCCAACATCCTCATTACATGACTATACTATCTCACCCTTGCTTCCTCTACTATCTCCTATACTTCAACATCCTTATTACATGACAATACCATCTCAGCCTTGCTTCCTCTATTACCTCATTTACTCTAACATCCTCATTAAATGACCATACCATCTCACTCTTGCTTTCTCTACCATTTCAAGTACTCCAACATCCTTATTACATGACAATACCATCTCAGCCTTGCTTCCTCTACTATCTCCTGTACTCCAACATCCTCATTACATGACTATACCATCTCACCCTTGCTTCCTCTACTATCTCCTATACTCCAACATCCTCGTTACATGACCATACCATCTCACTCTTACTTTCTCTACTATCTCATGTACTCCAACATCCTCATTACATTACAATAACGTCTCAGCCTTGCTTCCTCTACTATCTCATGTACTCCAACATCCTCATTACACGACCATACCATCTCAGCCTTGCTTCCTCTACTATCTCATGTACTCCAACATCCTCATTACATGACTATACCATCTCACCCTTGCTTCCTCTACTATCTCCTATACTTCAACATCCTTATTACATGACAATACTATCTCAGCCTTGCTTCCTCTACTATCTCCTGTACTCCAACATCCTCATTACATGACCATACCATCTCACTCTTACTTTCTCTACTATCTCATGTACTCCAACATCCTCATTACATTACAATAACGTCTCACCCTTGCTTCCTCTACTATCTCATGTACTCCAACATCCTCATTACATTGACTATACCATCTCACCCTTGCTTCCTCTACTATCTCCTATACTTCAACATCCTTATTACATGACAATACTATCTCAGCCTTGCTTCCTCTACTATCTCCTGTACTCCAACATCCTCATTATATGACTATACCATCTCACTCTTGCTTCCTCTACTATCTCCTATACTCCAACATCCTCATTACATGACCATACCATCTCACTCTTACTTTCTCTACTATCTCATGTACTCCAACATCCTCATTACATTACAATAACGTCTCACCCTTGCTTCCTCTACTATCTCATGTACTCCAACATCCTCATTACATTACAATAACGTCTCACCCTTGCTTCCTCTACTATCTCATGTACTCCAACATCCTCATTACATGACTTACCATCTCACCCTTGCTTCCTCTACTATCTCCTATACTTCAACATCCTTATTACATGACAATACTATCTCAGCCTTGCTTCCTCTACTATCTCCTGTACTCCAACATCCTCATTACATGACCATACCATCTCACTCTTACTTTCTCTACTATCTCATGTACTCCAACATCCTCATTACATTACAATAACGTCTCACCCTTGCTTCCTCTACTATCTCATGTACTCCAACATCCTCATTACATGACTATACCATCTCACCCTTGCTTCCTCTACTATCTCCTATACTTCAACATCCTCATTACATGACTATACCATCTCACCCTTGCTTCCTCTACTATCTCCTATACTTCAACATCCTTATTACATGACAATACTATCTCAGCCTTGCTTCCTCTACTATCTCATGTACTCCAACATCCTCATTACACGACCATATCATCTCAGCCTTGCTTATTCTACTATCTCATGTACTCCAACACCCTCATTACACGACCATATCATCTCAGCATTGCTTCTTCTACTATCTCCTGTACTCCAACATCCTCATTACATGACTATACCATCTCACCCTTGCTTCCTCTACTGTCTCATATACTCCAACATCTTATTACACGACCATACCATCTCACCCTTGCTTCCTCTACTATCTCCTATACTTCAACATCCTCATTACATGACTATACCATCTCACCCTTGCTTCCTCTACTATCTCCTATACTTCAACATCCTCATTACATGACTATACCATCTCACCCTTGCTTCCTCTACTATCTCCTATACTTCAACATCCTCATTATATGACTATACCATCTCACTCTTGCTTCCTCTACTATCTCCTGTACTCCAACATCCTCATTAAATGACCATACCATCTCACTCTTGCTTTCTCTACCATTTCAAGTACTCCAACATCCTTATTACATGACAATACCATCTCAGCCTTGCTTCCTCTACTATCTCCTGTACTCCAACATCCTCATTACACGACTATACCATCTCAGCCTTGCTTCCTCTACTATATCATGTACTCCAACACCCTCATTACATGGCTATGCCATCTCACCCTTTCTTCCTCTACTGTCCTATGTACATTACCTCATGTAACCCAACTTCTGCCCGAACTTCATTCCTAAACCTGTTTCTCTCTGTGACAGCTGCTCACAGCCTTCATTGCCATTACCTCCTACACTTTCTTACATCCAATGTCCATGTTTATGTCACATTTATGTAACTATGGGTACGCCCTATCTGGCACTTCCTTACATTTCAAAAGCACTTCTATTTTGCGAAGTAGCTCTCTTACGCACCTGTAGAACATCTCCCCCTTGTACCCTCTTTTTTTTAAATCTTCTTCACTCCCACCCCTCACCATAATCACCCTTTCAAAATAACAAGATCCATAGAAACACGCCATGTCCATTTATTTCCCAAACTTATCGTCCATCCACACATATAACTTCTATGACCTGGACAAACAAGATGAGCTGATTTCTCCTCTATCACGCGTGCCACGTCGTCTTTTCAGCCACTGAAGCGGGAAATTTGGCATTTTAACAATTGAGTACGTCATAAATAAGGTCTAAATCCTGTCACACGCGACACAATTTATTGTTCAAAGATCTTAGTCACATGGATCACTGGGTTCATATATTTTTTCAGAGATATTCTTCTTAAAAAAAAATAGATATTTTATTTAATATTTTAAATATTTTTTTCTGACCTGAGATTATCGATTCAGGGTATATTATAAATAGATTCCCTGAAAATGTTGCTGATTTAATTTGTTGACTTAAAAAAAAATAGAGTGATTTTAATTAGCGTTTACTGAGCAAAGTCAATTTTTAAAATTCAAACTATAAATGTTGGATGTTCGTGATCTTAACCGATTCTTGTCGACCTCTGTGATCGTTAGGTAAAGAGCTCACCTCAAGACACGATGTTCGTGGGTTCTAACCCAACCGAGGTCGACGGATTTTTTTTCCTTAATCGATTGAAAAACCATAACATAACTTATTTTGGATTGTATCATATAAAAGAACCCTGGAATGTATGTGAAGGTGTGTAGTAGGCCCCTTTCCCTAGTACACGTGATTTCTACCAGATGGTACAGGTAGTACTAACCTGCTAAAAGGGCTGAGTGCATACCCAGCCCTGGATGGGTAGAAGAGATCCCATCAAACCAATTTTCAGGTTCTTGATTGAAAAAGAATAACCGATCCCTGTATATTTTTATCTTTACTTACAGACCCATTAGATTATTATTATTATCACCGCGTCTTACTACCCGTTCGGTTATACGCACTTACGCTAATGTGTAATAGTAGGGTGATTGTAAGATGAAATGGAGGACCTATAGTTTAACGTGGGATCCGAACCACGGTGGAGGCCTGGCATTCCACACATTCACAAGTTGTGATTAATACACGTCTTGTCAGAGGTGAAGGAAAGGTTTGGCAATCAGATAAATCTGTGGCGGGACCGAGGATTGAATCCCGGACCCCCATAACAGAAGTTTGACACCTTACCCCTAGACCAGCTTGTCACCGACCCATTAGATATTGGTTTAATATTTTTTCCAACTTTTTTTTTTCCTGATAATATCTCTTTTTGGTTTGTGAGATTGTGCGTGAAGTATGTCAAGTCCAGCGTTCGTGTTTTTTTAGTGATGTACCGAGGACGAAACCCCTCTCTCTGACAGGGAGTAAGAAACGGGTGATATCTGGGGGTGGGGATGGAGGGGAGGTGAGGGGATGGAGTTTCTGGTGTTGACACCATTTGAACATGGCCGCGAGGGTTTTATCCAAAGACTGTTCATAAAGCACATACTATAGGCCTATAGCAGACAGTATTTTTAAAATACGATAGATTCTTTAATATGGTTAAATTACTGTCAAATAAAATGTTGAACTTGAGTTAAATACAGCTAAAACTTTTAATTGTACACGGTTCTGGTATTTACTGGAATTAACACAAAACTACATTCTATGGCCTTTTACGAATAAGCCCTATTATAGGTATAATATACTATAATAGACTTGTAAATTTATTTAAAGGTTGACATTTTACATTCTGAAAAGTGCAAAATTCACATATTTTGGTTGATCATTAAGAGCTAAATGCCCGAGAAACAAAAGTAGAAATGAAAGGTTACTGATATAGGAGCGTATAATGGATCTTTGTGAATCGGATGATTAAATTTAAGTGGGAGGAGGTGGAGGGGCGGTCAAAACACAAATTGTATTGCCATTAGTATTTTCCTCTTCCCTGTTTGTTCTCCTACTTCCGGACAGCTCCACCCAGTAACGTTTCGAACCCACTTGGTTTCTGGCGTTTATGAATATCTGATTGACGATTTTAGCAGCTCGAGTGTTCCCAAGAAATGTACCAGCGTTCGCCTATAGGAAGGCTGTAAAAACCACAGTAAAAAACAAATGGTATGAAAAGAAAATCCTTAGTGCACACGACCAGGATTCAAAAAGGCCTTCACAAGTCAGGGTTGAGAACCCTCCGACGACATCGCTGGCGCTGAGCCAACCCTGTCACTTTCTTTACCTCGTGTCTTATTACTACCCATTCATAAGCGTATAGCCCGAACAGGTCGCAAGACGTGGTGTGTAAGACAACAACTACCATCCTGTCTGTTCTCATATTTCACACTAAAGGGCAGGAAGAATTTAGAGGGAATGTACCCGCATTTTCGTGGAAGAAAATCATCCTCAGTTCATCCCCGTCCCCGCTGTCTCCAAATAATATGATATCCTCTTCACCTCCCCTCCTCTCGGTGTAAGGTTTGAATAATCCAACATTTTTGTTTTTTGCTAAACATAGTTATTAGGTAGGTATATTTGTATTTTTGTCTCTTATCTTTTTTTTTAAAGAATATCAAATTTGAGTCTTCGACACTTCGATACCCTCGATTATTTAGGATATCGAAAGATTCGATCTTAATATCACGATTAATATAGAAGTAAATCGAAGTAAATATTTAAAAATGAGGTGGCCCAATGGCTAAATAATTTTATAACAAAGGAAATTGATAAAACTAAAGAAAAGGGAAAACTAAACTACTAAGAGTAAATTTTATGAAGAAAACCCACCTAGGGAAAGAGGGAAAATGTGGGAAGAATCCAATGCACAAAGGTGACATCTTCCTTTCTTCTGTCTTCTATAGTAGAAGTAGTCACACACACACATTTTAAAACAAAATAAAATAATATTTCGGTACTGTTGCCTTTATCAAACACAGAGAAGAAAGAATAGAGTACAAATAACAAAAAAATTGGATTACTCCATTTTGAATTTAAAGAAAAACTGTTAGAAACACATTGTTCCAACATTTTTCCTCTTTCTCTAGGTGGGCTTTCTTCATCAAATTTAGTTTTAGTAGTTTATTTTGCCTTTTTCTTTAGTTTTATCAATTTCCTTTATTATAAAATCGAAGTAAATTAAATTTCCGACAATTAAATGAAACACCAAAATTCAGAATGGGGTATTCTTTATTGTGACCATTATTAGTTAATTTGCCGTTTCACTTTCATTACCGGGGAACTATAAATGTTTTCAGCATGCCCTTTTCGTTCTAGGATCTTTCTTAAATCAAACAAGACCATTTTGTTAGAGTTTTTTTATCACCGTATCTTATTACTTGTTCAGGTTATATTCATATGTGGGTTACTAATCACACTATTGTGTTAGGGATGAGGAAGGTTGAATTTAGAGTATATGTACTCTCATTTCCGTGGAGGTAGAGTGGAAAACCATTTGGGCAAAACCACCCTCAGTACACCCAACCGGGATTCGAACCTTGATCTACCTGTAATCGGCAGTTTATCTGCTGCGAGAGTGAAACCTTAAATCATGCGATTACCGAAACAGGTTATTTTTTTATTAATGTATAAGTTACTATATAAATAAATATTATATTTTAAAATGATAGCTGGAAGCGTGGGAAAGAAGTGAAATAGTAAATTTTGTAAAATCAAGAATCGAAATATTTAGGTTAAAATTTAAGAATCGAAATCGAGAAAAAATAGGAAACGTTTTATATATGAAAAAAACAACGATTTCACAACAAACTGCAACAATGAATAGTTTTCTTGAGGAGAAATCTTGTTTTTACGTAATTTTATTGAGTGGTCTTTATTAAGCTGACATCAATATTTTCTTGACGAAAGTCACTAATCTGTGGAGTCCACATATTATCTCAGTTATATCTCTCTTTCCTGTATTTCATTAGATAGCAAAGAGAGACGTGACCACTTGAACCACCAACGTGACGGTGAATGGTGATATCAGGAAGCCAAAATAAGGATGGAGATAAGGATTTAAAAAATAAAAATCTTTGTTTTTCAGGCTTTTGAAGCACGTCTGCCCACTGATTCTAACCGGATAGGAAATCTACAGTTGAAAAACATATCTTTGTTTGTCCAACATCCAGATTATCCGCATATTTACACCAAACAGGGATTTATATTGGCATACGACTTAAAAATACAGTCTAATTTTCATAATAAGATCCTTATCTGATGGCTATAAAAGATATTAGTATAATTTCACGTATTCATACGTCAAATCATGTGATCTGCAGCTGCAGCTTTTGATAAACTAGCATAAGTATACCGGGTTTTGTCTGGGGTAACCACGCTATGAATTATGTGGCTACCCGGGCAACGTTTTTCTTTGCTTTAAACAGACAGAAAAAATTTTTTTTTCCCGACTCAGTTTTTAATTTACAAAAATCTTATGAAAATTTTAAAATTCCAGCTTTTATGTGCAAACGTTTGTGCACAGGGGCTACTAATTTTAAAATTTTATACCCCTACGTGCGGTAGATATCGCGAAAGGCTCGTGAAAGACAAACTTATTCATTTTATTAATATAAATAAGTTATTAAATAACGATGATAAAATAGTAGGATCATTGAAAGATTCGCATTGGTGGTCACACGGTCTAATTGTTGAGCCCTCTTAGTATGTTATTACAGTTATGGGAGGTGTACGGAGTTCGAATCTCCACCGTGGGTCATGAAAGTGTTTTTTTCGCCTAAGCTGTTACCTACTCTCCTTCCACGTAAATGCGGATACTGCCCCTATGAAAAATCACCTTCCTCTTCCATAAATACCCTTATCTATCGTAAATAAAATGATTCAATTTTGCTAAATAAATAGTTGTATTTCGGTATTAAAAGTCGGTAAATAAAATTGATATTGGAGGAATTGAAGGAAAGTAAAAATTCTGGGAGCTGAAGGAGGCAGAGGAAAAAGATCATTGGCAGTCTAAGTTCACTGACAAAAGGAATGGACCTGTCGTAAGACAGAACACATAATAGTGATAGTAATAATAATAATAATAATAACATTGATGAAAAAACAATGGCTAAATCTTTTATTGTTGAATTTAAAATATTTGCCTTTGGTCACAACATGACTGCTGTAAAAGTCAGATCAACACATAATTTAATTTAATGATTTTTTTTTGTCTTAGGAAAATATTTTTTTAATGAAGGCTTTAATCGGTGACGGAAATATTAAGAAAAAAACTGTAGTAGCGCATTTATAACTTTTTTTTTCTGGTAAGATAATGCAAAAAATAAAAGAGGCAAAGAAAAATTAGATCCGCTATTTAATAAAAAAATTATAGTTTTTGTATCGTTAATTCTTATAAAAATCGACCTAATTGACCATTATTCACATATAAAAGGCAAATTAGCCAATGTCGCGATAATATCCAATTTCATTTCATTTCGCGTGTGTAAAACATATCTAAAAAAAATTACAATGAACTTTAGTAAAAAAAAATTCACTATAACGTGCTAGTGAAAGTTCGTAAAAACATTACTCAAGAAATTTCAGCGTCCCTATAATATATAACCGGGCGGGTAGTTAGACGTGGTGAAAAGAAATAAAAATAATTGAAAAGGGTTTTAATGGTTTTGTAACTTCAGAACTGACATTCTCATAACACTGCAATGTGAGTAGGTAGGCGGTGTCCTAAAGGTTAAGCTAGTTTGTAGTTCGTAGTCTAATATATCCCTGCGTTAATAAAGAGCACATTAAGTTTGGGTGGAAGATAACGCGAGTTAAGGTCAGTATTTTTATGGTAGCGTTTACCAAAAAAAAATATGGACAAAAATAAATCAAATATTTCTCCAGTCGAAACATAAGAGTTTAATTTTATTCACATGGTGATATCAACAATCTTTGATTATCTGCCATTAGTGTAGCGGCATTAGACGAGAAACTTTTTGAATGATAATAAAAAGTTGTCATTAAATTCCAAAAAGTTTCGCTATAAAAACTGCAAAAAAACACTGTCTTCACCTCGCACTCTCTTCCATTCTACCTTAATCATCCTAAATAAACTGTACAGATTCCTCTATTTGGACATTGAAACGGAGCACCAACCAATCGAGAAATGAACAAGGAACTCTCAAAAAGAATAAATTACACGATCACGAATTATTTGTCCAGCTTTATTATTATTATTATTTTTGCGTAACGGCCTCTTTCGCCCGCGGTGAGGTGAGGTTAAGTAACTGTGTGTGAGTGGCGCTTGCAAAGAGAAGCGGCGGTAAAAGGAAGTAGAGAGGAGAAGGTGGGAGTGTGCGGAACGCGAGTTAAAGGGGGAATGTTTTCAGATCGTTTCTCTTAAAACTTTTTTTTATGATGATAATAATAAATCAAATAATTCTCCAGTAGAAATATAGAGTTTAATTTTCTTCACATGGTGATATCAACAGTTGTTGAATATCTTGTCAAGGTTGTCCTGGAATTTAATGACAACTTTTTCTCTTCATTTAAAAAGTTTTATCATCTAATGCCGCTATAATGACAGATATTCAACAACTGTTGATATCAAAGAGTGAAGTCAATTAAACTAAACGTTTCTAATGGAGCAATATTCCATTTAGTTTATAAAAAAAAAAAGTTTTTTTTTTGCTCTAAAAAAACTGGTAAAAACACCGATCATTTCTCACGTTCTTTACACTCCCATCATTAGGTTTATCTTTACAGCCTCACCTTATTGGTACGACCTCTCCTGAACGCACGAGGCGTACTATCAGCGAACGTCCCGAAGTGGGTCGTATCATATTTTTTTTTTATCAAATTAAAAATGTCGGTGTAGCACCGCCCTAATAAATGTCACTTTCGTAAGAAAACTTGCAAGACAAGTGAGAAGGGGTTGCCTACCAAGACCCCTTTTCTTCTCCTCAAGTCCTCAAAGGTCAGTACCGCTACGCGCCTAAGACCACACTGCGCATGCTCCAGTTCATGTTTTTTTTTAAAGGAAGGTGCTATTCGGTCAGAAGGAAGAATCCGCCAGCACGTCACACGTCCTAGGATGTCACAGTCTACTCGATGGTTACCGAAGTAACGGTTTGACTCGCTCGTTATGATGTCATCCTGTTACTTCCTTTAAACCCTGCGTTCCGTTGCCCCTAGCAACATATTATGTCAACAACTCAACTCAACTGTGGGATCGTTAGGGATAACAGTTCAATTTTCAAATGAAGATGTTGATGAAATGTTTTGCGACTAACATTGATAGTGGCCGAATGGTCTACTGTTAAAGACTGTCCTGCCGATGACGAGGAGGTTGGGGCTCGAATCCCGTTCAGGACTCTTGAGGGTGTTTTTTTTCCTTAATGGTTTCCCACTCTCCTTCCACGTATAAATACTGGTAGATTACTTCTAAAATGCTTCCTTCCTCATCCCTACCCCATTAGATTATTATTATTATTATTATTAGCACCGCGTCTTACTACCCGTTCGGGTTATACGCACTACCCCATTAGAGTAATTATCATAATGAGTATAACAGGAACAGGTAGTAAGACGAGGTGATAAAAAAAGAAGTAGATTCTTATAAGTGCTCATGAATTTAAATCTATGTGTTGAATAAAAATTAGAAATATTATATTTTTCTACAAGAATTTTGTTTTTTAATTCTGGTATTTTCAACACTGAGATTTTCTTTCTTAGATAAATAGCTGTAGCTCGCGGGCCACATATAAATACGTAACGGGCCATAATTTGCATAGACCATGTGACCACCGAAGAGGACTAAAATAAATAATTCAATGCCCACTTATACACTCTAGAATCTAAATAATAATAATAATAATAATAATAATAATAATACCCAGCCGTAATTTCAAGAACTTTACCAACCCTGTGGATAGATTAAGGAATAATTAGTTATTTTGACACAATTCAGGCCTAATGTAATATTTTTAACACGCCTGATTTAGGGTGAGAGTTTAGGGTGCGCTAGAAATGGGTAGTGTTTTTTTGCAGTTTTTATAACAAAACATTTTTATTGGGGCTAAAATGAATCAAATATTATCTCAGTACAAACATACTGTAAAGTTTAATTTTATTTCCATGGTGATGATTGTTGAATATCTGTCATGAGCATAGCGCCATTAGATGAGAAACCTTTTAAATTAAGAGAAAAAGTTGTCAATAAATTACAAAACATCCTTGACAGATATTCAAGAACTATTGATATCACTATGTGAAGAAAACTAAAATCCATGTTTCTATTGGAGAACTATTTTATTTCTTTTGACAAAAAAAAAAGTTTTGACATAAAATAAGCAAAAAGCACCGACCTTTTAATGTGCTCCCTACATTCCTTCCCACCTAAACCAGCCGTATTAGCGCTAGCGTGCAATTTGATATATTACTTGAAATATGCTATTGATAATTCAAGACTCAAATAACCAAAGCTATTATATTTATTTTAGAGAGGGTTTACTCGCATTTAGATATCATATCCAGAAAATTGACACCTGGACACGGGAATCGAGCCCGGGACCTTTGGCATAGCACGCCAATGCTCTAGCCACTGATCTATCCAAGAATCGTCCCACGCTCAAAGTCATTCTTCATTCGTATTTTAAGGCAGAGTCTATGATGGACGCGAGGAAATCATCAGCTACAAATTCAACCAAATTCAATTCAGCAAAAAATACTCTAAAAGGAAAATAAAACAGATTTTGAATAAAATAACCAGTATTGCCTTTCATTATAAATTTTTTTAATTAAATAAGTTTTTGAGGTATTTAACGTGCACTTTCCAAACCGATTGATTATATTAGCACACGACTTAGAAACTAACTTAAATCTATAAAATATACAACCAGTACCCCCTCCCCCGCCACCTCGGTCGTTAATTTATCACTATGAAAGGGGAAGCCCACATTTAACCAATGATACATTTTTCAACCATGCCGATAATCGAACCCGGGATCCTTAACTCAATAGGCAGACACGCTACCGACTGAGCTAAAAATATGAAATCTCAATGATATTTTATTTATTCTAGGAATTTGATAAAAAATCATTCAATGCCATTTAATAAACAGTGTTGAGATGTGAACTGCCATTTAAAAAAAAATTACTTTTCAAGTTTACTTATAATAAAATTAAATGTATCAATGAAGCTAATCTGTTGAAGTTCTTCCATAAATGAATACGATTATAATTAATTTGTGTAAATGTCAACGAAAAAGGTTGCTGCCAACTTCCGCTGGTGAAAAAATTGTCCTAAGAATCGATACATCGATATCTCGACTCACTTGTTATGGCACCGCCGGAAATAAACAAGGTCGCAAACCAAGCCAAATGGTAAAGAATTGTCTCTACAACAATGAGGGGGGGGGGGGGGGGGACACACGGACGGACCACCTTTTTCTTCGCCCATTTCCGTTTAGTGTCGTAACTTCCTTAATTTTCTCTTTCTTCGTCTCTCTCTTACGCTCCTTCTCTAGACTGCCTTTGCGTCCCTCTTCCGGCCTTACAAAAGTATCCGTGCTGTACACGTCCCAAGGACTGAATATTCACCTGCGTACCGTGCTACCCGACCATTACAATACCGTCTGATAAGTTCAGCAGCGCTGTAGTGGCACAACCATGGTGTAGAGATCTACGTGAGGTTGAGATGCGTTACAACCAAGGTGTAAAGACTTACGTAAGGGTAAGATGTTGTACTCAGCCATGGTGTGAATAGTTACGTAAGGGTAAGATGTTGTGCTACAACCAAGATGTAGAGAACTATGTGAGGGTAAGATGTTGTGCTACAGCCAAGGTGTAGATACTTACGTTAGGGTAAGATGTTGTGCTACGGCCAAGGTGTGGATAGTTACGTAAGGGTAAGATGTTGTGCTACGGCCAAGGTGTAGATACTTACGTTAGGGTAAGATGTTGTGCTACGGCCAAGGTGTGGATAGTTACGTAAGGGTAAGATGTTGTGCTACGGCCAAGGTGTAGATACTTACGTAAGGGTAAGTTGTGCTACAACCAAGATGTAAGAATTACGTCGAGGTAAGATGCTGTGCTACACACCAAGGGATGTAGAGAATTACGTAAGGGTAAGATGTGTGCTTACACCAAAGCTTAGAGACTGTGTAGATGGAGATGCTGTGCTACAGTCAAAGCTTAGAGAACTTGTGAGATAGAATGCTGTGCTACAGCCAAGGTGTAGATACCTCGTGAGTTTAGATGTTCTGCAATATCCACAAGTTTTTTTATATTTAGTAATCTACACGAATAATATATATAGTAGCCCTCATAAGAGTCGAATGTTCTAAGTCATCACTATCGCAAGGTAGAATTGAGAGGAAATGTACCTGCATTTGAATGAAACAAGTAGTTGATAATTACTAGGAAAATAAACAACTCATTTCTTCCAGACGGGATTTGAACTTCAGTAAATATTACAAAACCAGACAATACAGACTTATGCCTTTATACACACACACACACAGTGCGAGTATACTGGAATTATGTTACCCGAATCAGGTTACACCGTTGAGTTTTTCAATTGGATTCTCCCCTCCTCTCTCCAAAAAAAATTGAATTAGTTGCACACCGAGGAGGAAAGGTAGGGAGGAGGAGGGTTGCAGTGATTAGGCGAGATTGTGCTGTTGCACACCCGAGAGGAAAGGTAGTGAGGAGGGTTGCAGTGATAGCGAATTGTCTGTGCACCCGAGGAGAAGTAGGGAGGGGAGGGTTGCCGTGATTAGGCGAGATTGTGCTGTTGCACACCCGAGGAGGAAAGGTATGAGGGGAGGGTTGCAGGGATTAGCGAGATGGTCCCGTGTGATAACGACCCAGAGAGAAGTAGTGAGGGGGTTGAGGATTAGCGAGATTGTGCTGTTGCACACCCGAGGAGGAAAGGTATGAGGGAGGTTGCAGTGATAGCGAGATTGTGCTGTTGCACCGGAGAAAGTAGTGATGGAGTTGAGGTTAGGCGAGATTGTGCTGTTGCACACCCGAGGAGGAAAGGTAGGGAGGGGAGGGTTGCAGTGATTAGGCGAGATTGTGCTGTTGCACACCCGAGGAGGAAAGGTAGGGAGGGGAGGGTTGCAGTGATTAGGCGAGATTGTGCTGTTGCACACCAGAGAAGTAGGGGGAGGTGCATGATTAGCGAGATTGGTGTTCACACTTGGCGGACTATGCCCCTCATCCCCCTACCCTCTTTCATCCCCCGTCCCCCCAACCCCCTTGCAGCCTGGAGATGTGCGGGCGCCACCGCCGCCAGGCGCTCTTCCGTTCTTCCTCCCCGGAAATAGAGTTGCCTTTCCCCATCGCTTCCTCCCACCCCACACGGAGCACTTCCGGTTCCGCCCCACCGCGCGCTATGCTGACGTCACGCACGCCAACCAGCCAATCAATACAAGACGGAAATTATTCCCACCAACCAGAGCTCGACTTACGAAAAAAATATATAAGGTCTACCAGATAACTCTTTTGGTGGCTGTTTATTTTTTTTGTTCCCCTTGCACTGAAGATGAACTTGAAAAGTTCAAGGTCACAAGCAATGATTAAAATAATAATAATAAAGTACAGGATGTTAAATGACATTCAATATAAACATCATTTTATACATTCACGCCTACTATTGTTGGATGTGTCAAGGAGGACGCTGTTTCAATTAGTTAGCACGGCCGTCTTTACTCGACTCCGGGTAGGTAATCTAGGTACTAATTTCGGGGTAATGAGGGTTTATATCCAAAGGTTTTATTTCAAGGCAATGACGCGCACTTTCGGAGAATTGCATGTCGAATTCTAACCAAATTTAGTACAACTAAACCCGAAGGTGTAAGACCGAGTATTTGTTAAGCTTATTGTCAAGGAGAGAGATTTTTCAAAAATATTTTGCATGGTTCTACACTTAGTTAATGTAAGTATAATTCGTAACTGGTTATCGGGGTTTTTAAATGAGGATGGAAGGGGGCCTTGTACATTATCGGATTTATTTTGAGAACCCCAAAAAAAATAGTTTTTGCTCTATTTACAAAAATTTTGCAAAAAAAAGCAAATTAACTTTTCTCGCGCCCCCTTCCACCCCCCCCCCCCTTTGAGCGGACACCTATACTGCGTAAGACAATGACAGAAGAACGTCTTCATCTCCACCATGTTCCTGTAGAAGTGAGCAAGGTTTTTTTTTTTAACCTTTTTTGCAAACAATGATAATCGCAGATTCGAATTTATTGTTTGAAATCAAATTTGCTGTAATTAGATTACTAAGCTTAGTTTATGATAACCAAGTATTTGTCTTTAAATATAATAATTTTTTATCAACAACAAAACATATTATGTCTACGTGGAACATATTTATTACTTTATTGTGAAAGACATTCTTTTTTTTTTTTTTAGATTAAAATAATTATAAACGTGCTTAATTAAAATGTTTTTTTTATTTACAAATCCACTTGCTATCATTATAATTACGTAAAATTAGTTTTATAAACTAACAACATTGCTATTATTATTATTATATTATTATTATTTTTATTATTAATTATTATTATTATTATTATTATTATTGTTAAAATTATTATATTTATACTTGAACGAAAACTGGACCTGGATCCGCCCTTGGTCCTTGGTGTACTAAAATCTTACATAAATAATTACATAATTTCTTATGAAACGGCAAATATCAGCGTTTTACTTTAAATTTAACTACTCTCGATTGTTTTAATGTAATTTACTTGGAAGTCAAACTGTTCTAAGCAATATTATGTGAATTCATTTTTCCTTGTTTTACTATAATAACAAACTGTCAAGAGATATTGAAAATTGCACTTTTAAAAACTCAAACTCGCTTTGCCCCGTGAGTTTTCTTTGCAAGTGGAATGTAAACTAATGTAATTCCAGCGTTGTTTTGAACGTAACAACTTAAAAGTTACCGGTATTGTATTGTATATACCGCACCGACTTTAAAGTTGCTCCGCCATTTTGAATTCTTTTCGGGGTTTGAAAATTAAAATTTTTAACTTTTTGGATTTTTCCCGTCGGTTACAGGCTAGAAGCTATAAGTTTGCCAAATTTCAAGTTTCTAGCTCATCTGGAAGTGGGTAAACATTAATGTCAGCGAGTGAGTGAGTCAGCCATGTGGCTTTATAGTATTATAACGACCCGATCAACCGGGATGTTATATACAATCTTACACTTTAACCAGAAAAATTATTGAAATGATATTTCCGTAATTCTCTACATGACAACAACGACATCGGGATTAGTTTTTTTTCTTTCTCTCGATCCTTCGGAGAGAGAAGTATTGTGATCATAAAAAAATCTGTTCGGACATGTCGGTATGCCAGAGAGGTCGTATGACATAATATACTAAGAATGTGTTGGATCTGATTGACGTTACCGGAAGGAGTGAAAAGGTCTTGTCGTGTTCCTCGGATCAGTCCGGGAATGTCAAGACCACAGTGACGTAACGAACGACATATCGGGTGACTTCACCGCGGTTCGTGCCCCGTTTTCCTCGACACTTTTCGTTAGAAGTTGTTTTTCTCGCCGGCTTTTTTTAAGGTAGGGTGAAATAAAACACGAGTTAAGATCCGTACTTTGGCTGGTGTTTTTTTTTTAAAACAAAATACTGTTTTTTTTAAAAAAAAATCTTTTTTTTTCATTAGATACATTCAATAAATGTTCTCGAGCTCTTTGATATTTTTTATGGACATCGCGAAATTTGAACAGCATTTATTTTTCTCTTGATTTAAAGAGTTTCAGCTTAACATTCCACTATGCCCATGACAGAAATTAGGCATACTATATGTAGAAAATTAAATTAGATGTAATAAGCATTATTTTGTAGTTTTTTTATAACAAACAAGCACATATTTACTGTATATTAAAAAAAACACCAAGTGGTCACAGACTGTTGGTGAAGACAGTGCCAACTTCTGCGGATTAAGGGTGCCTTGAGGTTGGCACAACGAAGCCAGCCTCCGTCCATTAATCTCAGTTTTCTATACCGAAGCCGCTACTTCTTTATTCAAATATCTCCTAATTTGTCCTCACGGGGCTGAGTTTTACCCCGTTCCAGACCCACTGCTTCACAGTAAACATTTGAAAGTACCGGGAACGAACCCGGAACCTCTGTATCTGTAGCCAGGAGCACTGATTGGTAGACCAAAGAGGAGGTAATTTATTTTATCAAACTGTAAATGTGTTATTTCCACTATATATTTCTAATGTACAATTTTTTTTTTGTATCCCTAACAGTGAAAAATTCCCCAAAATTACGGATTATCCAGAATTTCGACCTTACGTATCGAACCTGATCACATCAAATTTGGATGAACGAGTTTCTAGTTTGTTAATAATTGTTTGGTATCCTCTTCCGTCCGTAGCCGCTCGTCTGTAAAAAGAGGCGTAGCCCAAGGATATTAAAAAAAAACTTTTATAACGAGATCTGTCGACATCGACGGTGGCTACAGGAAGCCTTGAGGTCAGAATTTCCATTAACCGTGCCCGGTCGAGAAGTGGCTGTCGAACCCAGGACACGAGGTTCCCACAGCCCATGTGACGACGATCGACCGTCCAACTAACGAGAGGGATCACTTCCCCCCTAGCCCCTTTGAATATGCGAGGGGAAGGAGGGGAGACCGTAACATAGCCGAGTATTATAATTGGAGGAAAGTGAACGTTATGATTCACATGCCAGAGTAAAGTGATGACTAGGGACTGGATTCTTAGGCACCAAAAATATTTAAAATAGGCAGGCAAATAGGCATTAAAAATATGGGATATAGGCACCAAAATAGGCACTTAACAAAAATAGGCCAATAAGCAGTGTAAAATTTATTTTACCACAAGTTTGTTACCTGCAGCTTTTACAAGCAATTTACATTGCTGTGAATCGCCAGATACTTTCCTAGGTTTTCAATTTTAAAATTAGTTCTATTGTCTGATATAATGATTTTATGGCTAAAAAAGCTTCGTTATACTTCACAGGATGTCAAGAGACAAAATTTTAAATTTGCCAATTCTGAAGGGGTTAAATTTTTATCCTGCAATAGCGTACCGTTTCCTCTCAAGATGTCTGCCACTGCTCAATAAATGAGTTTTTCTAAAGTCGAGACCTTGCTAAATTGCTTTTTCACACCCGAAAACGCTAGATAACTCGATTTCATCAAAATCCTTAGGCCCGTTTTCAAAGAAAATATACAAATATATATATACTAAGCCTATATACAAGAATGTCTCGTTTAATAGGGTGAATTATGGGAATTTCTCCCGCGCGTTGCAATGACCAATGAGTAGTGCAGGCCACGTGACACGTCCAGGGAAGGACGTGTCACGTGGCCCTGTATAAACATAGTCTGTCAAGGACAGAGCATGTCAGTTAAAGCCACGTCACATGCCTTCTCCCATTTCTAAGAAACTAAACTCTCTTTCAGAAGGGAAAAAAGAGAAAAGTGAGTACAAAGCCGAAATAGGCGCATTTAAGGCCTTTATTCATAAAATAGGCAAAAACCAACATAATAGGCGATTATAGGCACTATAAAAATAGCATATTGTAATCGTAATAATATGAAATAAATATATATATATATATATATATATATATATCAACAGCCTATGTTTTACAATCTAGGAAAATAAAAGGCAAATAGGCAAAATCCTGTCCCTAGTGATGACTGATGACAGGTTAAGAGTGAGGAAGTTTGAATGTAGAGGAAGTTTACCCGCATTTGCGTGGAGAGAGTGGGGAAAAACATTTGGGAAAAACCACCCTCAGTACACCCGACCGGGATTGAGCCACGATCTCCCCGTCATCTACAGTCTAGTCTATTGCGGGAGTAGTGCCTTAGACCATGCGGCCACCGAAGCGGGTTTTAATCTAAATAAATCAAATATTGCTCTAGTAGAAACACAGAGTTTAATTTTCTTTACGTGGTGATATGAATATTTATTTTGGCCAAAAAAAAAACAACACTGACCTTAATTCGCGTTCCCTAAATCCCCACCTTAAACCTTCTTCATATTTGACAAGACGACACAGACGCCTTGTTCCGCGTTTCCCCCCCTCCCAAACCGCGCTCCCACCCCCTCTGTAGGTTCTTACAGTTTCAGTCGTCGTCTCTTGGTCATTGAGGGGTTAGGAGGAGAGGTTAGTGAGGGAAGAACCTACATATGTCACGGTCGCCATTTCTGCTCTGAAAACTCGCGGTAACGTCACTGAAACGAGGCCTTGATGACAAAGAGAGAACGATAATAAACTCTAGTATTCAAATAAAAAAAAATTGCCAGGTTAGATAGCGTGACAGAGTAAACAAACAGTGAATGTAGTGTTCGGTTTAATAATAAAAAAACATACTAAAGGTAGCGGCAGTAAAAGTTTACATTAAATGAGTAGCCAAGCACGCGAAACAGCCAGAGATCCTTACTTTGAACAATTATTTCTAAACAGTTTTGTTTACCGTCTTTTAAGATGACATTCACTGATAGATAAGCTTTCGTAACTTTAGGAATGACACATTTCACCCACCGGTATTTTTTTTATTATATATATATATATATATATATATATATATATTATATATATATATATATATATATATATATATATATATAGAGAGAGAGAGAGAGAGAGAGAAAAATCTTAGAGCTATGGTTTTGAATTTATTTACTGGTGAAATATCATACAAAATATAGTAAGATACCTTAAAACTAAGGCTGTGCAGTATTCTTAGCTTCCTGGAAAAAAATTCGAGAAATTTGCTGTTCCTGAAACTCGGCCGAGAAAAATTATTAAATTGACTTTCCACTCTCCCTTCACACAATTGCTGGTACAATCCCTCTAAATTCAACCTTTTTCATCCTTAGCATGTTAGCGCAGTTAGTAATAATATGACCCGCCTCACTGGCCGCATGATCTAAGGCGTCACTCTCGCAATAGGATAGACTGCTGATGGCGGGGAGATCGGGGATCAATCCCAGTCGAATACACTGAGAGTGGCTTTTCTACATGGTTTTTTCCACTCTCTTTCTTTCTCTCTTCACTCAAATTCTGGTACACTTCCTCTAAATTCAACTTTCTTCATGTGTGTAAACCGAACAGGTAGTGAGACGCGGTGACGAAATAAAATGATGGTTGGGAGAGTAATTATTGTACCTGTTGCGAGTTAAATTACTTTGTGTGTCGCTTTCTAATATCATTATAGTAATAATATTATCGCACGTTTGAGCTACATCATTCGTAGCCCAGTTGTGGAAATATTATCCAGTACTAATGTACTGTCTTTTACCCAGGGGACGCCCGAATGTACTAATCTTACATCCTTTAGATGGAGGTCCTTTCCATGTCCCAATGAGTATGAGGGTGATAGTGACCGTGTCTTACTACCCGTTCGGGTTATGCACCTATGTACTAATTACATTAATAAGTTAGGGTTTATTAAGTTTGAATTTAGATAAATTATACCCGCATTTGCGTGGAAGGAGAGTGGCAAATCTTCCTTATTCCACCCGACCGTGGTCTAAGCCCAGACATAATCGACAGTCAAGTCTATTGACGCCTTAAATCATGCGGCTACTGAGTCGGGTAGTAAGTAATACTATCTGTGAGTATGAGGATGATAGTAAGTATGAGGACGTGGAACCAGTGGAAACTCCTAAATCTAACTAACCAAACCCTGGTGACCCTTGGAGTATTTCCCCTTTTGAGAAAAATATCCACGGTACCAGCCGGGAATCGAGCCCGGGATCCCTGAGCTCGTAGGAAGGTTCACTGACCAATACTCCACGAGGCCGGTTAGCGTTTCAATAACAGGTGTTACGATTTTAGAGTCTGAGCTATGAGTGTCTGGGACCTAAGATTTAGCGTAACTCAATTGGAGTTGATAGTCTAGATTCAAACAAGGGACCCCAGAAATTGTTTTAGATGTTTCAAACAGGTCAAGGACATTATTTATTATCCTTTTTATTAATATTTAATGATCTACATCAACGTTAGAGCCGAGTACCCAATATTTTTAAAATTTATAATTAAATGTAAAATAGAATTAGAAAAATTTTACATGTGTTTCTACGAAAACCAAATGCACGCATTGTTAACTATTGTTTGATCAATCGTAGTCAAGTTGGTTTTAATTCAAAATAATAGTTATGATAATATTACTATTATTTTCATTTATTCATAGGTTAATTAGTATTTTTAGTCATATAAACAATAAAACATAAAATTATTTTGGACCAATTATATATTTGACTATTCAATTTGAAATATACTTTATTTTACAAAATTATTAATTTATTATATGTGTTTTACTATACATGATTTGAAATTCCTCCAGCTTGATTTCCGTTTTTTACAATAAATATTGTATTTTATAAGTGAATTTTAACATTTCAACACAAATCTCACGTCAATTCAAATATTTTAGGCCAAAAGATTTTGTTAAAAAGTGTTCTTGAATTAAAGTAAAATACATTTGTATTTGATGTTCTAGCACCATATTCTCTCTTTTAAGTCCGTAAATTGGACAGTGTCCTCTTTCACGTCCGGAAAAAGTGTACCTCAGTGAGCGAGAAATTGACGGAAACAATCGAAAATCAAAAGATTTTTCTTGGATTTATAAATAAAATATGTTCACGATTTATGAAGGAAATATTGTGTCTATATGTTGGTTGCACACCGATACTTTGGTCGTACAAGTCAATGACATTTTCCCAGATAATTAGCGCGTCCCGTCAACCAAGGAGGCGCATATCGATGAATTCCCCTGCTTTGGAGGCAGACAATGGAAACTCACCAAACCACCTCTTGGTCTATACCGTCCAGCATCTCCAAGTCTGTAACGACGCCCGCTCTTCAAGACAATCGCTTGGTACAGAGGCGTCGTATAAAATGGACCACTCAATACGTCGCATAGAACCTAGGCGTCAGATAAAACGGTGTCACGACGCCCGCTCTTCAAGTCAATCACTTGGTACAGAGGCGTCGTATAAAAGGGACGACTCAATACGTCGCAAAGAACCTAGGCGTCAGATAAAACGGTGTCACGACGCCCGCTCTTCAAGTCAATCACTTGGTACAGAGGCGTCGTATAAAATGGACCACTCAATACGTCGCATAGAACCTAGGCGTCAGATAAAACGGTGTCACGACGCCCGCTCTTCAAGTCAATCACTTGGTACAGAGGCGTCGTATAAAATGGACCACTCAATACGTCGCATAGAACCTAGGCGTCAGATAAAACGGTGTCACGACGCCCGCTCTTCAAGTCAATCACTTGGTACAGAGGCGTCGTATAAAAGGGACGACTCAATACGTCGCATAGAACCTAGGCGTCAGATAAAACGGTGTCACGACGCCCGCTCTTCAAGTCAATCACTTGGTACAGAGGCGTCGTATAAAAGGGACGACTCAATACGTCGCAAAGAACCTAGGCGTCAGATAAAACGGTGTCACGACGCCCGCTCTTCAAGTCTTAGAAAACATTCTAAAATCTTGAAAGTAACATTAAGAAAATAAGACTTTAAAAAAGATTATTTATGTAAATGAAATGGATTAAATCATGAAAGTTGGTTGACATTATATAAAGGATTTGGACAAAATCTCTTTTCAGCCGACTTTTCGTCAGGATTTTGTCTAATTCTTTTTCATAAAAATTGTCAACTTACGTGTATGATTATATTTATATCATTTACATAAAAACAAATAGAATATACTCCTTTTTAAAGTCTTATTATTTCCTTACTTGAAAAAAGATTGTAGAATGTTTTCTAAAAGTGCAGCTTAATTAAGTCACCTGAAGTCTTTTTTCAAAAATATAATTTAAAGTTGTATTAATAAATAAACAAATAAATTTAAAATGTGTTTATAAATGTAATGTTTTTGTTATGTAAATGTGTTTAAATCAGTTTTAAGTTTGGTACATGTTACGTGGATCACACTAATTGCTGTCAAATTCAAACTAATTTAATAGATATATGCTTAAAAACCTACTACTTATTATACAAGTATGCAATCCTTTTTCAGAAGCAGTTTTTTAAATTATACCTAAGCTTTATTTCTAGTGGGGAAACAATAGAGTTCTTATATAAATAAGAAATGCTAATTTTGTCTAGCATAAGTGATTGATGCTGTTTTCATCTGGTTCTAAAAAGTATGGCTTTACTCTTATATACATACATAAAACAAACATACAGAATAAATATGTACATCATCTACAGCATTTTGCCACGTCTTACATGGCCTACCCCTTCCTTTTGATTCACACACTCTACCTTCATATATTTGCTTCATCACTCGATCCACACTCATCCTCTCAACATGTCCAAACCAACGTAAGACACTTCTTTCACATTGACCTGTTGGATTCCTTGTCCCGCACTCATTCAGCTCCCATTCATCACTGATTCTGTCCATACAAGTTTGTCCACATACATTTGTTAGACATCTCATTCAAACCGCAATCACCTTGCTCTTGTGTTTCTCCTGACAAACCCACTATTTTATAATAGGCCTACAAATATTGGGATGAATCGGGTAAGTCGTTTTTCCTCCACGTCTTACTGCTCATTTGGGTAATACGCGTTAATTTACACTAATAGTGATAGTGTTGCGAAAGATGGAATTGAGACAAAATGTTACTGGATTTTCATGGAGGAAGAGAGAGAAACCACTGGTAAAAACCCACTCTTAGTACACCCAGCTGTAGTTTGAACCTGCATTATCTCCACGTCACTTGCAAACCTGACTATGTGAGTTTGATATTCTGCCCGCGTACCAACCGGCATGGAACTGTGACGCTTCATTTCTACATAAAAAATGAAAACTAAATGCAAAATAAGTTTATAAAATTTAAAACCAAACTTGGGTTTATCATGTGTATATGCTAATTATTCAGAACGGATACTGAAACATACCTCTTTTTATTGCTACTAAACTATGGCATTGCAAGTATGGCCTAAAAACAACTTTAACTACGGTCCAGTTTCAATAGAAAGGGCCTACCTTACCTGACAACTAGAAACTATATTAGATCTATCTACTTCCTCTGTATTGATAAGTCAAGCCGTATGATCTACAGCTGTCACTATCTATATATCATCAATAACTATAAAATAACGCTAAAAATATAGTAAAATGGCAGAAAAATGTATTTTCTAATTAAAAGGCCCTTTATATGACATTTGGACTGTAGATGGATCGCCATAAGAAGAGTCTTTTAAAATATATAAAATATAAGAAGGACATTATCAAAAATACATTTCTTTTTCTTTCTGCAGCTGTTCTGGAAAGTCGGGAATACAAATAAGAAAACCTGAAACAAAGGTTCGCGAACGTTTGTCTTCTGCATCCTAAATGTTTTGAAGAATTTTTAGGAATGTTTCCATTTATTTTATTCAACTCTAATAGGTGGGTAATCCAGAAAAGGCGTCAATCTAGTCTTGTCCGGTTTGCCAGTGACGAAGAGTTCAGGATTTTAATCCCGGTAGTTTATACGTAGATGCTTTATTCTTAAATAGCCTTTCACTGTTTATTCACGCAAATGCGTGCAAAAGTCGTTCCAGCCATTCAAATAAAAAATTTACTTGATTAGTTTTGATGCTTATCATTCTTCGAGGCTGTAAACATCAAAAATTATGTACAGTTAAAAGTATTTTGATTTTGTTTTTTTTTCACACCGCTTTCATTTCACTGCCCATCTTGATCTACTGACTACTTAATTGCGTTAATATGGAAGGAATTAGGAAGGTAGAATTTAGTGGAGATGTACCCGAATTTGCATATTATTAGAGTGGAAAAATATTTAGGAAACAAGTAACCTCAATAATACAGACTGAAATTTGTGACAGGCAGGTCAGGGTTCGAATCATGGTCGAGTATACTTAAAGAGATTTTTTTTCCCTCAATGGTTTCAGATTTTCCCCTGACGCAAATGCGGGTGATTTTCTTCTTATCTCTATATTCATCTTTAACCCCATTAGAATAATTAAATGTTACCCGCCTCGGTGGTCAAATAGTCTAAGAAGGCTTACTCTTCCTATAGACTGGACTACTTATGACGGAAAGATCGGGGTTTGAATCCAGGTCGGATGTACTGAGGGGGGTTTAATGCCTAAATGATTTTCCGTTCTCCCTCAACGCAAAAGCGTGCACACTTATTCTAAATTCAACGTTTCTCATCTCTAAGGGTAACTAGTACATATGCGTATAGCCCAAACGGGTAGTAAGATACGGTGCTAAAAAAAAAAAGAAGTCTCCCTAGTCCCAATGTGATAATTAAATGCTTATAACCCTAGCAGGGGAAGAAATCTGCGGCAGTGGTAAAGATGTGTGTGTGTGTATCTAGTGACCTTGAAGCTCAGGAAATCAACCTGCCGTAGAACGTTTTGTTTTTGTTGAATTAAATGCACCTGAATGTATCTGTAAGCGAGCAGTGATATCATCCTCTTAAGTGCCCGTCACGCACGTAAAGACTCGTCCAACCAGATGGCGTGTCGACCTCTTCAACAGATGTCAAAGGTGCTCACACTGTATAGTACCATTTTCATAGGAAGAGTTCTTCTAAAAAATACAAAAAAAGTTTTGCAATCAACTTTGTATTTTACTATAATATTAGTATTATTTTAAAGGTTTTTTTAAGCACCACGTCTTACTACCCGTCCAGGCCATCCTCATGTTTACGCTCATATTTTAGGAATGAGAAATGCTAAATTTAGAGGAAGTGTACCCGCATTACCTTAGGGAGAAAAAGTGGGAAACCAGGGATAAGAAATCACCCTCAGTATACCCGACCGGGATTCGAATATTGACTTCCACGTCACCAACAATCCACTCCATTGCGATTGTGACACCTTAGACGGTACAACCACCAGTGCGGGTATATTTTTGCTGGGACGCGCCGAAAATTAAAGTCAGAAGCGGGTATGATAGGGTTCAACTCCCGCCCGAGTGTAGGATTCTGAAGTTTATCTCCTCCACGTGGTTTTTTTCCCCTCTACTTCCACGCAAATATGGGTACATTTCCTCTAAATTATACCTTACTAGTCCCTATCCCATTAGTGTGAGCATGCAGATAGTCCGGACGGGTAGCAAGACGCGATTCAAGTGTCAAAACTATCGAGAATCAGCAGTTTGACCATTTCTTCATCTGAAAACAAAAAACCCTCCCAGAACTAAAGGCTAATACATAAACCACAACACTTTTTCTTTCTTAACTTTCATGCCCCCCCCCCCCTTCTTATAGCAACAAGTAGACATTCATTCTGAACCCTGCTCCCTGTCTCCGCCACCCCCCCTCCCCCAAACCTGTGTTATGTAACTTTCCACACCAAGAGTGAATGTCATTATTTCATTATTAATACTGAGAAACAAAAAGTGCTTAACTTGTATTTTCAACACCGTACATATTCGGAAGTTATCTATGACTTAAGTGTGTTTACTAATGTTGACAATATAAACAATAATGTTTATTTTTTCAACATTATAAAGTATAAGACCTGTGTTACGTAACACTGTGATGTACCCACACTCCCTCCAGGTAACACCAGGTAACACTTTGTTGGCCTGTGGTTTCCAACCTTTTCCAGGGTTTTACACCAATTTTAGTCTTTGAGACCATCGTGAACCTATATATATAACCGTAGAAGATAGTTTTTTGCTCATTCCAACGAAGACCAAACTCGTTTACTACTCACAGTTTTATCAATATTTACTAATTTGAGCGTAACGTGTGACCTGGCGGTTTAGGGGTAAGGTGTCGGACTTCTGTGCTAAGGGTACGGGGTTCAATCCTCGGTCCCGGCACAGATTTATCTGATTTTCAAACCCTTCCTTCACCTCTGACAAGACGTGTATTAATCACAACTTGTGAATGTGTGGAATACCAGGCCTCCACCGTGGTTCGAATTCCACGTTAAACTGTAGGTCCTCCATTTCATCTCACAATCACCTTACCATTGCACATTAGCGTAAGTGCGTATAACCCGAACGGGTAGTAAGACTTGAGCTTAACGTCTGATTGGCATTCTCAGCCGCCTAAGCAGACCCAAGCTTTCGTATTCTAGTTTGTAAACTTTTTTTTAACACCGCGTCTTATTACCCTTCTGGATAGTACGCCTATATAATAATTACGCTAATAGGTTAGGGATGAGGAAAGTTGAGTTCAGAGAAAGTGTACCAGCATTTGCGTGGAGAGAGAGTGGGAAAACACTAAGGGAAACCCATCATCAATACACCCGACCGGGATTTGAACCCCGATATCCCCGTCATGGGCAATCTAGTGTATTGCGAGAGTGACACCTCAGACCGTGTAACCAGCAGAGCAGATTTTTAATTGTTATTTTCACTAAATATTACTATCTATTCGGGCTTTACACATATGTACTAACTATGCTAAAGAATTTTAGGGATTAAGAAGTGTACCCACATTTGCGTCAAAGGAGGGTGGAAAAACATTTCGGAAAAATCATCCTCCAGTACATCCGATCTCCCTGTCATCGGCACTCTAGTCCACTGCGATAATAGCGCGTTAAGCCACTCGGCCATCGAAGCGGGTAGTAAACATTTCCTCAACAAGCATTGCGACCCCCAGGTTGGAAACCACTGTTGTAGACAATAAAATTCCCCTCTTCCCTCTCGCCCCTTTCAACAGAGTTACATAGTTTATGATTGACTCCTAAATAGTGGATCCAGTAAGCACCATAATGCTCTAGTTCGGGAGATCTGCGCATGCGTTCCAAGGCGCGGGAAAAAGAACCCATACTACACGGCAACAGGTGTGAGAGCTGATTGATGACGTCACGGGCAGCGGCCTACGTGTCTTTGCCGCGTAAGGGGGCGGCCAGACTGGGCGAGCGACTAAAATATAAAATAGAACACATTGGTTGTAATGAGAGGTGGCCAGACTGGAGCGAGCGCGCTCGAGCCGGTACAGTCTAGTTTACAGGCGCTAGGCAATATTATTGTATGTTGGTTCATTGAGTGCTAGGAAAACTTCTCATTTTGACATTTTTATTTCTATCGATAGGCTTAGCACACTTGCTACTAATGGCCTAATTTAATTGGTGAGGGTGACCTGGTGGTCTAGGGTTAAGGTGTCGGACTTCTGTGTTGGGGGTCCGGGGTTCAATCCTCGGTCCCGGCAAGGATTTATCTGATTGCCAAACCCTTCCTTCACCTCTGACAAGATGTGTATTAATCACAACTTGTGAATGTGAGGAATGCCAGGCCTCCACCGTGGTTCGGATTCCACGTTAAACTGTAGGTCCTCCATTTCATCTCACAATCACCCTACCATTGCACATTAGCGTAAGTGCGTATAACCCGAACGGGTAGTAAGACGCGGTGCTAATAATAATAATAATAATAATAATAATTGGTGAGATCATAAACCATACTTATATATATATGTAAAACTGATATCTTAAAATACTTCAATATTATCAAAGTAGGCCTTTACAAATAAGAATCACCATTAGCGTGGAGAGAGGACGAGAAAACCACAACAATAAATCACTTGTCAAAAACCACCCTCAGTTCACTGAGCCAAGATTCGGAGCCTCCTCGTCAACAAATATCAAGAGCTATCTGCTAATTATGCGCTCGCTCGCCAGTTTGGCTACCCAGTCGCTTGCGCGCTCACTCGCTCGCACGCTTGTCAGTCTGGCCGAACCCTAAGGGTGAGTCCAAGAGAGATTTAAAAGGAAGAGTAGATTTGTTTGTGTTTGTTTTTGCTCTATGGCTTACAACACGTCCGAGCTATACGAATTTAACTACCACCAATGTGGCAGGGATGAATCAGGTAGAATTATAGCAGTAATAATAGTAGTAATAATATTGCGCGTCTGTGCTACATCATTCGTAGCCCACCAGAGTTTGTGATGGCCGTGTGGGAGATCATCGGCTACAAAGTATGATTAATTAAGATCAGGGGCTATCAGATAACCCCAGCCACCATCGTCCTTCACAGACTCCGCCTTAAAATATGAGTGAAGATTGGCCTTGAACATGGAACGATTCCTGGATAGCTCAGTGGTTAGAACATCGGCGTACTCAGTCAAAGTTCCCTGGATCAATACCCGTGTCCAGGTTTCATTTTTAAATTTAAAGATTATGATATTTAGACGCTACTATAACCATAATTAATAAATATAATATTATAGATAATTCAATCAATTAATATTTAGCACCGCGTCTTACTACCCGTTCGGGTTAAACGCTTAAGTACTAATTACGCTAATGGATTAGGAATTGGGAAGGTTGAATTAAGAGGAAGTGAACACGCATTTGCGTGGAGGGAGAGTGGAAAACCATTTAGGAAAAACCCCTCCCAGTTAACCCGACCGAGATTCGAACCTCGATCTCCCCGTCCTCGGCGGTCGAGCTCAACACGACTAGCGCGTTAGTCAACTACGCCACCGAGGCGGGTCTCTAGATAATTAATCTATGACAGTTAAATTTCAAATTTTTCATTTGAAAAGTTTGCCTTTTGTTACAATTTAACTGTCATGATGGCCAGATTTTTTTTTACTTCTTATTTACCATTGGTCTTTGGTGGAGGGAAATATTTATTTTTTCTTGAGTGGAAAATTTGATCTGTTATAGGAATATTAAGAATAAAATTGTAATCGTGAAATTGGTACCTTTTTTTTTTCATTTTCTGGCAAAGAACAATTTCGTCTGCTATTAAGTAAAGATAAGTATATTTTGGTGTAGTTAACTCTCATTAAAATCGACATGATTGAACATTATTCGCATTTAAAAGACCAATTTATATATTTAGTGAAAATATTATATTTGGTCTTACTTTCCGTTTGTATAATACATTCAAAAATACTACAATGAAACTTTAAAATATTTCTATGTTTATTTTAATGTATTAAGTAAACGTTCGTAAAAAAACACGTCCTGCGATATTCCGGCGTCCCTGCCTATAGGCCTATAAACATTAATTAGAAGCGTCGCATTGTCTAAGGCGTAACTCTCGCAATAGACTAGACTGCCGAAGGTGGGGATGTATGGGGTTCAATCCCGGCCAGGTGTACTGAGGGTGTTTTTACCTAAATGGTTTTCATTATCTCTCTCTCTCCACGCAAATGCGGATACACTTTCTATAATATCAAACTTTATAATCCATAGTACATTAGTGTGATTAATAAACCGAATGGACAATAAAGCACGTTGCTAAAAAAAATTAAGCCTCACCCCTTTTCCCGGGAGTGATCCAGGGCCAAGTAAACAGACGTTGAGACAACCTTTCTAACCACTCTGTAATGACTACAATATAATGAGCAGACTTTTTTGTGTAAGTTATTTTTAAAAAAAATCCCACCACAATTTTTGTGAGCACCAAACAATAATAATAATAATAATAATAATAATATATAATAATAATAATAACAAATCCTGTGTAACGGCTTGTATGAAAAAAATAGCGGGCAGGTAAGAAAAATGTGGAGCGTCCGTCACAATGAACGCATCGAGTGACGCCACTGACTGTCCGTACAGTTATCGAGGAACCGACCCCGAGTGGAGTTTTACCTCGGGTACTTAGTAATTGTGTAGAGCTCGTTCCTGTTAAACTATTGAGTTCTACTCTACATCCCGGCTATAAGACTTCCGGTAACTTGACGACGTTGCTTTTGGTTGGTGATTTAGAAGCCATTTTACGGAGTGGGTTGCATCTTAACTTGACGCACTGAAAGGTCGGACGGACGAGGACTCGAAATAAGGACAGTGTTTTTATTTTGTCAGTTTTAATAGCAAACTTTTTTTTTCCGTCGAATGCCCGAATGTCTGGCAGATTCATTGAGTCTTTTCACCACGGGCCCAAGGTATCCGCATTAGATTACAATAATGGGGTACCACGGGTCCAAGGTATCCGCATTAGATTACAATAATGGGGTACCACGGGCCCAAGGTATCCGCATTAGATTACAATAATGGGGTACCACGGGCCCAAGGTATCCGCATTAGATTACAATAATGGGGTTAGCGATAAATAAGATAGACATCAAATTAAATGCACCAGCATTTGGGAAAATATTTAGCAGGTACAATCCCCAGTACCTCCCAACCGGGATTCGAACACTTGAACCTCCACGTCATTGATTATTATTATTAGCACCGCGTCTTACTACCCGTTCGGGCTATACGCACTTACGCTAATACGTAATAGTAGGGTGATTGTTGAGATGAAATGGAGGACCTACAGTTTAACGTGGGATCCGAACCACGGTGGAGATCTGGCATTCCACATATTCACAGGTTGTGATTAATACAGGTCTTGTCAGAGGTGAAGGAAGGGTTTGGCAATCAGATAAATCCGTGCCGGGACCGAGGATTGAACCCCAGACCCCCAGCACAGAAGTCTGACACCTTACACCTAGACCGCCAGGTCACCCTTACGCCATTTATCAATTCCATTAGATGAGCTTGACGTTTTAACCCGCGTGCCCACTGATGCGGGTCTTATTAATATAAAACCTATACATGGTTCGATTTTTCCTCTTCTTTTAACCACGTTTTCTTCAAACGGGAACAATATTCTCCGTCCTTCCCCTTCCTACTTCTCGAGTTGCCTTGTCCATCCCAAACAGACAAGTATCCTCCCCATAACCTCCTCTGTTACTTAGAATCTTAGATAACTAGTTTGTGAAGAGGTCTCAAGAGGGAGACCGACGTCTTTAAACTGTCAGCTCCACCTCCTCCAACCCCTTGCCAAACAATAACGGCTCGACCCCCACTGCCAACATAACAGACCGAATGACACCTATTCAACTGCGGCCTTTTTTTGTTGTTATTCCTTTTTTTTTCCGATGATCTCACCTTGCAGTTACCTGTAACTAGACCGCTAGAGAAGCATCTTGCGTCGTCTCTATAGAATCAAACATCAATAGCCACTAGAATATAAAGAGAGGGTTTTTTCCTCTAAATGGCGGCAAAATAAAGGGAGGTGATAACAAAAGGAATAGGAAAAACTCAAGAAGACACTATGACGTCATTGTTTTTATCCGTATTTCCACATCGCGTCTTAACTTACTACCCTTACGGGTCTTTACGTATTACTGGCAGGGAGTCGAACCGGAACCGATAACCAAAACTAACCAGTTATTTTTAAGGTACAGGAAACCTAATAATAAATTGCCTAAGAACCAGATCCCGAATTGGAATATATATATCGTATTGTCCACATATCATGCCTTGTGGAGGGCACCACTTTTTAATGACATGGACTCAATACATGCGGGGATAGTCACCACTCTAGAGTGTTGATATTATACTGATTAGGTTGATGTGATCTATTATTAGGTTGTAATTGACATCACGTATGCCAATTTAATTAATTATTTAGTAAGGTGGCATTGCTGTATTTAACAGGGTGAATTATTCGATCTAATATCACAGGTGCTGCTATTTCATTTCTAAAGGAACCGGGGTGATTAAAATTAATCTAGTGACCAGCGTGGAATACCTACGGTATCGTTTTAGATTAGGTGGATTTAATAATAAAAAAAGTTTATCTCTTGACGAGCTCAGGTCTTGAATGCTCGGCTGCTGGGCTTCTAGAATATTCGAGTAACGGGATGCATTTGTCCCTTGTCCTTCGAGAAGATTTTGCCTGGGTGACCGATAGAGAGAGACAGAAGGATGTTACACCACGTAGATATTTACTGCGAAATATAGCGTATATTAAATAAAGTTAGGATATTATTATATTAGATCGGATTTGATTAAAGTTGAATTTAGAGGAAGTGTACTCACATTTGCGTGGAGAGTATAAAATCATTTAAGGAAAACCATCCTCCGTACGCCCAACTGGGATTTGAAACCCAAGTCCAGTCTATTGCAAAAGTTACACCATAGACCATGCGGCCACAAATGTGGGAAGCTGCAAGTTAAATATCTCAAATGAAAAAAACGCACTCGCTTTGTTCGGCATGGTCTAACGTGCTACTCTCGCAGTAGACTAGACTGCTGATGACGGGGAAATCAAGGTTCGAATCTCGGTAGGGTGTACTAAAGTGTGGTTTTTCCAAAATTGTTTTCCACTCTCCCTCCACGCAAATGCGAATACACTTCCTATAAATATAGCCTTCCTAATTTCTAAAACCATTTGCGTAGTTAGTAGATAAGCGTACAACCCTAACGGGTAGTTAGACGCGATGCTATATTTAAAAAAAAACACTTTTTTTTTAACATCCGTTAAATCAATCGCGAAGCTATTTTTAAAACACCCTATGGCGTCACACACCTTCTCGTATTCTAGCACTGTCTCTGCCAGAAGCCCTGCACCACATTATTTAACATAATTACCCCATTTTATGGTTTAGAGGACCCTTTGTGCCCTATTTTCCCCGCCCACTCAGTCGTCTCACTGTGGCACACTCACCCATCCCTCTCCCTTTCTGAAAAACCTTTTCATTGTTAAAAACACGTAAAGATGCTCACCCAGTCTTTTTCTCTCTTCAATCCCAATAGTGTCCAGGGTCGCAGCCATCAGCTGTCTGTATACCTGACCAAAATTAAACCGTGCTTGGATAATTATCTATTAGGAGTCGACAAATCTACAATATATCTAGGTATATAATTTAATAATCCAATTTCCGGTAGTCAAAATTACGAGAAAATGTCTGAACTGATTCTGACACATTCTAAAAGGTAAGAGTGAATTGTTTTTGCAGTTTTTTTTAAAAAAAACTTTTTTTTTTTACTAAAAGAAATAAAATATTTCTCTGGTAGAAATACAGAGTTTAATTTTATTCACACGGTGATATCAACAGTTGTTGAATATCTGTCATGAGCATAGCGTCATTAGTTGACAAACTTTTTAAACGAAGAGAAACAGTTTTCTTTAAATTCCATGACACCCTCAACAGATATTCAACAACTGTTGATATCATCATGTGAAGAAAATTAAACTCTATTTTCCTACTGGAGAAATATTTTTTTTTATTTATTTCAGCAAAAAAGAAAAAAGTTTTTATATAAAAACTACAAAAATTACTTCACTTTTCTTGCGTCCCCTACACTCTTACCGGGTCGAGAATGTCGGCATAAATAGTAGCTTCCAAATAAAACACAATTTTTTCCTGGCGAATTTCCATTTTTTGTGCTGTGCGCGTTCAGTGGTTCATCTGTACAAACATGATTTGTTTACATCACCATGGAAACCATTATTTGTATAATATATATCTGTAAGCAAACCAGCCTTGTGGTATAGTGGTCAGAGGCTCTAGCTGTCTATCTAGAGGTCCCGGGTTCGATTACCAGCTGGTAACAGGGCATTTTTCTCGAAAGGGGAATTATTCCCATGGTCACCGGGGTTTGGTCAGTTAGGCTAAGTTAGGTTAAGATCTTCATTGGCTCTACTATTCACTAACCATCATCCCCTCATCTCATCGGGACATGGAAAGAGCCTCCACGGAACGGAAGTACGATTAGTACATCGGTAGTAGTACATTTGGGTGTATCCTGGGCAACAGTACATTGGTAATGGCTAAATTTTCCGCAAACAGAGCTACAGATTGATATAGCCAAGACATGGCATTATTATTATTATCATCTGCAAGTAAAATATTTATCTTTGATAAAATATAAGCAAATATATGAAGGTAGAGTGTGTGGATCTAAAGAAAGGGGTAGGTCATGTAAGACGTGTCTAAATGTTGTAGACGAATGTGTGGAATAGAGAAAAATTAAGAGTTTTAAGAATAAAAGAACATGTATTACTCGGTGTATGGATGTTGTTGAAGAGAAGGAAGTATGTAAGGATAGGGAAGTGTGGAGAAAGTTAGTGAGGATGGATTAAGTACAGAGTTGTTTGTTTTTTGAGATATCTGCACAGTTTATTGCCTACCCCGTAAGGGAACGGCGTGATTAGGTCTGTATGTATTGTTAAACATGATAACAATTTAATATCTTCACTGCTTAGAAACCCATACCTAGTCAACCAACCTAAACCTCCTTCACATGTCACAGCACGCAACTATATTCCAAACATTAATTTTTATATTTTTTGTTGAGATAAGGGGTAAAGGAATAAGTCCAATACCTCAACCCGGTTACACCGGCTCGGATTTAACGGAATCTGAAACTTTCGAGACTCCAATTAACGATGCTCTACCTTATATGCTTATGGACACTTTTGGGCTCGGTCGAAATTCTCCAGTCATTCCAGCGAAATCGACTCATTCTAAACGCACCTTTTGTTGGTTTATTGAATACCAATTGATTGAAATAATAATAATAATTTGTTACTGATACTCTAACGTTCACAGGAATGCATTTAAATTAGGAATTTCTCTAAGGACTTGAGGGATTCGAGGATTTAAGAGAATATCGGATTCAAGACTCAAATACTCAAAAATATTTTATTTTTTTCAGATTTAGAATTTTAATTTGTTTGATAGATTTAATACACCTTATTGGTCGCACAGACTCATTATAATTAGGTATAAAACAAATCCAACAACCAGACCCCAAACCATTTATTTAACAATTAACTGAATGTATGAACGTTATAGTTAATTGATTAAAGACTTTTTTTTAAACATTTTAGCTATTATTTCTATTTTCTATCATTTCTTTATATTTTTATATTTCCTCTTTGGTTCATCATTTTCCCCAAAATTTAGATTCAAATTCAAATTTGATTAATTAAAATAGTATATTCGACCCAACTCCATTTAAAATATATAGTAGGATTCTGGTAGAAAGAAACATTTGAAATATAAACTTTTTTTATGTGGTCAACATTTATGACATTTTGCTCTATCATTAGTTTAGTTCATAAATATTGGTACTACAATTCAATTTTCAAAAGAAGGGCCTTATCTGATAGTTTTAAAGCGACTAGATCTTCTTTCACGTATTCATACGTCAAGTAATGTGAATCGAGGCTGTCACTTTTGATATATATTACTATAGAGGGCCTACCTATAAAATAATATTAATAATATAATAAAATGTTATCAATGTTGACTTTAAAAAATATGTTTATTTTTTCTAAAAGTCTCTTCCTATGAAAATTGGATCATTATTTTTATCACATCCTGCTACGTGTTCAGGTTGTACGCATATATGATAATTATTAATTACGCACCCGCCTCGGTGGCGTAGTTGGCTAACGCGCTAGTCGTGTTGAGCCCGACTGCTGAGGACGGGGAGATCGAGGTTCGAATCTCGGTCGGGTGAACTGGGGGTGGTTTTCCTAAATGGTTTTCCACTCTCCCTCCACGCAAATGCGGGTTCACTTCCTCTAAATTCAACCTTCCCAATTCCTAATCCATTAGCGTAATTAGTACTTAAGCGTATAACCCGAACGGATAGTAAGACGCGGTGCTAAATAATAAATAATAATAAAAAATTAATTACGCTAATTGGGTAGGAATGAGGAAGGAAGCATTTGAGAGATAATCTACCCGCGTTTGCGTGGGAGAGTATTGAGAAATCATTTAGGAAAAATTACTCTTAATAGAGCCAGCCAGGATTCGAACCCCAATCTCCCCGTCATCTGTAGGCCAGTCTAAGACGAGAGTAACGCCTTTCAAGCCACTGAAGGGAATAAAGTCTGTTTATATTTATCAAACGTGACAGCTTAAGATTGCATGTCTTGACGTATGGCAACTAGCTTATTAACTTTTTTAACTGCAAGATAAATTCCTTCTTACCAGATTCCCACCATAGTTGAAGTATAAAAGGTATCAATAGGTTTCACTTGAAAAATGTTTGTTACTATTTTTGTTGGTTGTACACGCCCCCATTTGACAACCTGGTGAATGGTGAACTTAATAAAGCTAAGGTTTTCAAAACAAGTTTCTTGAAACCGGTTTCATGTTGTAACGTTGTAATGTTCATTAAGTTCTAGAACTCTATCATTACATCATTTTATCACGGCACGGCATGAATAGAGAGGAAAACGCGTAAATGTGTGAGGTTTTTTTTTTCTCTCGCAAATTTTAACTATTTCCAGGAGGGAAAGATCTGTTATAAACAATTATATAAAAATTGATGAAAGATAGTTCACTATTTTTTAACACTCAATTGGCAATGTTAGGCCTAAGGAGAGTGGCGCGAACTTTGAACACGAAGAAGCCAGGTTCATATCCCCTATCGGGTACAATACACATTCCCCCCCCCCCCCTATTCTGCGTCTTACTACCCATCCGGACATTACGATTTTAATTACGCTTATACCTGTTTTGGTTGCCACATGGCTTAAGGCGTCACTCTTGCTATAGACTTGACCGCCAATTACGGGGAGATCGGGGTTTGAAACCCCATCGGGTGTACTGAGGGTGGTTTTTCTTAAATGGCTTTATAATCTTCCCTGGTGCCTCATTTTATTTAGGCTCTTAATTTTTTAAAGAGCTCGTATCTTTACTAAGAATTTTGCATAGTTTTTTTTTTAGCACCACGTCTTACCTCCCTTTTTAAGTTATACACTTATGTACTAGTTACGTTAGTAGTTTTTAGGGATGAGGAAGGCTCTATTTAAAAGAATTGTACCAGAATTTGCGTGGAGAGAGTGTAAAACCACTTTGGAAAACCACCCTCAGTACACCCGACCTAATGAACTAAGGCATCAGGGTTCGGCCAGACTGGCGAGCGCGTGATTAGCAGATAGCTCTCGTTAGTTGTTGACGAGGAGGCTCCGAATCTTGGCTCAGTGAACTGAGGGTGGTTTTAACAAGTGATTTATTGTTGTGGTTTTCTCATCCTCTCTCCACGCTAATGTTGATTCTTATTTGTAAAGGCCTACTTTGATAATATTAAAGTATTTTAAGATATCAGTTTTACACACACACACACACATATATATATATATATATATAGGTATGGCTTATGATCTTACCAATTAAAGGCCGTTAGTAGCAAGTGTGCTAAACCTATCGATAGTAATAAAAATGTCAAAATGATAAGTTTTCCTAGCACTCAATGAACCAACATACAATAATATTGCCTAGCGCCTGTAAACTAGACTGTACCGGGTCGAGCGCGCGCGCTTGAAAAATAGAACCAGTTCTATCTTTTAAGCGCGCGCGCTCAGTCGCTCCAGTCTGGCCATCTCTCATTACAACCAATGTTTTTCTATTTTATATTTTACTCGCTCGCTCAGTCTGGCCACCCCCATGGACTTATATATTTATTCAATTCAATTGAAACTTCTCTATTTCTAAAAAAAAATAAAAAATTAACAGGCTCCATCTGTTGTGGATGTTAATTCTTAACGTAAACATAAACTTGACAATGAGAAAATGTCCGTAGCACATCAACAAACAGACAAACTTATTGGACTGTCTATAAAACACACACGATAGCTCTCTCCCTCGGGGATATTTAAACTCCTTTTCACGGTAACCCGAGCGTCACATCATCTTTTCTCTCTCTCCCTCTCTCTCAAGTGAATGCGTCGGCTCCTCTCAAATACTCAATTTAAGTTTAGAAACATTTTCTCTAAGTGAAGCGTAGATCATATCTCACCCCGCACGCACACACACACACACACACGCAAACACATGCTTTTCGAGAATGTAGATATAACAGTCGTTAATTCCGGAATAGTTTCTTCTCGCAACTTTCTTCACTTTCCCGTGATAGTAATTTTTAACTAATCAGACCACGACACCGGGTAATATTGCTATGAGACAAACAGTCCATGCGTGCGGCTCATGAAACAGTGGACCTTGGTTTATTACCTAGGGGGATGATATAGTCACTAAAGATGAAAGGGACTAAAAATGCAACAAAAAGGGTAAGCAAACAAAACAAAAAAGGGTAGGCAAATAGACACTAAAATGCAAAAAATAAACAGTCAAATAGGCACTTAAAATTCAAAAAAGGCAGGTTAGTACCCAATAAAAAAAAGCAGTCAAATATACACTTAAAAATTTAAAAAAAATGCAAATGGCCTTTAAAATATAGCAGTCAAATATGCACTAAGAATGTAAAAAAGGACAGGCAAATAGGCACTAAAAATGAAAAAAATTGTTGTTAAATGGGCACTAAAATGAATATAAATAGGCATCAAAGTACTCAATAAAAACCCATTTTATGTATATTTTTTTTACTCTAGCATACTTCAGCCATAAAGGCACATTGAAAATTTATTTAGGTGATAATTACCAACTACCGCTCAAAATTTTCATTTGTAAATTTAAACACTAGAATAAATATTTTATAAAAACCTTAAACTATAGAAAAAATTTCCTAGTATTTAACAAACAAAATAAAAGCTAGAGAGAAAGGGCATTTTAAAGCTCTCATTTGAACAATAGGCACTAACCAACGGAAGAGGCATTTATAGGCACTTTAAATGTATTACATTATCTTTGTAATTCCTTGAAATAAACTTAATTTGTACCACAAAAGTCTACGTTTCAAGACAAAGGAATAAAAACAAAAAAGGCGTTTAGGGCTAAATCCGCCCCTTATTCATTAACTAGAAGGAGTTGGTACCGTCGGTAATCTGTTCCTGGACCTTTAGATCAGTAGCCAGGGTCACTGACCACTAGAGCGAAAGACTGGTTCTTTAATGTAATCATACGTCAATACATGTGATCTGCAGCGGTCACTTTTGATATATTATACTATTATACTGCTATAAAACCACATGGCTGACTCACTCATTCACTGACATTAATGTTTACCCACTTCCAGATGAGCTGGAAACTTGAAATTTGGCAAACTTATAGCTTCTAGCCTGTAACCGACGGAAAAATTCCAAAAAGTAAAAAAAAAAAAAATAACCCCCAAACAAATTCAAAATGGCGAAGCAACTTTAAAGTCGGTGCGGACCTTTCTTTGGGGGTCTTTTGTGGCTAAACGGTAAGATCCATCAAAAAACAGATTGCACCAGCAGCTACGGTTAGGTGAGAACCACAAGTTTGGTCCTATTACTTTTTGTCGTATCTCTATCGGTTATACCTTAGATAGAGCTAGATTTTTTGATTTTAGGTAAATATTGCACATTTTCTACACATTGTTTAATTTTCTGACACACTTATGAGACAGCTAGAATCATAAAATTTGGCAGGCATATTGGCACAACTAATTGCTATAAGAATGCCAAATTTTATAATTCTAGCTGCCCTATAAGTATGGAGAAACTAAAATAATGTGTGAAAAATACAATACCTGTAACTTTAAGTTGTTACGTTCAAAACAACGCTGGAATTAAGTTAGTTTACATCCACTTGCAAAGAAAACTCACCAGGGGTTTGGGGGCGGAGCCCCCAACGAGCAAAGCGAGTCAATACTTATAAAATTATTATTGTTAGGTGTTCTGTCAGTGAACTTAGACCACCAATGTGCCCTGTCCTCTGCCTCCTCCTTCAGCTCCCAGAATTTTCTTCTTCCCTTCAATTCATCCAATATTTGAATCCTCCTTCTTCTTATGCTCCTCTTTCCCTTATAAAATAACATTATTAATATAGTAAAATGTTATCATCCTTCCTTGTGAAAATGGGAATTTAGTTGAGAGATCTCCGACAGTCACTTGACATTATTTGCGATAGCTCCGATGTGAGCTTAATCATGTTTGATATGTCTCGTTTATCAGTGAAACTCAAATAATCTGTCCTCCTTACGGCCGTATCTTATCGAGGCCACTTCACTTAGGATCCGGGCTCCTCAAGAACCATCGTACCACACCTTCACTCAAAACACTTGAAAAAATAAAAAAAATAGTACAATGCACCGCACATACTTTGGACCTGTATCGGTTTAATCATTAAAAAAAAGCGTTTAATAAAAACTTGTGATATATTATGTGACCTGAATTAATATACATTGTTGCAGAAACACTTCACAATTTTTTTTAAATCTTGTTGAAATAATATACACTGTTACAGAAACATTGAGAAATCTCTGTCCACTTAAAAAGAATAACATGTATTATGTATTTCCTTCTGAGCTACCTTTCTTGATCTCTACCTAGAGATTAAAATTTTCCGGGAAATTTTGAATAGGAAAATTTTCCGGAAAATTATCCAGAAATTTTTCTGCAGTGGCGGCTTGCGGTGGAGGGGTTAAATTGTAGTGGTGGCACCTAGATCCTATTATACTTCAAAATATAGTGTGTTAAGAGATGGGTGCGTTATAAGAAGGGGGGAGGGGGAAGAGGGATGGAGGAGGGGTAATTAAGAAGCACGGAGGATAGGAGGGGAAAACAAATGTCGGGCTAACCTTAAAATTATTTTAGTTAACTTATTGATGATAAAAAAATCGAAGTATGATTTATGAACATAACAGGTCTACAAAGGCTCGGATCCGTTTGTTTTTTACTACTTTTTTTTAGCACCGCATCTTACTACCCATTCGGGCTATACGCCTATGTACTAATTACGCTACTAATGTGCTAGCGATGAGGAAGGTTTAATTTAGAAGAAGCGTGCCCTTATTTGAGTGAGGAGAGAGTGGAAGATCATCGCCTTCTTAGACCACTCTACCACCAAAGTGGTAAGTTATTTTTAATATACAATAAGCCGTTCTTATTACTAAGTAGTATTTCGTGAATAGAAAAATAATATACATTCTTTTTTCGATTAAATGAGGTGAGAAATTAAAATACATACTCTATTTTCCATTATATTATAAATAAATAAAAAATGCATTATAAAAAATATAAGTTACTCTACACGGCCGGCATGCAGCGTGACGTTGTAAAAAAAAAAAAACATGAGGCCGCCGAAAAGAAGCTCTATAAAAAAAAACATATAACCGAGACCATGTGCAAGCGGTCTGTCTTGTTCTCCCCTTCTCCCTCCTCCCATCCTTTCGCTCACACTCATCGCTTTGTTATTGAGAGAGGGGAGAGCAACATCAACCCCCCCCCTCAATCCCTCTACCCCTTTCCATTATCATGATCTTTTCTCCTCTTCTCCCTTTCTCTTTTATTCGTGACTGGAGCTAAACAACAGAAAGTAGCTTCCCTGTGGCAAGGTCCACTACTGATAGATAGAAACAGTGGATCCACGATTGGAGTGGTGGTAAATGGCATCTAGAATCTTGAGCTAGCTCTATCCAGTTAACCTCATTGCACCCTATCCCTATATTGATCTAGCTCAATTCAGTCCACATCATTACATCCTATCTTGAGCTAGTTTTATCCAGTCCCCCTCATTACACCCTATCCCTTTCTTTAGCTATCTTTATCCAGTCCCCTCATTACACCCTATCCCTATCTTGAGCTAGTTTTATCCAGCCCCCTCATTACATCCTATCCCTAACTTGAGCTAGTTTTATTCAGTCCCCCTCATTACAACCTATCTCTATCTTGAGCTAGCTCTATCCAGCCCCCTCTCATTTCACCCTATCCCTATCTTGAGCTAGTTCCATCCAGTCCCCCTCATTACACCCTATCTCTATCTTGAGCTAGTTCTCTCCAGTCCCCCTCATTACACCCTATCCCTATCTTGAGCTAGTTCCATCAAGTCTCCCTCATTACACCCTATCTCTATCTTGAGCTAGTTCTATCCAGTCCCCCTCATTACATCATATCCCTATCTTGAGCTAGTTATATCAAATCCACCTCATTACACTCTATCCCTATCTTTAGCTATCTTTATCCAGTCCCCTTCATTACACACTATCCCTATCTTGAGCTAGTTCCATCCAGTCCCCCTCATTACACCCTATCTCTATCTTGAGCTAGTTCTATCCAGTCCCCCTCATTACATCATATCCCTATCTTGAGCTAGTTATATCCAATCCATCTCATTACACCCTATCCCTATCTTTAGCTATCTTTATCCAGTCCCCTCATTACACCCTATCTCTATCTTGAGCTAGTTTTATCCAGTTAATCTTATTATACCTTATCCCTATCTTGAGATAGTTCTATCCAGTTAATCTTTTTACACCCTATCTATTTCAGGTCTATTCTAATGTTATCCACCCATCTGAGTCTAGTTATTCCCACTGGTCTCTTCCCATTGGGCTTGCCAGTCAGTACCCTGAACAAGGTTTTAGATTCTCCCATTCGCGCTTGCATATCTTGCCTACCGTAATCTTCGAGACTGGGTTATCCTAATAATGAATACAGAGTACGTAATTCATTATTATGTTACCTCTTCCACGCCCCTTTGTCTCATCCCTTTTTGGACTAAATATCTTCCTAACTACCTTGTTTTACAACAAATTATTTTGTTTTCGTTTCACACCCATAAAGAACAACCGGTAATTTTTTTGTATAATATGAGTTTTATTTTCCTGGACAGCAGAAGGGATGTCAGTGACTTATTGACAAATAACAAGCATTCCCTGTGTGTATTATTTTCCTAATTTTCAATCTGATATCGTTATTGCTATCTAAATTGTTCCTAAATATTTAAACTCATTAACCTTGTAAAATGATATTTTGCTCGAAGTAATCCTTATTTTATAATTTGATAAGCCCGTTTTCCGGTAATAGAAATTATACGAGGGAATGACTGAACAGATTTTGACAAACGAACATTCATTTTAACAGTTAGTAGGAGTCCAGGATGTGGGAAAAAAATAGTAGTTTTCTACTAAAACCCGATTTTCACAGAGAATTTTCAGTTTTTCAGTTTTTATTTAATCGCTATGGAAACCGTTGTTTGCTGCATAGCAGTAAATCTCTAAATAACATTCTCTTTGGCTAAAAAAAAACTCAATCTTTATTTGTGTGTGCAAACCCATCACAATTCTCTCTTTGGATGAATATTCCTCTTTGGATGCCTGTCATAGCACATATAGATTGAGATTCCTAAACTGGGGAAACATTTATTTTTGATTGGAATGATGTTATCGTTAATTCGCTTTTATATAAATAATATTGAGCATAATTCGAAAATTAAAGGGTTAAGTTGTTAAGTTCGTGAAAACATTGTCTACGTTTTGTTTCTCGTATGATATGATGTTTAAATATATTTACGTATGTATTATAAATTCAAAAACTATAAAGTGATCTTGAATAATGTTTTAAAAAAACGTTTTAAATATCTAAGTATGAGGTTTGATGTTAATTTTTTTCAAATAATGGGTTTTGATGTTTATTTTATTCAAATAATGGGTTTTGATGATCATATTAGCAAATAGTAACACAATACAAATGTTAAGCCACGTTTTCATTTTACCGCTTGATTTTAAGGATATGATATTTAAAAGTAATGGCTTGTGTACCCCATTTATCTTTATACATTTTTACAAAATATAGTAAGCTCAGTTATGTTCCCATGTTGATACTTAATTTTGAGGGAATGATATTTCAAAGTACCGTGATGTTTGAATACCACAAAATATTTTCGCATTCGTTCTCTCTATCAAACTCTCTCACACTCTCTATCCTTACAAACATACACACACACACACACACACACACACACACTCACTCTATAAAACGCTCTCTCTAATATAACCTTTTCTCATTCTCTCTCTCACACACTTTCTACCCTCACATACACTCTTTATCACACAATTTCTCTCACATTATCTTTATTATACTTTCTCTCTTAAGCTTTCTCACAAACGTTATCTCTCTCTCTCTCGAACGTTCTATCTCTTGAACGCTCTCCCACAAACGATCTCTCTCTCAAACTCCCTCTATCTCAAACTCTCTTCACTCTCCTTATTTCACTCTCTATCTTAAACTCACTCTCTCTCAAATCAACTCTCTTTATCAAACTCGCTTTCTTAATTTATCTCTCAATCTAATTTTCTCTTCCTATACTAATCTCTCCCTCTCTAGCTTTCTCTCTCAAACTCTCTCTCACACGCCCTCACATTATCTCTCTCTTTCACACAATATCTGTCCCAAAATTTTATACTCTCTTTTTCACACTCACTTTCTCACACTCACACTTTCATTTTAACACTTACCCACACACTTACACAATCACACACTCAAACATTTACACTCTCATTTTCACTATTACATTTTATCACTCTCTCTGTCATATTATATCTTAATATATATTATTATATAAGCCCTTTTCCAATAATATAAATTACCAGGAAATGACTGAAAAGATTTTTACAAACGAACACTCATTTTAAACATTAGGGAATCAGGATGCCGGTAAAGATAGTGGCCTAAAACTAAAACCCAAACTTCCTAGCGAATCTTCCATTTTTTTCTTCTGTGTGGACAGTGGTTCATCTGTACAATCATTCTTTATTTACATCACCATGGAAACCATGATTTGTGTATGATTGTATATTGGTAAATAAAATATTTTGATAGATAGAGATCTGGGAGAGGGGTCATTTTAATGTTTTCACCGGGGCGTGAAGGGGGGAAATATAAGTTCTGATTCAAATTACACACAGAAAAAAAAATATATATATATATATAAGTAAAGTTGATAACCTTTGACGAGTAAACTTTTAGCTAAAAAGTGAGTGAAGGCTTATTATATAGATCCTTTCCCAATAAAAAGTTTAAAATATATTTTAGTGAAATAATCTGCAGTCATCGCTGCAACGACCCACTAGTCTAAATAATTGTCCCCAATCTGTGTTCTCTGTGTGATCATAATATGCTTAGTCTTTTCAGAGTTCAGTCTTATAAACCGATTTCCTTACTAGCCTCTAATAAAATGTCTGCATTTCTTGCAACAGCTTCCTTATTATTACCCAACAAAGCTGAGTCATCAGTGTATACTAATTCTGCATTGTACCGTTTACTGTCAAACCTTCCCTACTTTCTTGCATTACTCTAATAGCATACTCTAAGGCTAAATTAAAAAGTAACGGGGACAGTGTATCTCCTGGTTTAAGCCCAATTGTGTATTTCAAAAGTATCTGATAAGTGACAGCCTACCCGCACCCTGCTAGGCGTATCAGTCCAACATAACTCAATTAGTTTGACATCTTTTTAGGTATCCCACCCTAACTTAGCTAAAATGTGGGAATAAATTACTATTTTCTTAGTAATACTATGTTATCAATCAAAAGTGTTAATTAGCGCTTTTAATAATATCTCTCCAAGGATTACTGTATGATTGGCTTTTTCATAACTAATTGAAAGCACAAAAAATTAATAAAACTATCATGTGTTTTTGTTTCGCGGTTGTGGCAACAAAAGATAATATAGTGCATGAAATAATACATTAAAAAGTAAAATACACTTGTATTTTCTTTTACTAGCTACCAAAATAACAAAATGTGTTTTTATAGTTTATAGAAAGAACAATATAAAATATCAAGTTTAAAATAAAATAAAAATGATTTTGTTAGCACATCCACATAAACACGCCCGAAGACGGTTGGTATGACGTCATCAACGGCTTTCATTTCGTCTGGTTCGACATCTTAATTTATGAAGAGAACACAGCCTTTTAGAAGCTCTCGAATGTAAAGCATTTTTAAGTGATCCACAAAGGCCACTTTTTTTTTAAAAAAAACCTTCAAACAGTTATTTTTATAAGTTCGTGTTTCAATAATGTAAAAACGTCCAAAAGAAAAAACGTAACCAAAAACATATTGTTTGCTGTGGAAGTTTTGACTGCCGAAAATGACAACAAACCAACACATGGTATTTGCAGATCATAAGTTTGGCGAATGAATAAATGAGAGTAGGTCTGGTAACTTTAGCAAGCTGTCAGTTACCTCCACTCCTATCAGTAGTCGAGTGTAGAGTGTAGATTACACTGTGGCTAACAATATAAGATATAAATCCTCCGATTTTGTATGGAGGGGTGAAGAGGAAAAGGGGGAGACCGAACAGAAAGCAGGAGGAAGAGGAGATTTACAACAATACGAAATAAAAGGATGCCCAATAATAGCAGCCCAATATTGACAGGCTTGGTCCATCAGAATTAAACCGAATAGAAAATTAAAAAAGGAACCAAATATCAGTTCGGACTTTTTTTGTTTTCTATGTCCATTATGACGATACAGTCTTGCCAACAACTCGCTCCAGCTCGGTGGCGTGATTAGTTAACAAGCTAGTTTCGTGTTGAGCTAAACTGCCGAGGACGGGGAGATCGAGGTTTGAATCTCGCTCGGGTGAACTGGGGGTGGTTTTCCCTATATGATTTTCCACTCTCCCTCCACGCAAATGCGGGTTAACTCCCTATATATTCAACCCTTCCCAATTCCTAACCCATTAGCGTAATTAGTATACTTAAACGTATAACCCAAGCGGGTAGTAAGACGCGATGCTAAATAAATAATAATAAAAAAACTCTCTCCAGTGGTCGAATGGTCTAAAGGCCGATTCACACAGAATGCTAAGCTAAGCTAAGCAATGCTCCCTCTTTCCCTCCCGAATTCATTGTTGTTGTTTTTTTGTCTGCTCCAGTGAAGTTGAGCTATGGAATTCTCCAAAATATCTTGTTTGAGCTCAGATGACAGTACTGAGGAAGAGGAGCTGCTGCTATTAGCAACTGTTTTGGAAGATGAAGAAAATTTAGGAGGTGTAGGTTTGACTTGTTCAATTAACGCTTCCATTTCAACATAAAAACATTTATTAAATATAAAACCTAAATAGAATATTACTTAAATACACGTGAAACAAACTGAAAACAAAACTTCAACACTTCCTTTATGGACCCTGGTGCGGTCGTCGCTGAGGGGAATATTTCTTACTACCTGTCTGGCTTATATGCACATGCAATAATTAATATAATTAATATTTGTTAACAATGAGTAAGACTTAATTTAGAGTACGTGTATCCGCATTTGTGAAGAGGGAAAGTGGAAAACCTAAGGGCCTGTAACAATGAAGGGTGATTAAAATACATGGAATGGTGCACCTCACAAACTTTCTCCCCTTTTGACGTGAATACGTCTTTAAATTTGCTACCATACGGGGGCAATCCAAAAAACCTAATGATAACAAAATCGGGGGATACAGTTTGGTGTTGTAGTTTCGAATCTTTCCTCTACATCCAAAATTATACCACTGGATAGCTAAAGGATCAAATAATTCATTACGATAAGCGAGAACAGTGACGCATCGCGCGTGGTGGAGGGGGAAGCGCCGCCATTTTGAGGTTATTTTTCTGCGTATCGAGATTTGCAATTAGTATAACTTTTGACTCGGAGCGAAATATAACCCGTTACATAAACGTATTCACGTACAACACACGGCCATGTCCATGACACAGCCACACCCCATTTTTTTAAATCTTAAAATAGACATTTACAAAAAAAAAAAAAAAAGATCGTAAGATATATGGAACGAAATAATAGGTAGTCTATATACATTTCTGTAGAAACACTCCAACAAAGAACATTAAATGAAATAATATACCTACACTGTTACTTACTCTATGCAACTTGTGAATGTGTGGAATGCCAGGCCTCCACCGTGGTTCGGATCCCACGTTAAATTGTAGGTCCTCCATTTTATCTCACAATCATCCTACCATTACACATTAGCGTAAGTGCATATAAACCGAACGGGTAGTAAGACGCGATGCTAATAATAATAATAATAATAATAATAATAATAATAATAATAATAATAATAACTTACTCTATGGCATTATGAACTAGGAACACTGTTACAGAAAAATTGAGAAAAGAGAAACATCTTTGTCTATCAAAGAGCATAAGAATAAAATTCATGTTATAAGAGCTGAATTAAAACGTTTATATATATGTTTGGTTATAGCTCAGAAACTATTAGTTTTATTAAAATATATTTCAAACACAAGATTTGTATCTTTAAAAGTACTACAACTTTTCAATGATAAGTTATTTCTCATCTCAAATAGTTACGAAGAAACGATGAAAATTGGAAAATTTCCCTGATATGAAGTACCCTCAAAGTAATTTTCATGACATAACATCCAAAAACCGTCAGGGGGAACTTAAGAAAACCCCACATACCAAGTTCTAGCCCAATCGGTAAAAGAGTTTCAGCTCTAACCCGAGGTACAGACAGACAGGTTTGCGAAAACTACCTTTTTTGGTTTCAGAGGGGCATGAAACGTCGACATTTATCAAAATCTCCAGTTCATTGTTTTTTTATGATCACAATACTTTCTTTCCGAGGTGTCGAAAGAAATTAAAAATCATACCAAGTGTTTATACGTTTATTTGAACCCCTCTTTATTGGAGGTTATAATAACTTACAGGTAGGGTTTACCTCAGGACCCCCCCCCTCCCGACACACACACTTTTACACGCCATTAGTGTAAATATGTGGACAACCAGAATGGGGGAATACGGGGACCGCCATCAAAGTTACCAGAAGACCTCCAGATCACCACATTGCCTTTGATAGAACAGATCAGGGTTGATTGGGTGGAGGGGGTGTGGAGGTGGAAGGAAGGGAGAAGATAGGAAAGGGGGTACACATCAGCCCAAACTTGCTTTCGACTCAGTCAGTCGCCCCCTCCTCCATCCCAACTTGTAGAGCCGGTGCTTTACGAGTGTCTTGGGTTGGATGCGCCCCCTTTCTTCTTCACTTCTGGTTGAAAGTGTTGAGTTACAGGCTCACATGATGGGCACACGTGGTGGCATATACTCGCATGTGTGTGTGTGTGTGTGCGTGTGTGTAGCCCAGCCCTACCCCTCAGAGAACCTAGTCTAGACCTGTTACCCCCTTCCTCCACCCCCCTTTAAAACCACTTGCTGGGAGGAAAATCTCTTCTTCTCCCTGTAGTAAAAAGAACGGTTGGTAGATCGTAGTTGAAAACAAAAACCTTTCCCTCTTTGTCTCGTAAACAAAGTTTAATGGGCCGTTTACTTTGAGGAAGAAATAATAATAGTAATAATAAACCACTATTTAATTTTCTCGTAACAGGTGTGGGAATCTTGGCGAGAGAATACAACGGGGCTCTTTCATGAACCGTTCGGAGAGAATATACTTCGATTTGTTTTTGTTTTTTTTGTAGATAATGTTACTTTGTACGAGTTTCGTAGAAGGAAAATGTAAAGAACACACAAGACGATACAAATTGAATACAGAATAAACACGAGAACAAAATCATATGATCATTTTTGTGATAAAGTTGGCACACGGTAATAGTTTTTGTCTGCGTCTTGCTATAGTCCAATTCTCATTGGAAAGGACTTCACTGACAGCTAGAAAAAGACAAGATTTAAATTCATGTATTAATACGTCAGGTAATTTGATGTGCGGCTGTACAAAACAAAACTATCACGGCGAGGTCCTTGTTTGGCGAAACGTGTGATAATATCTAGCTGGTGGTCTTCACCCGCCAAATTCCGAAGTTACGTTTTCAACCTCTTTAAAAAAAAAGAGCGTTCAAGGGATGCTGTTGAAACAGGAAGTGTTGCAAAAAATGCAAAGGAGGATTTTTAAAATAGAGAAAAAATTCTCATTAAGCTCAGGGACCGTTTTTATTTCTTTTTACTGTATCTAAACCTCTTTCTTATCTGGTATTTTTTTCTTTAAATCCACATTTTTGTTCTGAAGGAGTTGGGAAATTGAAGCCGTAAACCCCCCTCCCCCTTTAAATATGACCCTACTTGAGATGCACGTTATCCTCAGGTATCCTAACTCGATTCCAGGACAAGCCTATCAAAATAAAGTATTTGAGAAGCCTAGACACCGGGAGTTATCCCGGTGGGCTGATTTGATTTGGTCCACCGCAACCATTTCAAAATTAAATAAAGCCATGCATTACATTCAATTTTATTAAATGTTAAGAAAAAGCTGCAGTGAGTTAGTTTTAAAAAGTCCAGAATGCATCTTCTGTGAAGATATACGATGGAATTAAATGTAAAAGCGTCCAGTTTATTGTTTATAAGTTTCAGTCTCTTTCGCTAAACGAATATTTATTGAATACTGAAGGCTACTAATTACTATATTTGTAATAGTATACATAAGTATCAGGTGGAGAGGATTATTTTACAAACTTAAAATATTTCAAAAATAGACTCCTAGCTGTTTTCTGACAATTTATAAGAATTTTTGTCCATGTCATTAGAAATTACCCGCCTCGATGGCGTAGTTGGCTAACGCGCAGGTCGTGCTTGAGCTCGACTGCCGAAGACGGGGAGATTGAGGTTCGAATCTCGGTCGGGTGAACTGGGGGTGGTTTTCACTAAATGGTTTTCCACTCTCCATCCACGCAAATAGCGGGTTCACTTCCTCTAAATTCAACCTTCCCAATTCCTAATCCATTAGCGTAATTAGTACTTAAGTGTATAACCCGAACGGGTAGTAAGATGCGGTGCTAAATAATAATAATAAAACACTAGAAATTAGGAACCTATGTTTTAAGTGGATTGAATAGTAACATAGCTCTCGCTAATTTAGCTGAAATGGCCACGGGGTATAGATTTAATAATAATGAAAACATAAATACTTCACCTCACCACTTCAACTTACAATGAAACATAACTTCAGGGGTATTTATGAATGTCAATCGTCTTATTTGTAGTCCCGGGTCGCTTGGAACCTGCCAGTGCACACCTGACTATCGTTGTAAATATCTACGTTTAGTCTGGGCAAGTATAGTCCAATTTTCGTAGAAAGGACCTTCTAAAAAATTCAACTTTTTTTTTTTTGCGGCCAACATTGAGAAGACATGCGATGAGATTATCGAACTAAAATCAAAAGAAAGGTATGATCTCTTGTACCAGAAAGCAAATGAACTGGGAGGTGATGAAAACAAGGGTGTGCGAACAATAGAAACAGAAAACCCTAAACGTCAGGTGGTGACGAATCATAAAGAGGTTCTTACGATTGTAGAAATATATATTGAAAGGCTGTACGATAAGGAAAATCAACCAAGGAATCTAGAGATTGTAGCAGAAGGCGAGGTAGAGGAAGATGAAAAAAGGACCTAGCATTTTAAAGAGTGAAGTGAAAAGAGCCACAGGACATGCGAATAAGGAAAACTACTAGAGATGACGACAAACCAGCTGACCTTCTGAAGAACTGGGAAACAACGGGTTGATGGCTCTGACAAAACTTGTAAATAGGATCTACGAAACAGAAGAATAGCCCGAGGACTTTCTAGACGTAACAGTGGTGGCTCTAAAGAATAAGAAACAATCCAAGAAATACAGTGATCACAGGACCATCAGCCTCATCTTTCTTGTGGGGAAAATCGTGGCAAGAATAGTCAACAGGCGTCTGGAACATAAATAGAAAGTGTGATGGAAGAAGACCCTTCTAAACTGGTTTAATTGACTGGCAAAAGGCGTTCTATAGAGTGAAATGGAAGAAACTGTTGGAAATACTCAAGAATATCGGCATCAACTGAAGGGACAGAAGGCTGGTTGCAAACCTGTACCTTGTACAGTGAATGAAAATGAGGCTGAATGATGGAGAGACCAACAACGTGGAGATAGAAGAGAAGTGAGGCAGGGATGCTGTTTGTCACCCAGTTTATTCAACCTGTATAGAGAGTTGTCTGGTAAGGGAATCCCTTAAGGGACGTGGTGATTTCGGAATAGGAGGACGCATCATCAATACAATGAAATAAGTAGCTGATCTATCATTGCTGGTCAAAATTAAAGAAGAGTTGCAAGAAATGATGAACTGGCTGGTGGAAATAGGGAGAAGATATGGCATGGAGATCAACTTTGAGAAGTCAAATGTGAAGGTGATTGCAAAAATTGAAGAGTCGCTGAAAATCAAAATTGGAAATTTTAGTTGGAAAACACAGAGCCGTCCAAGAACCTGGGAGGTCTGCTGACAAAGGATGCCTACTGCACCAAAGAAATTAGGTCAAGGATCGGCATGGTCAAGGAATCTTTCAACAAGAAGAGGTTACTACTGACAAACAAGTTGAGTTTGGAAGTGAGGAAGAAACTGATGAAATGCAATATTTTGAGCATCACGCTGTATGGAGCAGAAACTTTGACTTTTAGGAAGATGGAAAAGAAATACTTGGAGTTTTGAAATGTGGTGTTGGAGAAGACTTGAGAAGATCAGGTGGACAGACAGGGTGACAAATGAAGAAGACCTAAGAAGAATGGGTGAAAAGGGAACCATTTTGGATGTAATTCAACGGTACAGAGCAAACTGGATCGGACACATCCTTGGGAGGAACTGTCTTCTACACGACGTCGTGGAAGGAAAGGATGAGGGAAAGAGGAGCTTAGGAAGAAGGATGATTCAAATATTGGATGACTTGAAGGAAATAAGAAAATTCTGGGAGCTGAAAGAGGAGAGAGAGTACGGGCGTTGGTGGTCAAGTTCACTGACCAAAGGAATTTACCTTTTGTAAGACAAAACATATAATAAAGTGATAATAATAATAATAATAATTTACATTTTATTAATGTTATTTTATAGGTATTGATAATAGGTTATCTATTAAAAGTGACAGCTGCAGATCACACGAGACTTGAAGTATGAATATGTGAAAATAGATCTAATAACTTTTCGGTCAGATAATGAAAATTGAATTGTAGACGACCAATTTCCCGACCATGAAAACAACCATCGACAAGATCCGATCAGGCAGCGATGGATCACAAGTGGTTGAATGAAGTATAAAGAGGGAGGAGGGAGGGATGTTGATGCGGCTCATGTGGCAACCCTGTCTTCTAATAGCCCCCGTCACATGACCTGATGTCCCAAGGACACCCCTCAGAACCTGAATCCTAAGGGAGGAGCTTCCCATGTGTGGAGACTGAGTGAGAGAGAGAGAGAGAGAGCCTGCGTGAGGAGAATAGAAGTGGTTGGTGTGTTGGGGTGGGGGTGGGGGGAGGTGCGGGGAGATCAAGCCACCCTCAACCCTCCGCTACAACAGATTCACCAACTTGTCGCGTTAGCTTCCAGAAATAGGGGAGTAGGTATACACACATGCCCAACTCTACACGTTACTCGGATTGGCTAGATGAAGAGGCTCGAACTTTTGATTTGAGGTCATCCATAAAACACGTAACGCTGTATCCTTTTTAGCACCGCGTTTTACTACCTGTTCAGGTTTACGCCTATGTACTATTTACTTTAATAAGTTAGGGATTATGAAGGTTGAATTTAGAGGAAGTGCACTCGCGTTTACGTGGAGGGAGAGTGGAAAACAATTGAGGAAAAACCATCCTCAGTGCACCCGAACGGGATCCGAACCACGGTCTCCCTGTCATCGGCTCTCTAGTCTATTGCGAGAGTGACGCCTTAGACCATGTGGCCACCAAAGCTGGTGTTATAAAATTCTTTGTTATGATTGATTTTCAGGATTTAGAATGGATTCTTAGTTGTATTGAATCTGAGTTCCTCTTTTAGTGTCACAAAAGCGTTCCTACTCGGTGTTACACGGAAAAGGATCGGGGTTAAAAAAAAAGGTAATAAAAAAGCGTTACGTAGTTTATGGATGGCCTCTTGGGCCATTTGGGGTTAGGCGAGCGGTCATCAAGCCTGCCTCTCCTATACAGGGGAAGGAGTTTGATACTAATCAGCCGCACTAAAGTGGGGTAAATCCTATAGATTATTTTCTATCATCTCTCCAAAATAATTTCTGACGCAATTTTTTTTAAATTTTGGTTTTCATGATTTATGTTTCCATTATTTAGATGTTTTAAATCATTAGTACCCACATCGGTGGTCCAACAGTCTAATACGTCGGCCACTCTCGTGTCAGACTGGAGTACCGGTAACGGAGAGATTGGGGCTTAAAATCCCGGTCGGATGTAGTGAGGTTTTTGTTTTTACAAACTGGTTTCCCCACCCTCTCTTCACGCAAATGTGAGGACACTTCCTCTAAATAACACCTTCCTCGTCCCTAACAAATTAGTGTAATTAAATGCGGTAACCGCGTACTGAGAATAATCTGAGGATAGAAAAAATATAATCTCGGAACGTTGTTGATAAATGCACCAGCATTCGCCTGGATATAGACCGATTTTCTTACTGTTATTTTTAGTAAACTACCCTTAAATATGCTACACGGAAGAGCACTGAGAAGCTTTGTAGACGTTTAGAAATCCCGGATTATTTATAAAGTGGTTTGATATTTAAAAAAACATTGTTTTCACCAAGGCCGTAGTCAGCCAATAATTTCGGGGGGTGGGGGCACATTCCCCAATTGCCGGAGGCTAGAAAAAATTCTAAATGATAAACAGTTCTAGAAGCCATTTGAAGTGGTTTTTTTATGGCAACATAGCCCCTTAACCTGTTGGTAATTTTCGCCTACGTTTAATTTAAATTGATATTAAAAAAACAATCAACTCCTTAAATAAGGCAGGATTTCTAAATGTCTACAATGCTTCTCAATGCTATACAATGTGGCGCCCTTAAGTATGTTTTACTCAGAAAAACTAACATGTCATCTTGTTAACAACAATAAACACATTTAATACATATATTTTAAACACAACTGTTCAAATATGTGTTTAACAAATTCTCAAAAATTAGTTAGTATTTTGTAAGCTACCAGCAAATTATTTTTAATTTGTAAAAGTAAAAATATCGTTTTATTTATTATGAAAAACATTTCCCAAATACCCATTTTAAACTATTATTATTCAAGACAATTTTTTAAAAAAAGTCATATGTTCTGAAATATGACATAAGTTAACTATTATTATTAGCACTGCGTCTTACTACCCGTTCGGGTTATACGCACTTACGCTATGTGTAATGGTAGGGTGATTGTGAGATGTAATGAAGGACCTACAGTTTAACGTGGAGTCCGAACCACGGTGGAGGCCTGGCATTCCTCACATTCACAAGTTGTGATTAATACACAGACATAAGTTAACTACCTTTAAATTTATTCAATTAAGAAACATAAACATACATTATTAGTTATCATGTAAAATAGACCTCAGATACCAATTTTTAACAAATTCGTTTTAAATATTTTCAAAAAATTAAAATGAAAAAAAATGTATTTATCAGTAAACTACTTTAAAATGTTTTTTAATAAAACAAATTAATATAACTATGTGTATTGTAAAAAGCTTTCCAGATATCCACTACCCATTTTGAGCCAAATTTGTAAATGACATTTTAAAAATATTTCAAATTAAAAAAAAATCCTAGGTAAACTAGCCTAAACAATTTTTTTCCCCGAAAAACAATAAAGTTTTATTTTTTATGTAAAACACTCCCACCCCCTTCGGTGGCCGCATGGTATAAGGTGTTACTATCGCAGTAGGCTATACTGCCGATGACAGGGATATTGAGGTTCGAATATCGGTCGGGTGTACTGAGGGTGGTTTTTCAAAAATTGTTTTCCACGAAAATGTGGGTACACTTTCTATAAATATATCCTCCCTAGTCTCTAAAACCATTACAACGGAATTAATTTATAAGCGTATAACCCGAATTGGTAGTAAGACACGGTGCTAAAAATAACCACTCCCCAGATATACATTTCAAACAAAATCGTTACGTAGTCACTATCAAGATAATTCGAATTTTCAAAAATAACTCCTCACTAAACTACCCTTAATTTAAGGGCGCAGACAAGGAATCCTGTCTGTGGGCAAGGGTCAAAATAAAATTTAAAAAAGTCCCGAGGTATAGCCATACAACATCAAAATATCAAGTCTGAATAAAAATTCATCAAACCATTTCAGATATTTAGTCAGGACAGAGAGACAGAATAAATTGTAAAATCAACTTTTTTGAATTTTGGGTCACATGCAATGTAAAGATTTATCATAATCTCGATGTCAAAAATGTTCGGAAATACAATACTTTCTCTTTAAATGAGAAAGTAAAAATTACTTTCAGAATGATGTTCGTAAGAAAATAGGGCTTTCGATAGATGTAAATATATCGATTATATTCACTGTCGTAGCCGGAATAAAATCCCGGACTTGTAGAAGTTTTCTCTTTCTCTCTTTTTTTTATTTAAAAAATGGCGTGGAATGAAGTACGCGTCTTAAGGTTTGCGATATCACATTTCCAGATGTTTAAGATAACATTTTGCCTTAAAATCGTTTTCCATCATTCAAACTCACCGTTACTAGATTAATGACTCACAAAGTGCTACATAACATAATATATCGCGGTAACTACTTCTCAGCTTCTTGTCAATATTCGACTGCGACAAAAAAAAATAATGACAGTGATACATTTGTTGTCCCATATCATCGAAACGCTTCGTCATTTTGACTTTACCTTTAAAAAAAAAATGTGACGTCAAGCGTAAAATACACAACGAAAAAGATGTTTACATTTTCCTCAGTATCATACTAAAAAAAAAAAATCTTACCACGAAAGAAAAAAAAAATTGGTAAAATTTTTGCATCCATTATCTCTCTACATTTTATGGATCTCGCCCTTCCACTTAGCCTCCCCCCCCTTCCCCCTTTCTTTTCACCTAAAAAGTTCTAAGAGTACACAGAAGATAATAATAGAATACACGTCTACTTGTCTTTCCATATAGCTTCCTCTTTTGTGCACACTTCTTTCTTTCGTCTTCCCTTGCGTCATCTTCATAAATAGCGCGCGCCTCACTTCCGATGTGAGGGTACATCACTGAGCAAGAAATCTTCATAACCCACCCCTCCCCCTCTTCAGGCCACTGTTTTGTATAATGTATTGATCCTGGTGTGAAATTGACGAACAGTGTAAAAGGGATTTGTAGGGAAGGAGAGTAGAGCTTAATCAAGTTTTGTGATAGACTGTACTAGTTGCTATTATATAGGCTCAGAGCTTCCTGCTTCGCTTGTTGTCGGCAGCGGCGGGGCTAGGAAAGGGGGGGGAACGGAGGGGTGCGGAGGGGAAGAGACGGATATCCGTCGGAGGAGGTGAGGGATTTTGAGGAGGCTTTTGAAGGGGAGGGATGGTAAGGCGGTTTGAGAGGGGAAAGAGAAGGTTGCACGGTTCAGAGGGGAAGTGATACTAGCGCTGCGTGCAAGGTGCAAGGGTGATGCTAGCGGTGTATCCGTGAACTACTGCAAGTGCTTCTATTCTCTCAGCTGGGTGTTTGCCTCTTGTTTCTTGTTTTTGTTTGTGTGTGGATCACGGTTTGGTGGCATAGCACTTTGCACAGTCGCACCGGACGGTAGTGGTGCGGTTTGTGCAGTTTGTTTTCAAACCTTAATTTATTAACCTCTTTTTTTTTTTGAAGCGATGATGACTAGTTAATCCATCACACGTGGTAACATATATATATTCGTCGGTAAAAGTCAAGTGTGTGTTCTTTATATCGCTATTTTATTATTTATAAGCGTCTTGTGTTTTTTTTAAACTTCTTAAAAACATAAGGACTATGAACTGAATTTGTTTTTTATTTGTATTGTTTCTGTTCTGAACTATTGTAAGTCCCTTGGTAGTGTCTTTCATTTGTGTGCGAAAACAGTTTCTTGACAATTTTTGTTTCCTTCATGGAGCAGTATCGAATGGTTTTGAAAATTCTTGATACTCTACTGTTAAGTGTAAAAACCGACTAGTGATTTGTGGCGTTTTATTTAATTAACATTGTGATTTGTGTCGGCAAAAAAAAATTTGAACGTGATATATTTATTCACCCGCCGCTTTGGAAAGTCCGTTTATGTTTTTGGATAGTCTTCTTCTCCGAAAGGTATTGTGCTTTTTTTTATATTTATATTTACTTTACTGTTGATAGATGCCTAAAATATAAAAATGTTATTTTGGTTTATATATAATTAATTTAGTTAGGTTGGTACTTGTTTATGTTCCACAGCTTATGCTTGATTTATAAGCCAATAGAGCTGGTAACATTGTTGACAATCTTATTATTGTGATGAATTCAAACATTGGCTTCACATAAAACAAATGTTGGTTAGGCCTAGTGTTTCTATTTCAGAAATTTGATAACAAAGATCACTTTAGTGTTTATATTTAAAAGTCTATTTGCAATGATAAACGAAATAAAAGTGTTAAGAATGAACCATTGATGAAAAAAAACCACTATATTGTTACGAAATTGACGAAAAATGTGTTTACTTCTCTCCCAATCTTTTCCCTCTTTACGTTGAGGGCAAGATTTTCAAAAGTATCTCTCACTCACCCTCCGCCCACGCTATCTTCCTTTGCCTTCCACGTGAACAAGAAGGTGAAAAATAAAATAAAAACAAGTGAGCCCGAACAGAACAGGTAGTAGAATGTACAGGTAGCCGCGCAAAGGAATGCAACAAGTAGTGTTCTATTTTCGTATTAGACGCGAGTTTGAGAATAAAACAATGAAAACCTGGATTAAATTTCGGGGAGTGAAAAAAATAACATTGAGAGCTGTGGGACAATTTACATTTGGTTAACTTGAGATTATAATAGGGTAATAGAAATCAAAACAGGAGGGATTCTTATGTCATATTATGAGAAATACAATATTTGTTCCCATTTATACACACAACAAAAGAAAATTTCCAATGATAACCGAATTAATATTGTAAAATTGTAGATAGTTGAAAATTTAAAGACAATATTTTAGTGTAAGATATTTCAGGATTCTGGAATTTCGTGTAAACATGTTGTTTGACGCCTGGAAACAAAGTTTTGTTTAGTTGGGATAGCTTACAATAATACAAATGTTAACTATTGCGCATTAAAATACTATTTGGTGGAATGTTGTGACATTATTTTAAGTATTAACGTTCTTCTGTAAGATGATTTTTTTGAATTTTTAAATTTAACTTATATATAATTATTTTACAATATTAGAGTTGCTATCATTAGAAATTTGCTTTTGTATTTATGTGTTTAGATGGTAAAAAATATCAAAATTTCCATAATACGACAAATTAAAAAAATAAATCCTGCACTCTTTGCTTACTAGCCTTGTCCCAATTTGTGCTCTGAAATAAACATAGTTGCAGACCATAAATTAACGCATTTTAGAAGTTTATTGAGGTTTTACTAATAAGTCCGGTAGTTAAAACTAGGACCTACAATAAACAATATATTTTGGTATCCGATGAAAATATTAGAGAAGGTCCTCAACAAGGTTTTTTTTTTTTAATTTGGTTAGTCAAAAGTGCACAAATGACTATCCATTAAAACTTGCTTAAACAGCCGTAACAGTTTTTAGGTAGTTAGTGAATATGCATTTTCTTTGTGTGCAAAGGATTTAATTTTGTGTTACTATTGTTCATTGTTGAGATTCTAAACACTGTTCAAGATAAGATAGTTACCAAGTTATGTGACAAAATACTGCGTTTTCATTATTTTTAATATTACCATAAATTACAAAGTAAATCAAATTAGTTACATGCTCATTTTTAATAACGTGGGCTAAATTAATCTTCAATATCTCTTCATGCTAAAGACGTGTCAAAAACACTTACAGTACCTTAAAAAAAAGTATTGGTATCGTTTAAGGTGGGAGTCTAGGAGACACGAGGAAAGTGTTTTTTTTTTCAGTTTTTATAGCAAATATATTTTTTTTGGCCGAAATAAATCCAATATTTCTCCAGTAGAAACATAAAGAGTTTAATTTTCTTCACGTGGTGATATCAACAGCTGTTGAATATCTGTCATTAGCATAGTGGCATTAAATGAGAAACATTTTAAATTAAGAGAAAAAGTTGTCATTTAATTCCAGGGCACTCTTGACAGATATTCAAGAACTGTTGATATCATCATGTGAAGAAAATTACACTCTCTGTTTTTACTGGAGAAATATTGGATTTATTTCGGCCAAAAAAAAGTTGTGCTATAAATAAAACCGAAAAAAAAATACTTTTTTTTGCGTTCCCTACACCTTAATTTTGTTCATTTTAAATGCACTACCAACACATGAATGATCCTAATAAAATTGTTCAATTTTAGAAACATAGGCAACAACGTATGTTCTAAATCATAATATATAAAATAATGCAACTAGGATCGAAGCTAGTAAAAGCATAACATTAATTATTAGTCTACGTAAGTAATCAAACATGAATCTTTATCGATCATTATTTTTTCTAGCCAATCCCAGTTACCGTTTGCTCGGGAGAGTTTTGACTTTAAGCTGCAAGTGACCTAGGTTCGATTCCGTTATGTTATCAAGATAGGTCAATTACAATTCATGGCGTTAAGTTTCGTGTTTTATTTTTATTTTTTAAATGCTCTACCTTTGGTCAAGTTAGTTTGTAATTCGTACTATACTCAAAACACCGTGTCTAGCTTCAGTCCAATTTCTATAAGAATGACCTTTTAGAAAATACAAACTTTTTATTTTTCTACAAAAACTAATTATATTATTGGTTGGATATCATTGGTGCTATTTTATAGGTTTTATTAATATCAATCAAACGTGACAGCTGCAGATCATATGACTTGACGTATGAATACGTGAAATTAGATTTAGTAGCTTATCTAGCTGTTGGACTATACACATTCAAGCTATCCTCTATTGGTAGGTAGAATTTAGGGTAAATTCACCCGAAATTGAATGTAATAATAATAATAATAATACTTAGCACAGCGTCTTACTATGTACCTGTTCAGGTTATACGCTTAATTACTAACTATACAAATGGGCTAGGAGTTTGGAAGGTTGAATATAGAAGAAGTGGACCCGCATTTGCGTGGAGGGAGAGTGGAAAAAACCATTTGGGGAGAAAAAACCCAGTTCACCCAAGCGAGATTCGGACCTCGATCTCCCCGTCCTCGGCAGTCTAGCTCAACACGGAACTAGCGCGTTAGCTAACTGTGGCACCGAGGCGGGTAAATTGAATGTACCCGACTGGGATTCGAACCCCGATGTCCCCGTCATCAGCAGGCCAGTCTGACACGAGAGTAAGGCTTTAAGACCATTCGGTCACTGAAGCGGGTCTAGAAAAGTGACTAGATCTACTCTCATGTATTCATACGTCAAGTCATGTGATCTGCAGCTGTCACTTTTGATAGAAATTAATAACTACCTATGAAATAACAGTCGACCTCGGTGTTATTGAGGTAAAGTGCTCGCCTCAGGACCCCGATGTTAGTGGGTTCAAACCCAGCCGGGGTCAACGGGTTTTTCTTGATCGACAAAAATCCGTAGCACAACTTCCTTCGGGAGGGGAAGTAAAGCCGTCGGTCCAATGTCGATTTTGACATGTAAAAGAAACCTGGAAGGTATGTGAAAATACTTTTCCCGGCAAAATTGGCAAGCCTTTTCGCTCTCGCTCATAGAAATTCTCGTGTGCTGATATAATCAGTCGGTTCAGAAAGTACACGTTGAATACCACAAATAAATAAAATAAAAATACCACAAAAAAACTGGTTCGTATTTTCTAAAAAGTTTCCTACCACATCAAAACATAAATTTACAATCGAAACGTACTTTCGAGGCACGGTCGTACACGCAACCAGCAATGACCTAGCAATAGCCATTGTTGCCAACATAATGTAAAGCTAAACAAGAGGTCAAAGAGAAGAAGTAAACTCACAAGTAATAAAGGCTTAATGAGAGGAAGTACTATTTCCTTAATTTAACCATCGCTGGCGATTTTCTTAAAACATTTTTTCCTCCGAGTCACTGCCGTGTGGCGACTTCGGGAATTAAAGTAACAACGACAGGAAGTTCTCACGCACGAAACACGTGGTATCCGGACCGCGGTCAAATACACAAACCTCGCCTCACTTGCGTCCTTTTAGCGTTCTACACCCCCGCGCCTCCCCCCCCCCCCCACCTTCTCCCCTCAACCACAGGTTTGCTGCGTAACTATTGGTTATGTAAACGATTTGAAATTAATATTAAAATTCATGCTGAAGCCCTCATATTTTTTTTTTTTACACTACCATTATGAACATTCAATAACGACAGTTATCTAACTCCTTTGCTCAGGCGGAAATGTGGGTTTACCCTTTCACAGTGATGAATTAACGGCCGGGGACTGGATGTTGTGCTTGTCCTAGTCTTAAGTTTAGATTATAAGACAGATGAAGTTACGACAGGCCTAGCAAGCCGGTAGTGGAAAATATATGACTCGAATAAAAAACTGACCCGGACCATAGTATGCTGGAAACAGTAATGAATGTAAATAACGGCAGTTAAATCTTACAAGTATAAAACAAACGGAAAATATCACAAGTTCTAGGCTGCATCATTAGCCAAAAGTCCTTTATTCAGATTAGAATGATTATTATTATTAGCACCGCGTCTTACTACCCGTTCGGGCTATACGCACTTACGCTAATGTGTAATGGTAGGGTGATTGTGAGATGAAATGGAGGACCTACAGTTTAACGTGGGATCCGAACCACGGTGGGGCCTGGCATTCTCACATTCACAAGTTGTGATTAATACACATCTTGTTCAGAGGTGAAGGAAGGGTTTGGCAATCATGTGCCGGAGAGTTTGAACCCCGAACTCCCAGCACAGAAGTCCCGACACCTTACCCTTAGACCGCCAGGTCACCAGGTGAAACTCATACATTCTTGAATAAATGTACTATTTAATAGAGAATAAGTAAAATAAAAATCGAGCGTAAAGTGAAACAGAATATTTTTTCAGGCTCCAAATGACTATCGGAAGTAAAAAAAAAAAAAAAGAGGAGAATAATATTGAAAAAGATAGAAGGAATCAATGTCATTCGGCTTTCTCCAGCAAAACAAAATATCTCATCTGTGATTTTGCAATGATCACTTCGGTCCCATTAATAAAATTATTGAGTAGAAGTTAGACCAAAGAACCAAATTAATTCTTATAAACGACATTGTGTACTACAACATGAGATTAAAAAACAAGCTATAGTTTATAAAAAGAACACATATCATTAAAAATAATGTAATTTTACTATTTTTAAACTGCCTATATATTAAAACAAATATTTTTCTTTAAGTTATTATAAATATTTCACTGTGTACACCTCATGTATGAATGTCTAGTTACACTAAATTTCAGCCCAGACATTAATTACTTTATCTTAACAATGGTACGGGAAAAGCATAAAATAGCAAGTATAATTCGGGAATTGTAATGATTTGGAATCATTGAATCAATATATATATATATTTATAATTATATTTTATTCAACGGGTAGATTGTCAATCTCGATCAATGCACTTCTTCCGATGGTTACACTAATTACTGGTACTACAGTAGCAGCCATTGACGCAAACTTGATAATAGCCCAATTATTGACAATATTTTAAAAGTTTTTTTTAAAAAAAAGTATACAAAAATGACATTTTTACTTTCATAGTTGAATTGCGATAGGAATGTTGGAGTTTTAAGTTAGGTCTATATGTTATCCCCCCATACAACCCTTCATACCACCCCCCAGGTTATCATATTTACATTAATGGAATAGGAATGAGGACGTTAGAATCAATAAGGAATGTACCCGCATTTGTGTAGAGGGAGGCTGGAAATCATTGAGGGGGGGGGGGACTTCATATTACAATCCAGTCAATGATTCAATCCCGGACTTTTCATTTATTTAAGATTTTTTTTATTTGGATTTCAAGTTGAAATATTTCCTATAGTTTCTCCTTGTATTTGAAGTTGATTTTTTTCGTTGGTGATCAAGTAAAAACAGAAAACAATATTGTAAATAATAATACATTATTTTCATAGCAAATAACCATAGTTCACGAGGTTTAACACGTCAATCTCACAATAAATGTCAATTTAAAAATTAAAAAAGCCTCATGTTCTTTATTGAATGCCTATAATTTTAAATTCAAAACCTTTGATATTATAAGATATTAAACGAAAAACCTTTAGATTGATCCCCATATTGAAACGGATAGCCAGCCATATTTTAAAACTATGTCCATACGTCGTTCGGCCTAGGTTTAAAGAATGTCCCTGCCAAAAATCGTTAAAATTGGTGGGACAGAAAGAAAGACGAAATGCCAAATGTCCGAGCTAAAAGAATTTCGCTAACTCATAAATAAAATATCAATGTTGACAACAAATATTTGTTTTTTTTTTTTTGTTCTACTTTTTTTATTAAGTTTTTTCTTCCTTATCAAGAATTATACTTACTATAGGATGTAGCTGTGACATAAAAAAAATTTAGTAGTCCGCGTGTCCATCACCGGATACGATTTTTTTTTTTTTTTTTTTGCTGTGCGCGACCATAGAAACGATGTATCAGTGTCGGTCTTATAAGTCGAGTAATCAGTGCAAGGTGTAAAAGTTTGCTGTTGTCAGGTGCATGGGAGACAGAGTTTCAAGGAAAAGGTACGTCCGTGTGTTTATTCATTTTACCTCGCTCCCATTGTGTCGGGTTTCAGACGAATCGGCAACATTTGGAAATAGTTTTCAAATAATCTTCAATTACAAGGGTTTCACGACCTTCCAGCAATGTTGGAAAGTTGGCATTTCTTCCTCCCCCCCCCCCCCCCTTCTTTCCCCTCGCACCTTTTAACCCCGCGCGCCAGAGAACATTTAGGTCGTCTTCCTGTTCGACACCTGTAACCTTATCTTTTAGTCGGGTTCCTATTCTGTTTACACAACAGAACAGAAGAGCTATTCTCACCTCTGTATTGGCTGGGGTAACTTAACCCTTTCCAGCCCAAATTAACTAAGGTATATTCTAAGAAATATTTTTTTAGAAACTTATTTGAAAATCTGTGTATAGTTTACAAAAAAAAATTCATTTTTTTCCAACATAATTTTAAAATTCTTTTTAATATGAAGCCAATTGGCTACATCAAACACTTGTATTTTTGTTAGATAAAAAAATTAAACATAAAAAACAACGTATGTCTACACCGGGTTGCGAAGGGCTAAGAGAATGATTCATAAAGTTAAAAAAAAGGGCATCTTAGACACGGGAATCGAACCTGGGACCATTGGTATTTGCGCGCCAATGCTCTACCACAGTTACATCCTGGTTTGTCTTGTAGCCAGGGTAATCTTTCACCGGTTCATTAAATGATTGATCTCTTCGGCTATGGAAAGAATATAACCCAGGACCTTTAGTTCATTAGATACGCGCGCTACCAACCGACCTAAGGTGTCAGGCTAGGATATTAAAAAGAAGCACAAAAAATAAAACGTCAAAGTCTCAAACAATCATAGTAAATGCTATCTTCGAAATAATACTTCCAATATTGGTGGTCAAGACAGCTAAGGCGCTATGCCTCAACGAGTTAACTAACCATCTTTCTATTAGCTTTACCAGTGCCAATTCTCAGGTCTAAGGAATTTATACTCTGATTTTGGTAGAAAGAACAGTTTAGATACAGACTTCGATGGCCGCATAGTATAAGGCGCAACTCTCGCTTTAGACAAGATGACGGGGAGATCGAGGTTCAAATCTCGGTCGGATGTACTAAATTTTTTTCAAAATTGCTTTCCACTCTCCACCACGCAAATGTAGGTACACTTCCTATGAATATAGTAAAATGCGATGCTAAAAAAAGTTTATAGAATGCAAATATATTTTTTGTGGTCAACATTGCAAGCATTTTACTCTATTATTAATATTATTTTATAGATATTGATAGTATATATCAAACGTGATGCTTGTAGGTCACATGACTTGATGTACGAACACACTAAAATTGTTTTGGTAACTTTTGTAGCTGTCATTTTGTAGTGCTGTTCCTACCAGAATCCTACTATAGGTCCAACGTGTTTCAAAATCATGCGTGGTATAAGCGGAATTATGTTCCCTTTAATCTTCTTTTACGGAAAAACTTTACGTTTTGTGAAATATTCACTATTTTTTTTCAAACAAAATAAATAAATAAAATCACAGCTACTTTACAATGAGCTACAAAATAAAGCACTAAAAAACGATCCAAGTACTCTTCAAGTGCACCCTACCGGGACCCAAACCACTCCACAAACGACAGTCAAGTACAATGTGAGAAAATCCCCTTAAGGTGGGTTGAAAGGAAGGGAACGTGAGAAAAAAAAAGTTTTTTTTTGCAAAAATAAATAAAATATCACTACATTACAAACATAGAGTTTAATTTTCTTCACGTGTGTTAAAATCAACAGTTGTTGAATATCTGTCATAAGCATGGTGGAATTATCTAACAGAATTTTTAAACTAAGAAAAAAAAAGTTGTCATTAAATTCCAAAACACCCTTGAGAGATATTCAAGAAATGTTGAGGTGAAGAAAATCAAACTCTCCGTTTCTACTGGAGCAATATTTTATTTATTTTTGCCCCCACCCCCCCCAAAAAAAAACCCTGCAAAAAACACTGACTTATTCTTACGTCCCCTTCCAACCCACCTTAAGACCGTTCGGTTATAGGGGCGGTATTTATTCCTTCATCATTCGTATTTCTGTTTTATTTATATTTTACAAAAAAATAAAAAATCAGGGTTGGTCTTATCCTCAAAACGGAAGTTCGTTCCTCAGGTGGGTTGCAGCATGTTTTTATTCTTATTCTTCCAGACTAACGAATGCTGGTGCAATAAGTCGTTACCATCCGGTAAATCTGCACTAGAACGTACTTATAAAAAAAATAAAAGTTTTTTTTTTATTGTTTGAAAAAGTGAAGTGATAATAAAAGAACGACGTCTTCAGCATAGCTTACGTTTTATAGTCCACGACAAATATTTGCTCCGACTACAATTTCTTTACGCAATACTAGGAACTCTTTAGTTTGTCCTCTTCCCCCCCTCCTACCCCCTCTTTCTGTTTGCCGACCTCGGTTCAACAGGAAGAAAACTGCGCGCGACCTTCGGTCTGTCAGTATAAAAAAAAAAACTAATAGACCTCGAACCGTGGCATCTTGAGGAAAAGAATATCTGGACGCGAGTATATCTTGCAAGTTATCGTTAGATAGCGCAGAGACTTAATTAAATAGCGCATGCGCGTGGTTCTTGAGTCAAGCCATCCAGGAAGTTGGGAAATCATTGCGTCATAGTAGTTGATTTTTTAAATAAAAAATACCCATTTTAATATATTGCTATCCGCATCGGTGTACGCATGACTTAAAGTTGTATAAGATTTATTAAAAAAATGTTTACTAAAAACTACTTCAAAATAAAAAAATAAAAAATTGTGACATTGTAAGACTATTTTTAGAATTACATACATTTATTTTTAATTTGTTTAGAGGTATTTAATTTAACGTGCACTTTTGAACCGGTTTGATTATATCAACACACGACTTTAAAATAACTTAGGTAAATCTAGAACCGACACAACATACAGTTTCCGGCCGTTAATTCATCAATATGAAAAGGGTAAACCCATATTTCAACAATCATAAATTTCCCGGCCACGCTGGGAATCGAACCCGCCACCCCCTAGCTCAGTAGACATACACGCTACCATCTGAGCTAAAGTGTCGGACAATTAATATAAATTTATGTTCTTTTGTTTCAATTATATCGCTAAATAAAACGTAAATTCATAAACATGGGAAATCCTATCTTGACCAGACGTGACGTCACAGATGTTGTTATATTAAGGGCCAGTTCACAGTCAGATTAAGTCCGCCTCAAGTGCGAGTCGATACTAAATACAGGACGACACCTACCTAGACCAAATGGAATGGGCCAGTTTCCATATGAAACTGGCCATTCCATTCAATTTCAGGTAGGTGACGTCTTGTATTTAGTATAGCGCCGCACTGAGGTGGACTTAATCTGACTATGAAACTGGTCCTAAACCTAAATGCTTTATTTTCCAAACAGAAAAATTCTTTCGCTTCACGAAAATAAAATAAATCGAACAGTTAGGGTAAGAAGTTTCCTGAACCTAAAGAGTAAACCCATGGGACAGGGTGGAAAACACGCCTAGTAAACCCGGCCGAGATTCAAACCCATACCTACTTCCCAGTCACAAGTAAACCAGAATAAATTAGAATTACGTTCAATCAGAGCGCCCACCGGCGCATGGGTTGTTCAAAAAAAATTAAAGCGCGATACAGCAGGATGAGGAAGGACGGGATGATTTGGCGAGAAATATATTTAGTCGCGGAAATTATTTCAAAACCTTCCGGTGTGGCAAAAGTTGGTATAAGAAGACTCTTGTCAAGTCGCGATATGTGTGGACGGATAAAAGCGGGGAAGGCAGGCGAAGAAAGAAAATAAGAATAAAGAGTGAATATGTGGCCGCGATGTTGCCGGACTTAACACACACACACGTCCCGAGTTTGCAACAACGCGCGGGCCGGTCTTCCTGAAGCCTCTCCGGTCCGGCCAATGAGGAGCGAGGGTCGAGGTATTTCCTGGTCTGCCACGTCCGACCTCGCACCCCGGACAAGACAAGACACCCACGGCGGAGGTTAGCAACTGACGGCCAGCCACACCACACCGGCACGAATTGCTTCTCACTGCGCTAGAGGACATATTACTATGATTCACTGACGTGTCGCGGAGTGTTTCCAAAGAAAGCAGAGTTTTCTAAAAAACTCTGTCTCGCAAGATCTTAACAATCGGCTAGGAAAAGGGCGAAAGAAAACGAACCTATCCTCACTTTAGTTAGTAAATTAAAATTATGTTGTAGCTAAACAACGTTTAACGCAATATTATGATAACGGAATCGGTGTTATTGGTTTTTTGTGATTCTTTTGATAATGTTTCTGGTGTTAGCATTCTTACAGTAGCTCCACGACTTATTTGGTGCTGACTGATAGCTCACAGCTGACTTCTGACACTCAACATTTAGGTATATACCTAAAGTTTGACTGTCAGAAGTTACAGCTGTTAAACACATGTTTTTTGTAGATCATATGGTTCGACGTAGGATAATGTTTGGTCTGGTAACGTTTCAAAGCCGTCAGCTTTCAGCTGTGAGCTGTCAGTCAGCACCAAATAAGTCATGTATAGGTTTTAGGATAAATTAAATTTTAGTATAAATTTTAAAACTTGGGATATTTTGATCCCATTAAAATGGTTGTAAAAAAATTCCGGATAAAAATAAAAATTTCCATACCCGGTTCCGTCAGGCCCGGATTAACACTTTTGGGAGCCCTGTGCCAAGTATTTTATTATTTTATTTCAGAAATTATTGTCAATAGAAAAACAATGTTTATTTTTCTGTCAAAAGTCAACTGTGCCTGCAGATATGTAGTGTTTGGGGTTTGCCAAAAGCAAAGGTTGCGTTAGTTTATAAGCATGGACTGTCGGACTCCACGTAATACCAGGATACCAGCGCCCCTAGTGGCGTATATAGGGTACAATAAATGAACATACAGGGATTCGATTAGGGAATTTCGAGCTTAGTTTGGGATACATTTACGAAAAAACTTAAAAATAATGAAAAAATTTAAATATAATATCACAAAATAAATATGACAAGTCAAAGTGATTTATTTGCGGGGTGGTGGGGTGGGGGCTAACTTCGGGAACCTCTATACATGGCACATGCCTTACTTAATCCTGGCCTGGGTTTCGTGAGTGTTTAGAGAAATATACTACTTCATTTAATAAGGGGCACCCGCCTCGGTGGCGTAATTAGCTAACGCTCTAGCTTTGTGTGTAGCCAGACTGCTGAGGACTGGGAGATCGAGGTTCGAATCTAGCTCGGGTGAACAGGGGTTGGTTTTTATAAAGTGTTTTCCACTCTACTTCCACGAAAATGCGGGTTAACTTCCTTTATATTCAACCTTCCCAATTCCTAACCCATTAGTGTAATTAGTACTTAAGCGTATAACCCAAACGGGTAATAAGACGCGGTGCTAAAAATAAATAATAAGGGGGCAAAGGGACTTACAACACAAATTGTATTGTGACTTGCATTTTCCTCCTTTCCTGTTTGTTCTCCTACTGCCGGACATATCCACCTAGTAACGTTATAAATCCATTTGGTTTCTGACGTTTATGAATTTCTACTCGACTATTATAGCGCCTTAAATAGACCTGTAGCAGGAAGGGCCCTCCCCCCTCTATCTTCTCCCCTCCCCATGACCTTGAAATAGCACGACCCGTTTAAGGGGATGCGTCGTCACCCACACACGATGCTAAACACTCTAAATACACGACTTAAACAGTAGCCCGATTTTTTCCCCCCGCGAATAACCATCTGGAAGGCCTTTTTTCCTAATAGAACCCTACTATAAAGTTGAATAATTCTGGTAGATAAAGAAGCTTTTAAGAAAGCTATTCGTAAGAAAATTGGTTTATACATTATAACCTGCGATTTTATGTTGACGGGGGGGGGGGGGGGGATTAAGAAAAAAGTCTCTGACCATGGCTCATGTTTTTTTTATACGGAGTATCTAACGTTCTGGTGGTTGATTTATACTGAACTGAAGCTTGCTAGCGAGTTAATTGTATTATTTTCAATCAATGTTCTACATTGAAGTGCACAATTCACCTGCTTACAATTCCTTCTAGTCTAATCGACGGTGCTAACCATTCCACTACCGCCCAATGGAATCCTAGGTACATGCTTGGGCCTACCTATATCTGTTATGTTAACGTCACAATCAATTAAAAACTACCCAGCAATAAAGTTGATATTTTACATTGTAATTAACTTAAAACAAAACCGAGTCAAATGCTATATTTTTACGACCAACCGTACCGACAGAAGGGGGAAAAAAAACAACTGTCAAATGACTTATAACCCACTGACTCATTTAATGCATCCTGCTTTTTGATAAGATACCCCGAAAGTGTAATTATTGTATGTCGTATTAATCCCTGTTAAGTAATGGCTGCCAGAGTGCTAAAAACTGATGTGATATCCTAGTTATAATGGGCACTTAATTTTGTTTATTATTTACATGCTATGCTCATTAACATCCACCTCTTTGTCACAATCTTTTTTTTTTTTACCTCCCAGTCCAGCCGTTTAAATAAACTTTTTTTTAAAATTTAATAATCGTATTTTTTTTTCCAAACCGTGGCTGCTTCTCAATTATTTGATATTTTTGTTGTTGTTGTTTTGCGTTTTAATTGCTTTTGTTTAACATAATCGTTTATATAGGCTCGCCTCCGCGAATTTTATCTTTAAAAAAAATTAATGTAAACACACAAAAATAAAAACAAAACAAAAATACCACCGCGAGATCGTAAAGTTTTTAGAACTCTTCGTTTTTGTATCAAACACTGAGCGCATTTATGACTAGTTATGCTACATAATAAAAAAAAAAGAAAGAAAGAAAGAAAGAAAATACACCCACAAATAAAACCGCAGAGGCGCGTGAACTATCCGGAACTGATGGTAAAAAGCTGTACTGATGGGATGTGTTACCCTTGACCCTATTTTACTGCTCTATTTAATAAATGGCTGACTCGATAAACAAAAGCATTTTTTTTCCTAAAACAAATATAAATATTTTTAAAAAGGGTTTATTTATTTTTTGTTTTCTATTTGGGAACACAAAATGGGAAATTATGTAACATGATATTGCTATGTTTTTTTTTTTTTATAAAACGCATGATCTTTCACGTTATATATTCCATTCACGGTAGGAATTACTCTCTGAAAGGTCTTTTTTCCTACCAATATCCTACTATATAATAGATTTCTGGTAGGGAAAAAGGCCTTTCAGAAAACAATTCCTACGCTTAACAGACTTTATATCTTCACATATTGTCGCTTATATTTCCTGGACACATTAAATGGACTGAGTTTTTTTGTATCGTATGCCACCAGGGTTTGTCGGTTTGACATTCCCGGTCTTCTACTTGCAGTGGCGGATATGTAACCGTCTTTTGATGTTACATTTAGGTGTGGTTACTTCGCCCCGATGAAATGATGATGATTATGATTATGTGACTCCAGTAGAAGCTATTTTAACTTAAGCCTAACTAACTATATCATGGCAACCCTAGGAACAATACCTATGTTATTGTCGGAAATCGAACCCGGAACCTCTATATTGGTAGCCAGGAATGCTAACCACTAGATTAGAATCCCGACCCTCTATTGTCACGGGAAAACCAGACGATTCGAGACTCACTCCTTTAGTGCGTGTGTACCCCATGTTTCATAAACACGGCTGACCAACAAAATAAAGAAACTTTGTTGTTGAGGTTATGAATAATTTCTTTAAAGGCCGAGAGTAGAGACGAACGTTTTCCGTTAAATTTTAAATTTGAACATTTCCCCAAGCATTCTTCTCATGGGTGGTTTTTGGCCTATTAAGTAGGTGAAGGGGTAGGTGTTGTGTGTGTGTGTGTGTGTGTGGGGGGGGAACTAAATTTTTCCTTAAAAAATGAAGTGGAAATTGTCCATCTCACAACTCTTAAGTGACCCGTTCCGGTGGTAGAATGGTCTAAGCTTGCGTAATCCTCGCAATAGACTGGACTGCCTATGATGGGGAGATAGGGGTTCGAATCTTGGTCGGGTATACTGAAGGCGGTGTTTCCTAAATTATTATTTTTTTGCTCTCCCTCAACGCAAATGCGGGTATACTTCCTCTAAATTCAACCTTACTCGTCTCTTAACACATTCTCGTAATTAGTATACGTACGTATAACCCGAACGGGTAGTAAGACACGGCGATAAAAAAAACTTTAGGCGGGAGAAATCGTGAATACTACATGCAAGTGCCAAGATAACCTTCCGGTTCAGTATCACGGCAGACGAAAGGGTGTTTCAAGCCAGAAAAAGGAGAGAGAGAGAAATAAAATAAAATGAAGAAAATACAGGTCAAGCCTGCGCTCTGTAAATAGATCTTCCCTCTCGCGATGTGTTTGTAAGACAGTTTGGGGAGTTTTTTTTTTTGTTGTGTTCGTCGTTTTTACTAACGACATCTTTGCTGCCCGCCCCACACAACCACGCTATTTCTATTTTAAATTTAGCTCGCTCTGGCGGGGGAATTCTCTAAATCACTGCCGCTACTATACTATTACTGTTATCTCCTCGCTTACTACTGCCTCCATAGTAAAAACGGTGGTTGCAGATGGCGTCAACTCGGTTGTTTACGGAAGCCGGGAGGCGCGCGAGGTTCACTGCCACGCTGTACTCCCAAATGCCCCGTCATACACACGGGTAGAGCTAAGCGGCGGAAAATTAAGGCAACGCTAACCGTTGGGTTTACATGAGACGTTCTTACCCACGGGGAAGTAACACGTGTAAAAGGGCCCCATACACTTTCGGGATCGTTGGCAATTATTTTAATCGTGCGTGATTACTCGGCAGGTTTGCTACCGTACTATCCTACCCCCACCCCCCGACAAAGCGCCCGCACTCTCGGGAAAGACGGCAGTGTTTCCCGTTCGTGATTTCCGTACAGCTTCCTGTTTGCGATAACCGAACGGGAATCACGAATATAATTTGTCCCAACAGTTTCACAACTTTTTCTAGTCTGCTCCGCACAGGAATGATTCAATCCTGTTTGGAATCCCGTACGTGATTATGAAGACACCCTCACGTACAGGTAAAACCGTCTGGCCCAGAAACCACACACTCTCGTACGGGTAAAACCGTCTGGCCCAGAAGCCGCACACTCTTGTACGGGTAAAACCGTCTGGCCCAGAAGCCGCACACTCTTGTACGGGTGAAACCGTCTGGCCCAGAAGCCGCACACTCTTGTACGGGTAAAACCGTCTGGCCCAGAAGCCGCACACTCTTGTACGGGTAAAACGTCTGGCCCAGAAGCCGCACACTCTCGTACGGGTGAAACCGTCTGGCCCAGAAGCCGCACACTCTCGTACGGGTAAAACCGTCTGGCCCAGAAGCCGCACACTCTCGTACGGGTAAAACCGTCTGGCCCAGAAGCCGCACACTCTCGTACGGGTAAAACCGTCTGGCCCAGAAGCCGCACACTCTTGTACGGGTAAAACCGTCTGGCCCAGAAGCCGCACACTCTTGTACGGGTAAAACCGTCTGGCCCAGAAGCCGCACACTCTCGTACGGGTAAAAGCGTCTGGCCCAGAAGCCGCACACTCTCGTACGGGTAAAGCCGTCTGGCCCAGAAGCCGCACACTCTCGTACGGGTAAAGCCGTCTGGCCCAGAAGCCGCACACTCTCGTACGGGTAAAACCGTCTGGCCCAGAAGCCGCACACTCTCGTACGGGTAAAACCGTCTGGCCCAGAAACCACACACTCTTGTACGGGTAAAACCGTCTGGCCCAGAAGCCGCACACTCTTGTACGAGTAAAACCGTCTGGCCCAGAAGCCGCACACTCTCGTACGGGTAAAACCGTCTGGCCCAGAAGCCGCACACTCTTGTACGAGTAAAACCGTCTGGCCAGAAGCCGCACACTCTCGTACGGGTAAAACCGTCTGGCCCAGAAGCCGCACACTCTTGTACGGGTAAAACCGTCTGGCCCAGAAGCCGCACACTCTCGTACGGGTAAAACCGTCTGGTCCAGAAGCCGCACACTCTCGTACGGGTAAAACCGTCTGGCCCAGAAGCCGCACACTCTTGTACGGGTAAAACCGTCTGGCCCAGAAGCCGCACACTCTCGTACGGGTAAAACCGTCTGGCCCAGAAGCCGCACACTCTCGTACGGGTAAAACCGTCTGGCCCAGAAGCCGCACACTCTCGGTATTTGTCAACCGTTTGGTTAATCACGACGATGAGGACTGAAGAAAATCAAGTGAGGTTTGAGTCTGTTCGGGATAATTTGGTCCAGATTGTCTCCCGTACAGTTTAATCACGCACGGTTAAAACTGCCAAAAATCCCGAAAGTGTATGGACCCCTTAAATACAGCAAAACCATGTGGCGGGGGGGAAAAAGACCATATCGACACTTCTCCATGTTTATCCGAATGGTTGAATATTTTGGGAAAGTCCATATGTCTAAAAGCAGTTTAAATTAATCCAAGTCATCTTATTCTATTGCGCATGCGCCTGTCTCCGCGAGCACTTTTTCCTCCCCCCCCCTCCCCAACAGGATATCATCAGTTGTCGGACTGCAGCCATTTTGTTGTGTTCTAGTTATGACTGTTCATTTTTTTTTTCTGAAACATGATTGACTTGCGTCGATACACTAAGGATTTTGTTTTTTTATACTGAAGTAATTGACCTTTATAAAACTATGCCGTGTTTATAGCAAGTTAAAGAGTTCAGGAATGTTTGGATATTAAACCTCAAAGAAAAAGGTTTGAGACATTTTAGTGAATACAGAGGACGATGCAACAAAAAGAATTGTTTGTTATACGATCAGACATCTTGTGCTGTGAACTAGCAAGACAGATTTAGAAAGAAGGACAAGATTCGACCATAAGTACCGATCTTCAACAACAAGCTTAGCTCAGCAAACCCGCAAGAAAATTGGTGTGTGTGCAATACGGTCTTTAGTTGGAATGGCAGGGGGATTGCAATTTAAAGGCAGTATTTTTGTAATTTTTAAAGCAAAATATATTTTTACGGGAAAATAAATCTAATATTTCTCCAGTAAAAAACATGAGGCTAATTTTTTTTCACATGTTGATGTCAACAGTTGTTGAATATCTTTCATGGATGTCCTAGATTTTGACGATAACTTTTTCTCTTGATTTAAAAAAAAGTTTCTTATCAAATGTTAATATGCTCACGACAAATATTCAAGAACACTGTTGGTCGCATACGCACATGTACAAATTACTCTAACAAGCTAAGGATGAGAAAGATTGAATTTAAAGAAAGCGTACCTGCATTTGCGTGAAGGAGAGTGATAACCCATTTTGTAAAAACCACCCCAAGTACACCCGACTGGGATTCGAATCCCGATCTCCCTGTTCTTGGCAGTCTAGTCTTCTGCGAGAGTGTGTTAGACCATGCGGTCACCGAAGCGGGTAACCCCCGTCCGCTATTGAACTATACATGGTGGCGTTGTTTTTTTGGGTTTTTTCCCTCGGGTTTTGCGGCCAGTGGGATTTGCCACTGACAAGAGATTTTATCGTGTGGGTTTTGTGCGATTCCCTACATACAGGGGGCTAGCTTTTGTGTGTGTGGATTATATTAGATTACACACATGACACTGTTTATGATGGTCACAAACCCCACTACAGTTTTTTCAATTTTACGCCCTGCCCTTTTACCTATTCCAATAATTTATAGAGTGACCTGGTGATCTAGGGGTAAGGTGTCGGACTTCTGTGCTGGTGGTCCGGGGTTCAATCCTCGGTCCCTGCACAGATTTATCTGATTGCCAAACCCTTCCTTCACCTCTGACAAGACGTGTATTAATCACAACTTGTGAATGTGTGGAATGCCAGGCCTCCACCGTGGTTCGGATCCCACGTTAAACTGTAGGTCCTCCATTTCATCTCACAATCACCCTACCATTACACATTAGCGTAAGTGCGTATAACCCGAATGGGTAGTAAGACGCGGTGCTAATAATAATAATAAATTTAGAGTATGTTAATTGTATTATGAGCTAACGCGCTACTCTCGCATAAGACTAGACTGTCGATGATGGGGAGGTCAAAGTCAAGGTTCGAATCTCGGTCGGGTATACTTAGGCTTTTTTCCCCAAAATAGTTTTACACTTTCCCTCCACGCAAATGCGAGTACACTTCCTCTGAATATACAATTCCTAATCTCCAAAACCATTAGCATAATTATTAGTACATATGCGGACAACCCGAACGGGTAGTAGCCTAAAACGCAATGAAAAAAAAAGTTTGGTATTTGTGAAGGGAAAATGGTTGTAGGGGATGGTTTGAGAAAGGCATTTATGTAATCAAAACGGCGGACAATTTTGAAAATATAAATGTTCCTATAAGTCTATGTTGTTATTTTTATCACCGCATATCAACACTCATTCGGGTTAAACACTAATCAAGCGAATCTATCCGGTTTGGGAAAAGTTGAATTTTTGAGGAAGAAATACACGCATTTGCGAGGAGGAAAAGTGTGGAAACCATTTCGGGGAAGAAAAAAAAACCCTCACTACACCGCTCGGATTCGAAGTCCCCGGTCATCGGCAGCCAGTCTATTGCTCGAACGATTCTTTTTCAAACGTGCGTTTATTTTCCTCTGAAATACTAAGCTTTGTTTTTGTTTACTTTATAAAACAAAACAATAAATCAAATTTTCTACTTTGACTCCGTTTTGCACCACTTTCGGAGCTGATAAAGAAAGGTATGCTCATTCCTGATACATAAAAAAAGTATAAGCAAAGTATTTATCTTTTAACTTATCCCCCCCCCTCTCAAACCCCCCACTCCTTCCAGTCTAGCTTGCGCTGTGCGTGTCGTTTTTGTTTTGTCTGGACTACACGGTGCGTAAAACTCGACCCAAAGTCACGCATTGACCTTGTGGTTGGAGTGGTGGTATAAAGGAGTGTGAGAGAGAGGGAGATACCCCAGTTGCAGGTGGGAGACGTAAAGGAATGTTGTAGCTACGTTTCATTAGATCAGCTCAGTTCCACATTAAATTGTATATAAGAAGAAAAAAACGGAAGTATAGATTGTTTTTTTCTGACGGAAAGATCGGCGTTCGAATCCAAGTCGTGTTTACACCGTTTGGTTTTACACTCTCCCGCCACGCAAATGCAGGTACTCTATTTAAAACTTTCTCGTCCCTAACACATTAGCGTAATTAGTACATACTGCGTGCGTAAAACCCGAACGGTTAGTAAGACGTGGGCTTAAAAAAAACCTTGAAACCTATTTTTCGAAACTGACAACGCACATTTTTTTTTATTTTGATGTCTATAAAGTATGGTAATGTCAAAACAAATCTACCAATTTTTTTTTGTGTATAAAACCACTGAGTTCAAAAATTTTCTTATGGAAAGCGAATCTATAACGGTTTAGCTTCTTATAATATTTTAATAATTTAAACATTTTATATTGTAAATTTCCCCTTGTTTTATTATGAGTAATATATTTATTCAAGGAATATTAAAAACGTCACGTTGGCGTTGAAACGTTCCGGGAAGTTTTGTTAAGCCAAATAAAAACAGTTTGAACTGTGTGCTGGCAGCCTCTTGCGCATGCGCGGTACAAGCGCCGAGGGAACCGCTACACACACACCTCTTCGACCTGGCTGGCCTCCTGATACCACGAGCTGCGCCTTCTCTTCCTCTTCCTAGTTACTACAGTGCACTTGGGAGATGGGTGGGTGGGTGGGTGGGTGATAGTCGGTTGGTCTGTTAGACCACCAAAGCTGCTTTGTTTCACAAGCGTGTGGGAGGGGGTCCCCAGTACCACGTTCATAAATTGAGACGGCAGAAAATATAACAACTCAGAATTGTAGAAATTTGAGTTTTATTTTCATGTTGGTTGCTTGCTAGGTAGAACCGTCGGAATTGGTACATTCAAGGTTTTTATTTTAAAATAATAATTCAACATATTATATTTAATAATAATAATAATTCAAATATATATATATATATATATATATATATATATATATATATATATATATATATATATAAACATAAATCAATGACTGTATGGACAATGACAGGGCTACCGATGTCGTAGAAAAGTGGTTGAAGTCTCGCTCTGAAAAAAAAAAAGTCTTGAGCTCTACAGTAACACAAAAATCACAAGACGTCTGAAGTTTTTTTAAACTCTGTGATTGGAGAAAGCAGGAAAGGGAACTTGGGTGATTTTTTTTCAGCTGGGTACAATAATATTTTTGGTCTCGGTACACGACAAGTGAATCCCAAAGAGTACCAACTAGGAATGGTTACAATTCCGGATTTTTAAATACATGTTGGTTGCTGTAGAAAAGTAGGAATTGTGGTACAATCGAACGCATAATTTAATTCAGCGAACGCATAATTTAATTCAGCGTTCACAAATGATGAAAAGTACAAACTCTGAATGCAACAATCTCGACACGTCTGACACGACCAATCCCATGACAAAATTCCTAAATGGCACTAACTGGAATTTTACCCCTAAATGGTGAAAAGTTCCATCATATATCTAGCCACAGATGGCGGATCTACATACTAACTTAACCTTTGAACCAGCTACGGTGGTCGTATGGTCTAACGCGCTACTCTCGCAGTAGACTAGACTGCCAATGACAGGTAGATCTATTATTATTATCATGGTTATTATTATTATTAGCACCGCTTCTTACTACCTGTTCGGGTTATACGCACTTACGCTAATGTGTAATGGTAGGGTGATTGTGAAATGAAATGGAGGACCTACAGTTTAACGTGGGATCCGAACCACGGTGGAGGCCTGGCATTCCACACATTCACAAGTTGTGATTAATACACGTCTTATCAGAGGTGAAGGAAGGTTTGGCAATCAGATAAATCCGTGCCGGGACCGAGAATTGAACCCCGGACCCCAGCACTAAGTCTGACACCTTATCCTTAGACCGCCAGGTCACCCGACAGGGAGATGGAGGTTCGAATCTCAGTTGAGTTTACTAAGGGTGGTTCTTCTAAAATACTTTTTCCACCATCCCTCCACGCTAGGTAAGTAAGTACTGTTCCGTATAGGAATTGTTTGAAGCCTTTCCTTACAGTATCTAATATAGTATATGAGAAAAAAACCTTCAGAGAGTAATTCTACTGAATGGTAACACTCCTATAATAACTTCCTAATCGTAAACTCAGCGAATGTGCACAGCGTTAGTAAGAGGTGGTGCTAAAAAAAATATTGTGCTCTTATGAGTAAATAAAACGCGTTGAAAAGTATTTTTAGAAAAGAAAAAACCCTTATTACCAAACTTAAACCCCATCTAAGGTAGGAGTGTAGGTAAGTGACAGCTAGCAAAAGTTACCAGATCTATTTTTATGTATCCATTCGCCAAAAATATGGTCTGCAAGATCATGTGATGATTTGTTATCACTTTTGGCAATCATAACTTTCACAATAAGCCAATTAGTTTTTAATTATATTTTTATTTTAACTGTCTTTCCATCTCTGCTAGCTGTCAGTTTACCACATTTGGACTTCTAGGTGCACGAACAGGACAGTGTTACACGAGCGGAATTAACTACCGGTAAGTTGGTAACTCGTCTCAAGTATTATTTCGAGCGTAAACGTGATCCGTCCAAGCAAGTAGGGCGCGTTATATACGAGCATAACCACGGAAATGAATCAGCGGAATTTCACCGGTTAAACTTTTGACGTCGTGTGAAAAGTTGCCGTATGAAGCCTTTGTTGGCCTGAATAATTGCCTTTAATTTTTTGAAAGGTATCGAAATATATTTAGCAGAATATTAGTGTCACATTTACGACAGTTCAATTTTCATAGGAAGGGCCATACCTTAATTTTGGTTGGAAAAACAGTTTATAAAACTCAAACATATCTCTTTGCTGGGCCATCATAACATTTTACTTTATTACTATTGTTATTTTCTAGGTATTGATAATATCCCACTAACGTGGCAGCCGCAGATAACATGACTTTATGTATGGATTTATTAAAATTGTTTTAATAATTTTTTTATCTACAGTTCTTCCTACTAAAACCATACAGTAGTAATTTTTATTTTATTTATTTGAGTTAATTAATGTGCACTCTCTGAACCGACTGATTTCATATAGGCACACTAGAATTTCTATGAGCGAGCGCGAAAGAACCTACCAATTTTACCAGGAAAGGTATTTTCACATACTTCCAAAAGTATTTGCACATATCTTACAGGGTTCTTTTACATGCCACAATGGGACCGACGCCTTTACTTACCCTTCGAAGGAAGTTGTGCTTCGGAAATTTTATCGCTCAAGGAAAAATCCGTCACCCCAGCTGGTTTTGAACTCACGAACCTCGGGTCTTTAGGCGAGCACTTTACCTCCAAGACCACCGAAGTTGACCATATTATAAAAAAAAAAGTCGCCAGATTTACTTTCATGCGCTCATACGTCAATTAATGTGATATATTGTTGCCACTTTTGAAAGAAAAAAATATCAACTATAAATTAACACTAATAACATTTAATTTTATCAATGTTGACGAGCAAAAAAAAATATTTTTTTTTATAATGGCCCTTCCTATGAATAATTGGACTGTAACTAATTCTAATCGCTCTGAAAATGTGTAGACCTATATGATGCTCATCAGACGCGGTCGATTAAAAATATAATATTTTCACTTTTATGTAATGAACACGTTATTACGTTACAGATATAAAGTTACCGCCCCCGCCCCCCACCCCCCTTTTACAATATATCTTTGGATTTGTTTTTCACGGTTTGTATAATGTCATGTTGCTCCTACATGAGATTGTTTATGGACCGAGTAGATTATGTTCACACACGAGGGTATTTCTGTCTGTACATAGCTACAACATGTTTTGGACTTGATTGCTCAAAGAATAATTCTTACTATAAACTGTGCAGAATCCCGTCCTTGCACCTCGGGAAACACTACGAGAATATTATTATTATTATTCCCTAAAAATAATGAGGACGTGGTCATTTTATAAATAGGATATGATTTGGTTCGTGCGCAAAAAAAAACAAAAAAAACAGATACACATAATATATTAGCCTATAGTTATTATCCATGATTTCGGGAACAATCCCTTTCTGTAAGGCCTTATTTCTTATCATAATCAAACTGTAAAGTAGTATTTTGTTAGGATAGAAGGTCTTTCAGAACAAACTTCCTACTACCGTTATGGAACGCCTTCTATATCCTAACAAAATACTACTATACAGTAGGTGTCCGATACGAAATAAGGCGTTAGGTTTCTCGTAGGAAGAAACTTAAAAAAAATAAAAACTTTTTGTGGTTGTTGTCAACATTGTACTTTATATATATATTGCAGGGATTATTTTACATTTACAGTTGTTGATAATGTCCATCGAAAGTGACGACTGCCGATCACATGATATGACGTATAAATACTTAAAAGTAGATTGAACGAATTTTTCGTTACTCTTCACGCAAATGCGGGTATATTTCCTATAAATTTAATCTTTCATTCCAAACCTATTGGTGTACAAATCCGACTAACTTAAAAGGGTAATACAATCGGGTACACTATATAGTGTTTTTTATATTTATTAAAAGTGATAAACTGGTATTTAATTCTCGAGATTCGAACCCAGACCTCCTCCCTCACCGGCAGTCCAGTCTTTTGCTAGAGCGGCGCGTTTCGTAACCGGCGACCTTGTCTACTCGCATATGCGTCGATTAACTTAATAGAGTCGACCTCGGTGGTATTGGGGTAAATTTCTCGCCTCAGGACTCGATGTTCATGGGTTCAAACCCAGCCGTGGGTCTACGGATATTTCTTGAGCGATAAAATTCCGCAGCACAACTTCCTTTGTAGGGGAAGTAAAGCCGTCGGTCTCATATCTACTGCGGCATGTAAAAGAACCCTGGAAGGTATGTGAAAATACCTTGCCCGGCAAAATTGGTAGGCCCTTTCGCTCTCGCTCATAGAAATTATCGATATAATCGATTGATTCCGAAAGTACACGTTAAATATCCCGAATATAATAAACTGTTTCTTATCTTGTCAGTGTAGGCGAGGACTGTACCTCAGCGTTTTACGATTCGAAAGAAAAGGAACCCGTCAAACTTGATGGGCTTGTTACAAACATCGGGAAGGGGCGAGTTGGGGAAAAAGGTGGAGAGGGGGTCCTCGCTCGATAAAACGATTACATAATACTTTCGTTTTCGACAAGCACGTATTTCTTCTTCATCGTGTATGAGTGTGGGTTTGTGTGTGTGTGTGTTTCTGTCTGGTTTGTTGTGTAACCGGCATTGGTGTAGTACAAGTATGTTACCTAGTGAACGTAACTGTCCGGCTGTCTGCCCGGTGACCTGATTAAAACCATGCCGGTAGCCGGTTAGGCCGTCTAACTAACGCACATGCAATCTCTGAAGAGTTTTTTTTAATCTGCTAGAAATAGTCGCTAATCTTTTACTAGTTTTTTTTTTCTGATAGGAAAGGTTTGTTAACTCTTTAAGATTATTTCAACTAGTTGACAAGTGACGTAAACAATTCAATTAGGGAGAGAAAATACATTTGCCATTAATTTATTTAAATAGGACGAATACAATCTAGACATCCCAAGTTTTAAGTGTCCACACTTCAATTTAATTTATTCTTAATTATGTCAACAGCAGAAACGTTAGGTCAGTGTTTTTATATTTATTTGTTCAGGTTTTAAAGCAAAATATTTTTTTTTTCACCAAAATAAATCCAATATTGTTACAGTAGAAACAAAAAGTTTAATTTTCTTCACATGGTGATATCAACAATTGTTGAATATCTGTCAAGAGTGTCCTGGAATTTTATGACAACTTTTTCTCTTCATTTAAAAAGTTTATAATCTTATGTCGTTATACTCATGAGAGATATTCAACAACTGTTGGTTAATAACACCATGTGAAGAAAATTAAACTCTTGTGTTTCTACTGGAGCAATATTCTAATTTTTATTTTGACTAAACATTTTTAGTCTATAAAAAACTGCGTGTAACTAACGTCAGGGGATTCCTCTGTTTGCTAATACTTAAATACTAGGCCTATAATCAAAGTCTTTATAAAAAAAAAAGCAACCTATCTTCCCTTGTTATTCGATGATTTGTAATTTTTACCAGTAAATTTTCATGTCTACACCAAATCCTCAAATTTGTGTTCCTTTCAACTATATTTAATAAAATAAATATTGTTTGAAAATGGTTATGAGTAATTTAAAAAAAAACTTAGTTTCCCTCAGGAAGCAGTTCAGAGAATTTGATTGAGAGTTGATACTTCCCAAAATAGAGTAATTTTTTTATTGAATTTTTAATCATTAATGCCTATTGAAGCTATTAAAGGTTGTCCTTCTTTATGACCGTTGGAGGAGGGTGTGAAAAATGTAATAAGTGTAATAAATTTGTCAAGATAATTTTACGGATTGGGACAATAATTAATCATAATTTTTTGGAACGTTAAAATTTGTCCTTATTGCATTTGAATCACAACCTCCTACATGCTTATACCTCAGTTTGGTTGGGGTTCTAAATATCCTGGATGATCGGCACCAGACGAGGACTTATTTATCACATATTGTTGGTACAGTTCAGTCTGGCAGTGGCTCAAACTATTCTGGACCGTCAATACCAGACAAGGACCCGCTTATCACGTGTTGTGTTGGTGTAGTACTGTTCAGTCTGGCAGTGGCTCCAACTATTCTGGACCGTCAGTACCGAGCAAGGACCTGCTTATCACGTGTTGTTGGTGTAATACTGTTCAGTCTGGCAGTGGCTCCAACTATTCTGGACCGTCAGTACCGAGCAAGGACCTGCTTATCACGTGGTGTTGGTGTAATACTGTTCAGTCTGGCAGTGGCTCCAACTATTCTGGACCGGCAGTATCAGGCAAGGACCTGCTTATCACGTGTTGTTGGTGTAATACTGTTCAGTCTGGCAGTGGCTCCAACTATTCTGGACCGTCAGTACCGAGCAAGGACCTGCTTATCACGTGTTGTTGGTGTAATACTGTTCAGTCTGGCAGTGGCTCCAACTATTCTGGACCGTCAGTACCGAGCAAGGACCTGCTTATCACGTGTTGTTGGTGTAATACTGTTCAGTCTGGCAGTGGCTCCAACTATTCTGGACCGTCAGTACCGAACAAGGACCTGCTTATCACGTGTTGTTGGTGTAATACTGTTCAGTCTGGCAGTGGCTCCAACTATTCTGGACCGTCAGTACCAGGCAAGGACCTGCTTATCACGTGTTGTTGGTGTAATATTGTTCAGTCTGGCAGTGGCTCCAACTATTCTGGACCGGCAGTATCAGGCAAGGACCTGCTTATCACGTGTTGGTGTAATACTGTTCAGTCTGGCAGTGGCTCTAACTATTCTGGACCGTCAGTACCAGGCAAGGACCTGCTTATCACGTGTTGTTGGTGTAATACTGTTCAGTCTGGCAGTGGCTCCAACTATTCTGGACCGGCAGTACCAGGCAAGGACCTGCTTATCACGTGTTGTTGGTGTAATATTGTTCAGTCTGGCAGTGGCTCTAACTATTCTGGACCGTCAGTACCAGGCAAGGACCTGCTTATCACGTATTGGTGTAATACTGTTCAGTCTGGCAGTGGTTCCAACTATCCTGGACCGTCAGTACCAGACAAGGACCTGCTTATCACGTGTTGGTGTAATACTGTTCAGTCTGGCAGTGGCTCCAACTATTCTGGACCGTCAGTATCAGGCAAGGACCTGCTTATCACGTATTGGTGTAATATTGTTCAGTCTGGCAGTGGCTCTAACTATTCTGGACCGTCAGTATCAGGCAAGGACCTGCTTATCACGTGTTGGTGTAATACTGTTCAGTCTGGCAGTGGCTCCAACTATTCTGGACCGTCAGTATCAGGCAAGGACCTGCTTATCACGTATTGGTGTAATACTGTTCAGTCTGGCAGTGGTTCCAACTATCCTGGACCGTCAGTACCAGACAAGGACCTACTTATCACATGTTGTTGGCGCAATTCTGCGCTGAATGAGTTAGAACGGATGGATGCGCTGACCTGACTTGTCTGAACCCTTCCTCCCCACCCTCCCCTCCGCCTGACACGCGATGATAACCCAGGGATGTTTCTGAGGATGTCCGGGTTGCCGATAAGACGCGCTGCTGGCGGGCCTCAATTCGCACTAGGGGTGTACACCGCCTTCACTAGCGGCTGAAGAACGTTGCCTACTCCGTGACGTCACGGCAGGTCAAGATAGGCTTTACCATGTTAATGAATATACGTTCTATTAAGCGAGTTAGGATACAACGTTAAATAAAAAAACCTCAATTTCAGAGATAATTCTAAAAATATTCCTACAGTATCACAAAATTATTCTTTTTATCTTAAAGAAGTTTTTTTTTAAACCTATTTCTTATAAATCATCTATAGCCTAGGCTATTTTTATTCTATTTCGTTAATTCACGAAAATGGCCTGTAGGAATCCTCACGCCAAGATGTAGATTAAAAAATTCCGTGGTAGCATATGTCCATCTAGAATAGGAAACAAGAGAAAGGTAATTTAATTTTAAAAATAAAAATTTCAAGGCGCAAGCCAATAGTAAGTTATAGTGAGTGTATAAACTCGTCAGAGGAAGATGGGAGGTGTTTTCGGTAGATAAACAAGAGGCCTCGCAGAGTGAACTGCTCAATTTATTCCCTCTCTTTTTATTTTGTACATTAGTGTATAAGTGTGATGATAGTGCTTAGACTGCTTAGGTGCGCCAAGTTAAGATGCAACCCGCTTCTCAAAATAGAACCTTCGGAATTTCCACCCTCACTTGTCTCCGTTTGTTGAGCGGTTTATCAATCTTTGGTTGTGGACTGATTCAAAGTTTTTACCAGAAGCTGCGGAAAACCCCTGAATTCATAATCTGTGAATTGATTTTAAAACGTAGGTCTATTTTTCTTGAATATTTACCAAAAAATACAACAGAAAAATGTAATTTTTTTGATTTCTTACCGCGTCTTCATATTAAACTCTCGGGACACTTAAACTGGATTCGAAAAGCCCGATCTCACAGTCACCCGGTAGTGCGAGAGCGACTCTTTAGACCATGTGACCACCGATGTGGCTCTAAGATGTCTATTTGATTTACGTTAATAGTCAAATACTTTTCATATATATCAAGTAAGGGTTCCAACTTCGGCGTCCCCGGAAAAATGTGTCATTGGTGAAATGGGAAACTACCTCTTTTCACTGTGATGAATCAAATTCACGTCCGAGTGACTTGAGTGCTAGGTTTGTTCTGGAATTAAGTATGTGTGTAAGTCGTGCGATGATAAAATATGTCTGGTCTAAAAGTATACGTTAAATACCCCAATTTTTTTTTAAAAAAAGTTGATTTTTAAATATTATTTTATGCCTACTACTGTTTGAGCTATAACAGGATTTTGGTAGGAAGTAACTTTTAGAGAATATAAACTTTTTATTTATGATCAACGTAGATAACATTTTACTAAGTCCTTAGTCATGTTAGTAGGAAGAAACCCGTTTCGATGATCGCATGGTCTAAGACGTCACTCTCGATATAAACTAGACTGCCAATGAAGGGAAGATCGGGGTTCGACTCCTGGTTGGGTGCACCGAGGTTTCTTTTTTATAAATGGTTTCCCAGTTTACCTCCACGCAAATTTGAATACACCTCAACTAAATCCATCCTTCCTAATCCCTAACACATTAGCGTGATTAATACATAGACGTATAACCCGAATGGTTAGTAAGATGAAGTGCAAAAAAAATAAATCATATGGTGTTATTTTATAGATATTTTAAATATTTATCAAAATTGACACACGTGACTTAACGTATGGATATCGTGAAAGTAACTATTGTTTTTTTTTTAGATGTCTTTCTATGAAAATTTGTCTGCAATTCGATAGTAAATGTAATTTTAACTATTGGAAGTGAACAGCATTTTAAATCAAAAATAAAACCCTGCGCTTGAGCATACATCGCTTGATCGTACATTATTTATATTACTGTAATATTCGAACTTGCGAAGTTTTGCTGCAATAGTTTGTAAACCGAATGAGTTAAAAAAAAATGGTTTAGTAAAATCGAGTTTTGGGGGTAAGTTCCGCCTGGCCAGCCCTGTTATAAACACACACATATGTTCATTATCTCTTATCATTGTATCCTCTTCCGTGTGTGTGTGTTTGGCGAAATACGGCCTTTATGGGGCCTGGTACATGTGTGGTCATGATAAACGTGCCACCCTCGAGTTCGCACATTGGTGAGTTGATGTAGGGGGAGGTACAGTCGGTGCTTGGCAAGGGGAGGGGGGAAGTACGATAGGAAACCTGTCTGAAAGTTTATAAAGTAGTGAACTATTTTTAGGGATTAGGCTATCTTTTAAATAAATAAATAAAAATAAAATTTGCCTGGGGGTTATAAAATAGCTATCGATAGCTTGACTTATTGTTATTAAAAAAATATGTTTTATACATATATATATATATCTGGGACTGCCTCTTTGTTCTAGCTAGGAATCATGGTTACAGATACCGGGTTTGTTCCCCGGCTCTTCCAGAATTTTTCTGTGAATGAGGTTAAAACTCAGCCTCGGGAGGACAAATGAGGAGCTACTTGAATAAATAGGTAGCGGCTCCGATTTAAAAAACTGAGACTAACGGCCGAAGGAGTTCGTTGTGCTGACTACATGACACGCCCTACCCGCGAATGTTAGCACAATTGATCCATAATAACCGGGCGGCCGCCGCCTGCTGGCGAAGTTAGAGCCAACCTCTGGGAATAGAGTGTGTTATGTCAGCACAACAAAGCCTCCGGACATTAATCTCAGTTTTATAGATTAGAACCACTACTTTTTCATTCAAGTAGTTCCTCATTTGTCCTCACGAGGCTGAGTTGAGTGCGTCCCAGACCCACTGCTTCACAGATAATTTGGAATCGCGGGGATCGAACCCGGGACCTCTGGATCTATAGCCAGGAACTTTGACCACCAGACCACAGAGGCGGTCATGTAATTTTATATTACTTTTTTTTAACTTCTCAGACCTACCAGAATAAGCTCATCATAAAATTAATTTCAAACTATCAACTCTTTCTAAATCTACACATTTTTCGAAAAGGCATGCATGGATCAAGAACTAAATGGCCCGCCCTAGTGGTCACGTACGCGGATAAATGTGTCAGTCTCGTCTTGTCTGATATTTACCTGTGATAGGTGGCTTGAGGTTCGAATACCAGCTGGGTGCATTGAGGAAGGGGTTTTCCTAAAGAGTATTACATTATTCCAAGCAAATGAGAGCGCATTTCCTCTTAATTCAACTTTACCCCTCCCTACCTCTTTATTGTAAATAGCCCGGATGGGTATACTAGGCGTACGTAAAAAAAACCACTAGCTTTGCCACATTTTGTTCTTTTTTTATAGAATCGCAAGCCCGAATTTTTTATGAATTACCATATGAAAGTCCTTTTTCCTTACCAGAACCCTACTACCAATTCAGATTCTGGTAGGATAAAAAGCCTTACAGAAGGCTAATCGTAAAAGAATTATAGCCTACCTTATGACATTACTTTAAACTTAAAACATGTGTAATGTTTCATAATGAATTCGGTGTTAATGACCTCACTTTGTCGATGCACCATCTTAAAACTCACTTTATGTAATAACAACAATAACATTAGTTTTATCCTGTATAGTTATGACAAAAAAAAATAACTTAAATAAAAATAACATTTTATTTTGGTGCATAACAAAGTTTAAAAACAACACGTTACGTTCCATGAAAATAATCGCTGACTTGTGTAGTCTACTTTGCTCATGTTCGGAGAAGACGGGATAACGTCATCAAACATAATACAAGTGGGTTTTTTTTGCCACCTTTACGCAAAATATTAAAATATGCAACTTTTTTTTTTACGCAATTCACATTTTAATTGTGAATGCGACCAGGATGACGACATCCCGACTGGCTAAAGAGGCAGACTACAGGTCTAGAGATACAGGTTCGATACCAGAGGGTGATTTTAGTGAATTATTTGTGTATGTACGCCTTCATCTTCTTAACCGTATCAAGTTTTTGCCATCAAAATTGGGTGTATATTTTTTTTATTTTAGCACCGCTTCTTACTACCCGTTCGGCTTGTACGCTTATGTACTAATCATGCTAATGTGTTGGGGATGAGAAATGTGAAGCGGAAGTGTACCCGCATTTTCGTGGGGGAAAAGTGGAAAACCATTGAGGGAAAAACACCCTCAGTACACCCGACCGGGATCGAACCCGGATATCTCCGTCATCGGCAGTCAAGTATATTGCTAGAGTGGTGTCTTAGACGATGCGACCACCTAAGTGGGTTGTGTTTGTGTATTGATAAGTATGTTGTCATAGGTTAAGTTAGTTTGATAGACGCGCGCTGATGTTAAACTTAAAAAAGTCCAACACCTTAACTCAGTCGGTAGTGCGTCTGCTTATTAAGGGTCCCGGTTCGAATTTTCTAGAATTGAGGTAGTTTGTAGGTCACAAGCTGATATAATCAGTCGGTAAAAAACCACATTGGGTTAAGAAAGTTCACATTAAATTATGTCATTAAAAAATAGTGGGTTTTTTCTCTTCAAGTGGTCCAATTTGTTACGCCCTCCCGAATTGCTCAGGGCAACGGAGTCGAGTTACGCACTGGTGTGTTTGCTAACGGACACGCCTTCATATGTGTTACATTATACCTGCCCTAGGTCAAATAAGCCGCTACTTACAATCAGCAGACGAGACTGCATCCAATTCGAAGAAAAGACAAACCGTTAGAAGAAAGGAGAACGACGCCATTTATATATTTATAAAAAAAAAACACTATGAGATGAACCTAAGCTACACAACGTTAGTTATGTAATGATACTAATTTCAAACTCCTCGGTACATCACGAAATCTCACACACAACCGCTGGGAAAAATGCTAGGAGCCGGTTAGTTAGGTAACTTTTCATTCATGCGGCTTGCAGACATTTGCTATTGCATAAGACAGGGGTGTCCAGCCTCGAATTGAATCGGTGAATAGAAAAAGGATAACATTACAATAAATATGTCAAATTAAACTGAGATAACTTATTTAAAAAAAACTACAAAATGGCTATCTAATGAATGGGAAAAAAAAAGTTAGTATTTTGGTCTCGTATTATGGCTTAAAATCGGCCTTGAAGTTTCGTTGTTTGGGAAAAAAGGATAAGATTCCTGGAATGTTAACCTCTATCTACTCAACAGTGAGCTTATAAAACTGATATTAATAACTTTGGACCATTCATTTTAACAGTCGTTTTACGTGTGATGCTGTGGAAAGACGTGTTCAAAGCTCGACTAAACTAATTAAATGTGAAATATTGAAAACAAGTAATTGGATTTTGGAAAAAAAAAAAAAAAAAAGTAACTAGATCTACTTTCATGAAGTCATACATCAAGTCATGTGACATGCAACTGTCACTTTTGTTGAATATTATCGATATTTATACAATAAGTTAGTAAAATGCAATCAATGTTGACAATTATTATAAAAGGTCCTTTCTATTTAAAAAAAAATAGCACCGCGTCTTATTAGCTCTTTGGGCTCTACGAATATCTACTAACCTAGCTAATGTGTTAGGGACTAGGAAGGTAGAATCTACAAGAAGTGTATCCGCATTTACTTGGAGGGGGAGTGAAAAGCAATTTTATTTAAAAAAATTAGTTTTAGCACACCCGAATGGGATTCAAACTCTGATCTTCCCGTTATCGGCACTCCAGTCTATTGCGAAAGTGACGCCTTGGACCGTTCGGCCACCGAAGCGGGATCCCTTTATAGTAGAATCCGACTGTATTTTATTCAAACTCCGTCTCGTTGATACTTTTTATTTTAATATTTCGCGTGACACCCACTTCAATGGCCGCGTGGTCTAACGCGCTATACTCGCCAGCAGACTAGGCTGCCGATGACGGGGAGATCGAGGTTCGAATCTTGGTCGGGTGTACTGAGTGTAGTTTTTCCTGAATGGTTTTCCACTCTCCTTCCACGCCAAAGCGGGGTACACTTCATAAAAATATAACCCTCCTTATCCCTAAAACCATTAAGAGTACTTTAATTAGTTCATAAGCGTGTATATAGTTTGAACGGGTAGTAAGACGTGGTGCTAAAAATAAATAATAATAATTAAATTTTGCGTAAAGTTTGTTTTTATGGTCATCCCTGATGTGATTGGCCCGTAATCCCGTACAACTTGTACGAGTACCAACATTTGACTATATGTGCCAATTCGCGGGTTGGCCGGACCGGTATTCGCAGACCACCCCACCTCTTCCCCGCCACAACAGGTGGGTTAATAAAACACACCGCCTTGTGAAACCGTAGCCTGAGAGAAACGAACTACTTACCCTCGAGCGGTGATACGTGATGCACACGTCCAGAAATCACGTGTTTCACATTATATAGGAACCCGTTTGATATTTCAAAATATGGTTCGCACCAAAATGGAAGCGAAAGTTTTTTGTTTTATTTATTTAACCCCGCGTTTTATTTAACCCGTTCAGGTTATACGCTTAAGTACTAATTACGTTAATGGGTTAGGAATTGTGAAGGTTTACTTTAGAGGAAGTGAACCCGAATTTACGTGGAGGGAGAGTGGAAAAACATTTAGGAACCTCCCCTCCCCCAGTTCACCCGACCGAGATTCAAAACTCGAGCTCCCCGTCGTTAGCAGTCTAGCTCAACACGAATCTAGCGCGTTAGCTAACTACGCCACCGACGCGGGTGAGGCGAAAGTTGTCAACATGTCTCTATTTAGGCCCAATACTAAGGACAACTTAAAATTTTAAGTTTTATAACTGAAATTAGGTTAATTTTAAAGGACGTTTCACGCGAAATATCTCAATTCCTATTAATCAGGGGATTCTTTAAACTGTGATCCATGGAAGGGCCTCATTGGGAGGGAGGGTGTTCGTGAACCGAGCGCAAAAAAATAACAAGTTTTAGACCAAAGCTTGGATCAAATTACAAAGTTTCTTGTTGCTTCGACAAGCAGGGGTTTCACGGAACTTGTTTTATTTTTAGTACCACGTCTTACTACCTGTTTAGGTTGTAAGGATTAGGAAAGTTATATCTATCGGAAGTGAACCCGGATTCGCGTGGAGGTAGAGTGAAAAACCAGTTTTAGAGGAAAAAACCCAGCCTCAGTTCACCCGATCGAGACTCGAACCTTGATCTTCCCTTCATCGGCAGTCTAGTCTATTGCGAGGGTAGCGCGTTAGACCAAGTGGACACCGAAGCGGGTCACAGAACTTATTGCTATCTAAACAAAAAAAACTGAAATAGATTGGATTTCAAAGATAAAATTCGCCGTTCCACTCTCAAAAACTACTCCACAATTTTCAATTTATTATCCAAGCAAAACAATAAAACAATATGTATTTGCTGGATTGTGTTTGCGGTTTTGAATCTTCGGAACTGCCACTCCCATAAGAAACATGGCAATATGAGGGTATTTCGCTTAAAGTAGACGGCACCCTTGTGCGTCTCGACATTAAGTGTGCACGACACTTCGTTTTAACAATACAAATTAAAATATTCTCACACAATACAATCCAGCAAATACATATTATTTTAAAATATACTTTTGAACAAGTAATTTTATTACAGTCCTTTAACTTAACCTGAAAACAGTTAATCTTCGCTTCGGTGGTCAAATGGTCTATGACGTCACTCTCGCAATAGACTGGACTGCCGATGACGGGGAGCTCGAGGTTTGAATCCCGGTCGGGTACACTGAGGTAATGTAAATTCAACACTCCTCATCAATTTATCACATTTAATAAATTAACCTGAACGGTTCGAGAGACGCGGTGATAAAAATAAATAAATAATGATTTTATCTAAAAGGTGGTGGAATAACTTACGAAATGCACCCGCATCAGCGGGAGTAATGGATGAGATAAGGAAAAGGGGGCATAGTGATGATACATCATATGTGGTAAACCACCTTCATTTAATTCAGCTGAGATTTGGACCTCGACTTCCCTATCACCTGGAAAAACCATTATATTTGTGAAACTGATGCCTTATACATCGTGAACACCGGTGTGGGTCTTGGGCAGGGGCTTCCAAATTAGAAGTTCCTTAGGGCCACAATTATATCCACATTTCTAGTGGCATTATAATTGGCTAAGGGGGTGGAAGGAAATAGGACGTGGATACACAAGTTATTATACAAAAATAGAGGGCAATTAAAAATAACAAGTTAGGGCGTTCAAAGATTCCCCTGCCCCTCCCCCCCCACGCAAGTCATAACTTTCCATTTCTCTGCTAAAAAAAACATAAAATTTTACTTCAATAAAAATAACTCTCCAAGAAACTTCGTGGCCCTCCCAAAAAAGGGGTATCGTGGGCCGCTAGTTAGGAACCACTGGTTTAAAGCGAGCCAGGGGTCAATCGGAAAAAAAGGGAAGGGACTGCTTCTTTTTTATACAGTTCTCGCTCGACGTAAGACTTGGTAAAAGTGAAAGTACATTATTGTCAAGTCAGTCAAAAGGTGTTTTGTAATCCAAGAGAACATCCCGTCCTGTGTGAGTTGTCCCCCCCCCCCTCCCTACACCCACCCACATCTGGTAGATAGATAGACGACGGACGGGGTTTACATGCGGTTTGAATCCGCGCGTTGCTTCATTCCGAAAGGTGAAGCGGTATTCGTGGTTTTTCTTTAAAAAAAAAATTGTTGTGAAAATCAACAAATCACACAACAAATAAATATGGCTACCAAAGGGAAGGAAAGGATTGAAAAAAAAGGTAAGTATTTTTGCAGTTTTCTCCTCAGTGCACCCGACCGGGATCGATCCCCGATCTCCCCGTCCTCGGCAGTCTAGTCTAGCACGAAAGTAGCGCGGTAGACCATACTTTCTCTGAAGTGGATGTTTGTACAATTTTAGTTGTACATGAATTGCTAAGCTTGTGAAGATAAAACAAAAAAATGATCTTACGGATGTAACCGCATCAAATATCATATTCGTAAATTTGAAAAAAAAAAAAACCTGTACACAGGAATCGAACCTGAGGCTCTTGACTTAGTACGTCCTGGATAGCTTGGTGGTAGCGTGCTAAGGCATTGAAAACAGCTAATTCTAACTTTTCAAACAATTTTTAAAGATTCTTAAATGTATAAGGTTTTTAATTCTATAACCCGCTTTGATGACTGCATGGTCTAAGGCGTTACCCTCGCAATATTCTATACTCGAGATGATGAGATCAGGGTTGGATCCTGGTCGGGTGTACTGAGTTTTTTTCCCTAAATAGTTTTCCACTCTCCGTGTAAATGCGGGTACACATCCTTTAAATTCAGCCTTTATTATCCTTAACACATTAAGCGTAATTAGTACATATGCATATAACCCAAATTGGTTGTAAGACGTGCTAAAATAACACTCTTCTATAAGGCATGAACTATATTTTGAAATAACAAACCGCTTCTTGAATAATTGGGGATTTCTATCCGCATGAGATGCTCCCCACCGCTCCAATAGGAGGCCGAGAACCTTAATCCGTGTGTGGGTTCACGACAGTAACTGTTTGATCCATTTACGGGTTTTCGTGACCGATCTCTTAGTGAAATGGTCCCGTTCCCGTTCATTCACTGCGTCCATGTAGGTTTGGCTATGCCGTAACGATTCCGGTTTGTTCGTCATAATCCGGATATTTGACGTAATCCTGGCCTGTTTTTTGGAGCCTGGTGAAGAGGAAATCCATTCGAAAGTCCAGACCCTTAATGACCCAAGTTTGAACCTAGGTTGTGCCTTAAAATCATATTGTGTTTAACCCTGATTTTTGGTAGGAAACCAGTTTCTGTAAGGTCTTTATTCGTACAATAATTCTACTGTATAGTAGTATTTTGGTAGAAGAAAAGACCTTCCAAGAATGGTGGTAGAAAGCACGTTGTGGAAGACCTTTTATCTTACCAAAATACTACTATACAGTAGGATTATTGTACGAAATAAGGCCTTCCAGAACGGGCTCTTTATCAAAATCATTGTAACCTGGTTCTAGTTTTGGCTGTTGAGGTGGAATCAGAATCAGTGGTCGCACAATTTGAAGCTTCAATACCGTAATAGAATGGTCTGTCAGGAGAGGGATCGGTGTTCTAAACTCGCCCGGTAGGTGTACAGAAGATTTCTTTCTCCCTTCTCAAATTGTTTTCCACTCTCCCTTAACGCAAATGCAGGTACATTTTTCTATATTAAACCTTATTTATTTCTACCCCATTGGTGTAAATATTATGATATTCCAGAGGGGTAGTAAGACTCTTTACATAAGGAAAAAGTTGGAATCGTGGATGGAAGGTAGGAGGTATGCTTCCTAATGTTAGGCTATGATACTTCCCTCCATAGAAAGAACCATTTAAAATATTGGGAAACAAAACTTATATTAGTAAATACTTAAAACAAAAAACCCTATTTAACTTTTAGCTGTCATAATTTACAAACGACAGCTAAAATAACATATCTTGGTGTATAAATGTCTTTTAAAAAAATAGAGTAGTACCATTTTGAAAGGTTAAACTAGATGTTTCCTGTGGTCCACAGGTTGTTCCATATAACAATTTTTTCCTCAGTTAAATTTAAAATTGTTTTTCATATCGGCGATGCAAATGCTTTAACGATGTTTCAGTCTTTTATGGTGTCAAGAGCAAATTTCCTAAAATGTAAACACACTTTGCTCTCTTCTCCTTGACTTGAAATATCAAGTCACAACATATATTTTACACCTTCATAAAAATAAAATATCTGTGATAATGAACTTATGATTCGTATATCAACAAGGACACGGTAATATTAAAAAAAAAACTCTAAATCGGAAATATATCTATATTTTTGCACCCTTACGAATCAAGCGTATCGAAATGGAAAATCCGGCGGAAGCGGGTTTATCGTTTTTACCATAAATTTTACTAGAACGGTGAAGTTTTTTTGTATATATATGTCTATTGTTTTTTTCTGCGGTAATTAAAAGCAGCGGTTGGCAGGCCTGGTTGCCTCGGCACAGGACAAGACAGAAAGCAGAAGCAGGACTAATTTCCGGGACCAAATGGGGCCTGATGTCCCTGACACATAGTTTGACTTCGCTCAGTCTGGGTAATATCACACCGCAAACAGTTTCTACGCCTCGCTAATGGGCTACAGAAATGGTTCTCCCCCAACCCCATAAAAAACCTTTTTTTTAAGGGTGTGAGATGGACCCTTTGCCCTGCCTCTCCCCCCCCCCCCGCCCCAGCCACCACCCCCTTTACCATTTGACGTTGACACTGAAAGAGCATTAGCAAAAATATTCTTCTTGCTTTCTTTGATTCATTTCAGTTGAACAAACGGATTATTCAATAAACTCGCCCCGATGGCCGATTGATCTAAGGGCGTTAGGCTCGCAATGGATTTGGTCGTCTTTTACGAGGATATAGGGGTTCGAATCCAGGCTGAGTTCACTGGAGAGGGATACTTTTCCACATGCGATTTAACTTTTTTTCTGCACCGTGTCCTACTACCGGTTCGTGCTATACGCTTATATACTAATTACGCCAATGGTTTTAGGGATTAGGAAGGGTATATATATGAACTGTACCCGCATTTGCGTGGAGGGAGGGTGGAAAACAATTTTGTAAAAAAACCTCAATACACCCGGCCGGGATTCGCACCTCGACCTCCTTGTCACCAACAAACCAGCGTGGAGGATCTTTCCGTATAATCCACATGTTGACCGATGTGGATTTTTTAAAATTTTATTTTGTGTTTCAAACAAAACAGTAGGCTACTCTCTTAATTTACATCCGCTCGTATCAACAAATAATTGTATTTGATAAAAAAAATTGTATAATTTTTTAAAACTTGTATGGTCTAAGGGGGCTCCCTAGGTGGCTGAGATATCGCCAATCAGATGTTGCGTTTAGGTTAAATATTGACAAAATCTTTAACACTACACGAGCTTGGTGTTTACTGGAATGAACACAGCACTATTATATATGAGCCTATTTTATAGAGTCGTCGAACAGAAATGCAATAACTTCAGAAACCAAGTGGGTTTATGACGTTACTGTGTTGAACTCTCCGGCAGTAGGAGAACAGAGGAGGAGGAAAATACAAATTGCAATACAATAATACAATTAGTGTTGTTAACTCCCATTAAATTAAATTATTAGATTCACAAAGATATATTCTACGCCTCTATATCATTACCTTTCGTTTCTCCGTCATTTAGGTTTCGAGGATTAACCAAAATATGTGGATATGTGACCCTATATATATATATATATATATATCCATTTGTATTTTCCTCCTCACCTGTTCTCCTACTGCCGGACCCAGTAACGTTATAAACCCACTTTGTTTCTGACGTTATTGCATTTCTGCTCGATAACTTTAGCGCCTTAGGCGTCTGTACAGACAGCGATTAAATAACATAATTACTATCCATGTGTTTGTTTTTCCGCTGGTTTCTTCTCAAAAGTTCACGAGTTAACTGCAACGTAAACCCGCTCCTTAACGATGCATAATGCGGTGAATTGTCTGTAAAGTGTGTCGATACTGTATCATGTGGTTTGCACATAAAATTAATACGTGTGGTAAATCGCGCTTGCAAAATGCACGTGTGCATAATGTGCATTCCGTTAAGGAAAGAGCGGGATAATTTGTGTATCCTATAAATGAACCACTTCCCCAAGAAAACTGTGTAAATATGTTCTATAGTACGATTTTGGTAAGAAGGTAACTTTAGAAGCGTTACTAAAGTTACTAAAACATTTTAATTACAAATAAGTCGAATCCTATATTTCTCGAATCCTGATTTTAAATTTTATTTCGAATATTGGATCCAAATTCGAATCCTTGAATATTTTTTTTTTTAAATGTAAAATTTAGTTTGGAGTGAAATTATTTTAAAATTAAATTTAAAACTTGTTTCGATGGCCGCGTGGTCTAACGCGTTACTCTCATAGTAGACTAGACTGCCGACGACGAGGAGATATAGGTTCGAATCACGGTCGGGTGGTTTTTCCTAAATGGTTTTCCATTTTCCTTCCACACAAATACTGGTATACTTTATTTAAATATAATTTTCCTAATCCCTAAAACCATTAGCGTAATTAGTACATAGGCGTATAACCCGAATGGTAGTAAGACGTGGAGCTAAAAACATTAAAAAAAGTTTGGTGCCACTAACAAATTAATGATATTTTCTTTGTAATGTTTATTATGTAAAAAGCTACAAAGAGAACTTTTTTTTTGTAAATTAATTAAGCTATATTAATACAATTTTGTCCTTTATTATGATTTTGTTCTTCTTCCAACTACACACGTCTATGTAATTCCTTTTACCAATCACTTAAAATTGTGGTTGTATCCTGATTGCGAACAGGGCAAAATACGTCAAAATTGCAAACACACCCAAAATGTTATGGCCGCCTAAATACCCAATGTCCAAATTGTGAACAAGTAAAAGAGCCACTCGCGGGTATTCCTACGGGAGGGTGGTGACACGGGTGGAAGGGGTTACTGGCAGCACCCACCGGCCACCAGGGCTTTCCTCCTGACCAAGCTTACCCTAGCCTAGCCTAACCTAACCTAACCTAACCTAACCTAGAAATACTAGTGTATGTAATTTAGTTAAATTAAGATTGATGGAAGCTGAAATAACGTATGACTGTTGATTTGACTACGCCTAGCAGTCGTCAAATCAACAGTGCCCAATCCACCTGTTTACATTTAATTCCAGTCGAATTGACGGTGTCTAATCCATCCGTTTACAATTCCTTCTAGTCGAATCGACGGTGCCTGATCCACCTGTTTACAATTCCTTCTAGTCGAGTCTATGGTGCCTACTCCACCCGTTTTCAAATACTTCCAGTTGAATATGCGGTGCGGAAATCCACCAATACCTCTCATAAAAAAATGCCCAATCCACCACAGGCCAAAGTTTCTTCCAATCCAAATCGTACTGTTAAGACGCTCCGAGATGGTCCGTGTTAACGCGCCAGAGAGTGTACCTAGAGATAGCACACACGTCATCCCGCGAGGAAGATCCGGGTCCGAGGTTTCCTGTGTGCAAACATGTGCACGGCGCAGTACCACACACATTTCTCTCTGTCTCCCTCACACTGACACACACGTTCACACATGTGGCGGGATGGGAGGAGAGAGGGTGGATGGAGGGTATAGGGTCATGGGGAATAAGCTTTCCCCCCCTTCAAAAAGTCACGAAGTCACCCCAAAGTTTCATTCTCACCACTCTTGATGACCTTTAGTTTCGATTACCGGATTGCGGCTTACGCGTGCATGGTCCAAGCCCCTGAGTTGTCACTCTCGCAAAAAGATTGTACTGCCGAGGACGGCGAGATCAAGGGATCGAATCCCGGTAGGGTGTTCTGTAGGTGGTTTTACCTAAATGTTTTTTTTTTTCACACTACCTCCACGTAAATGCGGATACACTTCCTTTAAAATGTAATATTCCTCATCCCTAACACATTAACAAAATTAAGATGTAAAAGCGTGTAAGTTAAACGGATAGTGAGATGGGGGAAAAAGCTTAGGCCACTTTTTTCACTCCTGCTTATATATATATATATATATATATATTATTTAGCACCGCGTCTTACTACCCGTTCGGGTTATACGCTTAAGTACTAATTACGCTAATGGATTAGGAATTGGGAAGGTTAAATAGAGGAAGTGAACCCGCATTTGCGTGGAGGGAGAGTGGAAAACCATTTAGGAAAAACCACCCCCAGTTCACCCGACCGAGATTCGAACCTCGATCTCCCCGTCCTCGGCAGTCGGGCTTAACACGACTAGCGCGTTAGCCAACTACGCCACCGAGGCGGGTATACTCCTGCTATAGTAGTAGGCCTATAGGTATATATATATATATATATATATATATATATATATATCAAAGTGTCAAAAGCGGAAAGCACCGGTTACTGTACCACGTAGCATTTGGTTTTGATACCAAAGGGAAGTCACGTCTGTTGACTCAGGTGATTTGGATTCTACCAACAGGTAAAAAGTAGTTTTAAGAGCATGCGTCATCCCGCAGAAAACGGATAATTTATAGTCGTGTAGTCGAGATTGGGAGGTTATCCCTCCCTTTTGCACCTGAACTGCTTGTTATTCGTATACTGAAAGAATGGTTGACTCCCTAGACTAGTCTTTAAATATATAAACGGGCCTTGGAACCGACGTAAAAAGGATTAGTTTAAACGTGAGCTTGGAATAGGAAACACTCTACTAGAGCCGATTTTGATTTTCTTCTGTCAAAGGCTAAGTATCAAGTTTGCCACATTCATAAACGATATGTAAAACTTGGAAATGTTAAGAAATTTAAAAACCGTCAAGGGATTTCATAATAGATTCATTTTATACAGGGTGGAGACAAAACAATTAGACGCTTATTAACTTGAAAACCAACACTTTAATAGAAAAGTAAATATTCACTAGCCAAATGAAAGCAAATTACATACTACACTTTTTCATGTTTCTCCGGGGGGCTCCACCGGATGTCAGACAAACCTCAGCACGTTGTCCATCATTGTTTAGGTCTCATTTAAATCGATTGTCTTTTATTCATAGAAAATGACCTAACCTCTTTTCACAACTAGATAATGTCTCTAAATATACTTCAATAAAGGGTTCACTTGAAAAACAACGTTAGTTAAACGGTATCTTTTTAAACTTGAATTTACTAAATTTAGGTTTTGTCTGTATTATTAAATCAAATAGATTTTTATTTGGTTCCGATTTTATTACTGTCATGAATAAGTCTATTATAGTAGATCTCTTTCTCAATAACAGAATGAAAAATGTAATAATTCTCCTTTATTTTCAATCATTTAGGCAATATTAGTCAATGGTGCCAAAACAAAGAAAATTTGTGAGTAACAAACAAGCATGGCTACCACAAGGCGTTTCAAACATGAAGATGAATACAGAAACTGATTATTTTCGTCTGCTTGTAAATACTGGCGTTTAATTGGCTACTGTATATCTTCTCCTCGCATTCTCATTGGCTTATACGTCTCAAGTCCACTGATTATATATACTACACTTCATGCATACAGTGTATTATTATTATTACTATTATATGTTCTATCTTACGACAGGTCCATTCCTTTTGTCGGTAAACTTAGACCTCCAATGTGCCCTGTCCTCTGCCTCCTCCTTCAACTCCCAGAATTTTCTTCTTTCCTTCAAGTAATCCAATATTTGAATCCTCCTTCTTCCTAAGCTCCTCTTTCCCTCAACATTTTCTTCTATGACGTGCAGATGACAGTTCCTCCTAAGGATGTGCCCGATCCAGTTTGATTTGTACCGAAGAATCACATCTAAAATGGTTCTCTTCTCACCCACTCTTCTTAGGACTTAATTCATTTATATTAACGTGTAAGAAGTTAATGTTAAATCAACTTTATGCATTGTGCACTGTTCACTGTGTTTCTATTATAAACGCTAGCATTTAAAAAATATATTTCAACTTCTTGCGCACTATTTGCTATACAATACAATGCGCTATTAGCTATGCGGTATGCATGAATATAAACCCAACCTAAGGAAAATGGTAACTTATTGAATTTTAATCAGACACTGTTATTAATTAAATCCATGTTTATTTATTTTGGAGTACATTTAAAAAAAATCGAGTATCTTGATTTTTTGAATTTCCTTATTCTGGTATGGCTTTTAGTCAGGGAAATTTGAATTTTTATACCAGGGATAAGTCAATGATTTCTTTTTTCTGAGTTTTTGTGGCTACCCTGGGTTCACTTAGCCCAGGTTTTTCTACACATTTTCCCTCCGCTGCGTCTTACTACCCATCCGGACTATAATATCAATACCAATGAAACGGTAATTATAATAACTTCTTAACGCGCTTTTTATGTTATAAATTATTCTGCCTCATGACCTTATATTTATGTCCCAAAGGGGAGCTAGGACACCACTGACAATATTCGTCAGTAATTTTGATTCCCGTCTTCATTTTGATTCCCTTCTTATTGCATATTTACTAGCAGTCTCGTTTCCTTTGATTAGTATTCCGTTGACGACGCGAATCTAGAAGTAATCATATTTATTTATCTCTTGATCTTGAGGTAGCTAATATGTATTCGAGGTCCATGCTACCCCCCCCCCCCCTCACCCCACGCCACGTACGATAGAGGCCTATTTTCGCGACGCTCTCTTGTTCAAAGGACGGCCGGTAGCAAACGTCTTGCCGTGACGTCATCAATATAAATAGCGATGTCAAAGGAAAATGGCATGAATTTCATCTCTCCGGGACGAGATTGGAGTTCTGATAGTTTGTCTACCTCCCTGTGTTGCCAAACCGAGCCTACCTCCCTGTGTTCCCAGATCTTGTCTACCTCCCTGTGTTGCCAGACCTAGTCTTTATCCTTGTGTTGCCAAACCGAGCCTACCTCCCTGTGTTCCCAGATCTTGTCTACCTCCCTGTGTTGCCAGACCTAGTCTTTATCCTTGTGTTGCCAGACCGTGCCTACCTCCCTGTGTTGCCAGACCTATCCAACTTCCTTGTGTTGCCAAACCGTGCCTACCTCCCTGTGTTGCCAGAACTACATTAGTCTACCTCCATGTGTTACCAAGTAGCTGTGTTGCCAGACTGAGCCTAACTCCCTGTGTTGCTACCTTCTGATTATGAGTGATTCGGAGCTCACTAATAAATACGGTTTGAGAACCTAGGACCAAGCAGGGCAACATACGTCGATTGTCCCACGTGGAGACACACACAGACACACTGCTCAACTTTTCAACACACCCTGCAAGTCATCACAAAGGTTATTGTTTTAATCACAGCTCATTGTTCAAACGGGAACAAAACACTAGATCGACTTACGTGTCAATATGTCTGTGTTAGTTTAGTTGCTGTGCTATCTAATGAAACGACAGACGACATCGCTTGGGACGGCTAAACTGAGGGTCACAGTTCGATGTTGAGCCACAGTTCAACTGCACATCACCGACCTCGGTGGTGTTTGGGGGGGGGGGGGGGGGTAGAGTGCTTGCCTCAGAACCCAATATCCCTGGGTTTGACAGATTTTTCTTGGTCGATAAAAATCCGTAGCACAACTTCCTTTGTAGGAGAGGCAAAGCCGTTGGTCTCATTTCGATTATGGCATGTAAAAGAATCCTCGAAGGCATGTGAAAATAACTTTCGCGGAAAATTTTGTAAGCCCTTTCGCTCTAGCTCGTACAATTTCATTGCGGAAGGCAACGGGAAACCACCGCCATTTCTGAATTCCCTATATATATATATATATATATATATATAAAATGCTTTCCATCAGATGGTGCGGACAACACTAACCGGCCGAAGGGTGTATTGCATGCCCAGCTCCGGATGGACGATAAGCGCATCAAACTAACCTTCGTGTTGCAATCTCATCAAGCAGTGTATGAATACGTGAAAGTAGATCTAGTAGTTTTTCTGTCAAATAATGCCTTTTCTATTAAATTTAGTCTGTAGTTGCAATGCATGCATTAGGCCTAAGTGAGTATTAAGATGTGGTGACAAATAATTATCTTGGCGTACAAAGTTTTCAGTGTTTCTCTAGCCCTGCGCATGGACACTTTGAGTATCACATGATCTTGCAACCACTATACCTCATGAGGAATGTTCGTAAGAACTCCCCTTTTCCAAACCTATATCTGCGCATGAGCACCTTAAGTGTCACATGATTCTACAACCACCATACTTCATGAGAAATGTTCGTAAGAACTCCCCTTTTCCAAACCTATATCTGCGAAGGAACACCTTGAGTGTCACATGATCTTGCAACCACTATACTTCAAGAGAAATGTTCGTAAGAACTCCCCCCCCCCCCCTTATATCTGCGCATGAACACCTTGAGTGTCACATGATCTTGCAACCACTATACCTCATGAAGAATGTTTGGAAGAACTCCCCTCTCCACCCCTACATCTGCGCAGTAGCACCTTGAGTGTCACATGATCCTGCAACCACTATACCTCATGAGGAATGTTCGGAAGTGTGGCGTGTGTAGGCCGGGATGTTTGTTCGGACACCGGCCAAGAAGACAGCGGAGCTCTCTGCCCGGAACTTGCTCTGGGTGGGGTGGTGGGTGGTGCTATTGTTGGAGCTCTCCTCGTCGCCACAAATATACTCGTCTCCCCCCTCTCTCATCCCCCCCCAATCATAACTGTGTGTCTTCCCACTGTGTGGGTCAATTGCGCGCCCCTTCTGTATTAAGGGGTGAGGGTTCGACCACCGTTGATTGCAAGGACGTCATTTCGGGATAAGGCAAGTGCAGTTCTAGGGCCGTAACCAAAAACTTATCTTGGGAGAGATCCTACATTTTCAAATTAAGGTAATAAAAAAACATTTTTCATTGCCATAGTTATTGACATTTTACTATATAATTAATGTTATTTTAAAGTTATTGTTAATATCTATCACCTTCTTCAGTGGCCGAACGGTCTAAAGCGTCACTATCGTGCTAAACTGGCCTGCTGTTGACGGAGAGATCGTGATTCGAATCCCGGTTGGGTCTACTATTATTAGCACCGCGTCTTACTACCCGTTTGGGTTATACGCGCTTACGCTAATGTGTAATGGAAGAGTGATTTGTGAGATGAAATGGAGGACCCTACAGTTTAACGTGGGATCCGAACCACGGTGTAGGCCTGGCATTCCTCACATTCACAAGTTGTGATTGATACACGTCTTGTCAGAGGTGAAGGAAGGGTTTGGTAATCAGATAAATCTGTGCCGGGACCGAGTAGGATTCGGGTCTACTGAGGATGTTTTTTCCTAAATGGTTTCACACTCTCCTTCCACGCAAATACAGGATAGATATTCTCTAAAAATGCTTCCTTCCTCATCCCTAACCTATTAGTGTAATTATCACAAATGCGATAACCTGAACAGGTGGTAAGACGTGGTGATTAAAAAAAAAAGGTAATATCTATCAATAGGGACTGACATATAAATTTACACATAAATGCATGAACATTGTTTTAGTTTCTTTTGTAACTGTCAAAAACTTTTCCTCCAATCAAAAACTGACTGTGATCCCAGCGTTAAAAAGGACTCTTGTTAGATTCTCTAAATTAAAACTAATAAAAACGACAGAGGAAGCCGTTGTTTCTGCCTCGCGTGGGTATGTCTGGTGCTTGTGATGGGCCGAGTCTTTAGCGATGATGCGTTCGTTTCCTAGAGCTCACATTCTGAACAGCAGGCATGTCCGGTCTGAGATGACGTCACATCTCCTTACTAGATCCCCCATCTCCCCCCCCTCCCTTCCTCTGCTCCGTCACGAGAGTAGCCAGTCTCGGACAAGTTGAGACGGGATACAAGTATTGAAGAGAGGGGGGGAACGTGTATTGCTGCCAACTTCGTCCCCCCACCCCATCCCCCGTTATATCTAGTCAGTTTTTTTTCACGGTGTGGATCTGGCGTCTAGAATAATCAAATAGCGAGCGGGATTTCTATATATATTTTTTATAACGGGGAAAAAAATACTTTATTATTGAGGGTGTTGTATTTTTCTTATTTAGGTCTCTTTTTACCTTACATGACGAAAAAAAATGAGGATATATGAAAACCAGGTGCTTAGAAAGATATTTGATCCAAAAGGGATGAGGATACATAATGGGTTACATACCTTGTACTCATCACAATATATTGTTAGAATAAAGTTTCATAGATTACAGAAGGCAGGGCAAGGGCAGGCAGTGCGAATAGAGAATCTAGAACCGTGTTTAGGGACTTGCGAACCCAATGGGAAGAGACCAGTGGTAAGACTTAGACGTAGATGGGAGGATAACATTAGAATAGACCTGAAAGAGATAGGGTGTAATGAGGTGGACTGGATAGAACTAGCTCAAGATAGGGATAGGGTGTGATGAGGTGGACTGGATGGAACTAGCTCAAGATAGGGATAGGGTGTGAATAGGTGGACTAAATATAACTAACTCAAGATAGGGATACGATATAATGAGGTGGAATGGATAGAACTCGCTCAAGATAGGGATACGATATAATGAGGTGAACTGGATAGAACTCGCTCAAGATAGGGATAGGTGGCGTACTTTCGAAAGTGTGGAAATGAACCTTCAAGATCCTAATGCCATAGAGTAATTGAGGGGCAAGACAGGTAAGAGACAGTTTAGCTGGGCATTTGTGGTTCTGCTGCTCTTTTCAAGTGGTCTCTTAAGTATTTTCTCGTCACCTTTATAGATTTATATATTTATAATATTAATTTGCAACTATATTTTTCCTTGCATAAAATATATTTTGAGCCTATATCGACAATAATTATTTAAAATAGACTACACGTTTATTTTATTTGATAAGGTTTAAATTTATTAACATTTAATTGAGGTACTTAACGTGCACTTTATGAACCGGAGACCTTATGAAGAGATGAATGTGCATTACACTGGGTTAGAATTCTTGAGTTCCAAGTTGAGTTCCAATCTTCTTCAGCGTATTTTCTCTGAATATATTTTAATAAGTTCTGTACCGTTTTCGAAACAAAAGTTTTTTTTTTTTTCAAAATTATAATCGCCTGTAAAACTAATTGACTGCAGCCCTCTTAGCACCTCGTTCAGGTGGGTTGCTTCACTATCAGGCGTTATGAGAGGGACGTGAGTGTAACAACAGCTTAACTCACATTAAGTGGTTTTTTTTAACCGCATCTTATAACCCTTTAGAGGCTATACGCATACATTAGTTACGCTGACGGAATAGGATCAGGAAGATAGAATTTCAGAGGAATCATACTCACACTGACCCCTCCCTCCCCACTGATCCGCCACTTTTTTTTAACCCTTTCATTTTCACGATATGCAAAGAAATAATCACATCCCCACAATACAATTTTCGTAGGAAAGATCTTTTTAGAAAATGCAAACGCCTTTTTTTTTTCTGTGGTCAAAATTGTTATAAATTTACTTTATTATCACATACTCTGACCCGCTTCGGTGGCCGCATCGTCTAAGGTGCTACTCTCGCAATAGATTAGACTGCCGGTGACGGGGAGTTTGAAGTTCGAATCTCGGTCGGATGTACTGAGGGTTTTTTTTTTTTCAAAATGTTTTTCCACTTTCCCTCCATAAAAATGCGTGTACACTCCCTAAAAATATAACCTTCCTAATTATCAAAAACCCTTAGCGTAATTTGTACATAAGGGTATAACCCAAAAGGTTAGTAAGACGTGGTGCTAAAAAAAACAGACTCTGCCTTAAAACTACGAGTGAAGAATAACGCTGAGCAAAGGATGATTCCTGGATAGCGCAGTGGTAGAACATTGACGCGCTAAGGTCAAGAGTCCGGGGTTGGATTCCCATGTCCAGGTGTCATCAATTCACATATACAATTATTGTTTTTAAAAAATAAGTATTGATACTATCTATAAAAAATGACAACTGCAGATCACGCGAGACTTGACGAATAAATGTTTGAAAATAGAACGTTTTATAGCTGCTCAATCAGGTTCTTAAGAGAACTGGGCAGTATTACAGCTGGTTCCTGGTTGTGCTCTGTAATTTCCTCGCATCTTTTCACCATCCCGTTATCTGGACCGAGGAACGGAGGAAGTATATCTCACTGGCATCCGACATGCAATTAATTAATTTCCTGTCCTCTTAGCGTAAAACGTGAAATAAAAAAAAGTGACGTCGTTTAAATACGAGGAAGACTATCCACCGCCCGAATAATGGATGCTCTTACCAGATTTTTTTTAATTCTCTCTATTTCCGTTCAAAATAAGCGGGAATTTAAAAAAAAAATAGCTATGGTTATTGGACGACCTCCTAAATTACGCGTGAAGCATCCTGTTTGGTAAACGAGACAGTTTCCGTGACGGGTAATGAAGGAAGGACCTTTCTTAAGATCCGATCACACCTGGGCCAGTAGAATCGAAGCGCGTTATTTAGACTAATATTAAGATAAGAAGAAAGTCAATATGCAGAGGTTTTGAATATAAATAATCAAAAAGTTTGTATTTATTTCACAATATTATAACAACATAGCATAGCAGATGCAATGTTAAAAGGTAGTGGGGTAAATAACGTGAGTTAATATCCGTAATTTCTCTGTTTTTTTATCGAAATACTTTTTTTTGACAATGAATAAAATTTTGCTGAAGTTTATACGTTTAATTTAATCCTCTACCCATAGAAGTCTCAACAATTCTTCAATATCTAGCATGGGACATCGCGGAATTAGACTAATAACTTTTCCAGCTCTCAGATAAGAATGCTCTTTTTATGAAAATTGGACTGTAAATAAATATTATTTTTAGAATATCTTTCGGCATAGGTATCGAGCCCGATGATTCGCGAGTTGTTCGACCAGTTTTTGTTCATCTTCACCCGCCCTTCATTATGTTTGTGTATTTAGCAAAACTTGGCGGATGCGTCTTGTTTTAGTTATTTCGCAGAATTTTTTTTTTTACTCGTTGCCGCCCTTCTTTTTAGCATGTGGCGAATGTTACGCGAAACAACCCGGTGTGGCAAGTGCGATCCTCCGCGTGTTTACCACTACCGGTGTTTGTGTTTCGTGGGTATGTGTGGTTGCGTGCGTGCGTGACTTCGGGCCTACAGATTCGCTGTTCGGCCAAACTCTGCACACATCTAGCGATGCGAGCGGAATATTAACACGCGGCTCGCCCTCCTACCTACCCCCTTCCCCCCCTCCTCTCCGGAGAGTGGAGGCAATAAAGACCCAACTGCGACCGACCGGAAGATGTTGTACTTAAAAAACACATTTTTTACTATTAGTGGTATTAAGGCGCTAGAGTAGTAGAGCAGAAATTCATAAACGCCCAGAAAACAAGTGGGTTTATAACGTTACTCGCTTTTCTCTTTGGGGGCTCCACCCCCGAACCCCCCCGTGTAGTTTTTTTTTTGCAATTGGATGTAAACTAATGTAATTCCAGCGTTGTTTTGAAATTAAAAAATGTGTGGAAAATGTGCAAAACTTACCTAAAATAAAAAAAATCTAGCTCTATCTAATGTATAACCGATAGAGATACGACAAAAAGTAATAGGACCAAACTTGTAGATCTCGCCAAATCCGTAGCTGCTGGTGCAATCAGTTTTTTTTACAGGTCTTAACGTTTAGCCACAAGAGACCTTCAAAGAAAGGTCCGCACTGACTTTAAAGTTGCTCCGCCATTTTGAATTTTTTCGTTTTTTTTAAAATTTTTTTTGAATTTTCCCATCGTTTACAGGCTATAAGTTTGCCAAATTTCAAGTTTCTAGCTCATCTGGAAGTGGGTAAACATTAATGTCAGTGAGTGAGTGAGTGAGTCAGTCATGTGGCTACTTCTTTTCACAAGACAGTTCATATTATCTAATACAATACGCCGGTCGTATGATTTTCTACAGACTTTGTATCCTTAAGTCCGTAGTCCGTTATAAATAGATGCTACAGTATCAGATTGCTCTGTCTACAAAGGCCTGATCCGTATCCTTATTTTAGGCCACACTCCGTAGAAGTTGATCAACTTCTAACTTTCTAGGGACTAATTTATAGGGACGACCAATCACACAGTTAAGTAAATATGAGCCCATGCATTGAAATAAAAACACCAAAGGCAGTGAAAGGATCCGTTGCTAATTATAGCTTAGATAGTTCAAATCGTGTTATAAACATACTTAGTGTGATTATACTTAACCAACATTTCAAGTATATTTTGGGACTTTTCTAATAAAAAAAAAGTTGTTTTATTTTATTTTATTGATCAGCTGAATGCTTGGTGGTTGCTCCTTGTTGTAGACGATTTTCTTTCGAAGAGTTTTATTGGACAAAGTCTCCTCTATCTTATTGGTTGAAACGGTCACGTGACTAAGAATACGGACTGTGTAGGCGCGAATATAATTTCTAGGCCAGAGTTCGCCAAAGTTGGCCCAAAACGAAAAAAAAAACCTTTTTTTTTGGATGGGCCTACTTGAGAAAACTCATTTATTACGCCAAGCGTTTTTTTTTTCTCTTCAAAATTTCCTATGTTTTCAGTACTGTAAAATTATAGAATGATATAAGCAGCCAAAGTATGTAACTCATATTAAATAAACAGGAAGTGAGTCATTCAGATGCTGCATAAGGGGGATTCCCTTCTTTAGCCATAAAGCTGATTGGTCCAACAGTATGTAGGCAGCCACGTACACAGTTTTCCATCTGTTCATTCTGTGTACACCAAGAAAATATCACAGCATAAATAGGAAATGTGTTCTTACCTAATAGCTTGTGCAGTGAAGTTGTAACATTAATTAATTTACCTTAGCAATGGTACGAGAAAATCATAAAATAACAAGTTTTATCCCTTATAACTCGTGAACTGTAATAATATGAAATCATTAAATCACTATTTATAACTTATAATTTACATCTGTTAAAATTGTGGAGTGAAATTTTGACGGTGGAACTACCTTAAACGTCAGTGATGTTATTGTGACCTTAATTACGTTGCCATATCTGTTTACACTTCAACTTCATGCGGAGTGCATTACTGAAATAATAATATATTTAACTATCACTTGTGCATATAACCCGGACGGGTAGTAAGACGCGGTGCTAATAATAATAATAATAATAATAATATATTTAACCGTCACTTGAGTCCGACACCTTTGCTCAGTCGGTAGCGTGTGCCTGGCCATTGAGCTAAGGGTCCTGGGTTTTGATTCCCAATAGAGTTGAAAAATCTCTGATTAGTGAAATTTGTGTCCACCCCTTTCACAGTGAGGAATTAATTGGTCGAGTGTTGTGTCTTTTCTAGATTTCAGGTGGGACAGTAGGCAACGTGATAATTTTTGCAGTTTTTATCTTTAAAAAAAATCTTTTTGGTCAAAATAAACAAAATGTTCCACTAGAAACATAGAGTTTAATTAGCTTCACACGATGACCTCACACATTTCTTGAAATCTGTCAAGGATGTCTTGGAATTAAAAGACAACTTTTACTCTTCATTTAAAAAAGTTTTGTCATCTACCGCTACTATGATCATGACAGATGTTCAACGACAACTGTTGATATTACCACGTGAAGAAAATTAAACTCTTATGTTTCTACTGGAGAAATATTTTTATTTTATTTTGGTCTAAAAGTTTTTTGATATAAAAAAAACTGACCTTTACTTGCTTGCTCTACACCCCTCACCTAAAGTTGGTTTATAAGTCGTGTGATGAAATAATCAGTCGATTCAGAAAGTGCACGTTAAATACTTTATAAAAAATAATAATAATAAGACGGACAATATAAAATTATGGGTCTTGAGTTAGAGTCAAAGGTTTGGCTTTAGGTACATACTCCAAAGCACCGGGTTTTGTTTCTATAAAATTAGACTTTTAAGTTAAGCATTTTGTATTGGTTTCCTAACTACCACAGGGGCAGTCAACCCACTCGCCGACCCCCCCCCCCCTCCAAAACGGCGTCGCACCAAAATTCATATCTCACCGGGGACCACCAAACCGGTGCCTGAGGGCGTTTATTACCCACAGCTACACAGGCGATGACATCCCATTGTTCCTAGTGTCACTCACCCTAAACAGACTTGACATGCCATAAAAAAAAAACTCTTTGTTGTTCACTTTAAGGTTATTATTCCGACAGTCTACGTACTAACTACTAAGTTAGCAAGCCGTCTTCAACAGAATTAAAGGTACAGTACGAGTCATAAAGGAAGAAACATTTTTTGATATGTTACAAAAGTTACAACAATTTTCGTAAACTCATACGTCGAGCCATGTGATCTGCAGCTGTCACTTTTGATTGACAATATCAATACGTATGAACTAACGTTAATGATATATTAAAATGTTATCAATGTAGGCCGAAAAAAATAGGTTTGTATTTTTTAAACGTTTGTTACTACCTGAATCCAAGTTCAATTTACATAGTAAGGGCCTTATCTGACAGTAAAAAAAAAGATACTCGTTCTACTTTCACATATTCATACGTCAAGTCATGTTATCTACCGCATTCGTTATTGATACCTATAAAATAACACTAATATAACAGTAAAACTATATAAATGTTTACTGCATTTCTATTTTATAAAAGGCTGTTCCTATGAAAATTGGACTGTATAAGTTAGTTAGCAGTCAGTACGGGAGAGCGCGGAGGTTTGCGTGGTTATGTGTGTACTGCGCATGCCCGAGCACCCCACTCATTGTTCCCGAATAACATGTCTTCTCTAGGATTGTGCAGGCACGTGAAAATGTGAGATATGTGAGCGCCGCTCCTATCTTCCTGTGTATATATGGTCATTACTCATTAGATCGCCGTGTTGCGAGCAATCTCTTAGGGCGGGTTCCTTTCTACCTGATTTGCTATCGCGTCGGCCTCCTCGGTCAGCGAGAAAGTATCAATCGATTTATCAGACTACATCTTAAAATACAATGGTCTCTGGGTTTTTTTTTCAGGAGCTACTTATTTATTCTAAGATTGTAATCCATTTCGCCCTTCACCTACAACCACCCTTTGCCATATCACGGAGAGGGAAGAAAAACACAAAAACTTCTCATCTCAAGGTAAAGGAGAAAACTCGTTGTTAATACTCAAAAATCTTTAAAAATATAAACTTTTGTTACGAAATAAAACATTATAACGTCAACATTGAAATAATCTTATAGCATAGTGCTTATACCACCTATATAGGCATAGGTATCTAGTAACGCCTTTAGTCCATTTAGAGCAGAGATTCTCAACCAGTGTGCCGCAAGATTTTAAGGGAGGAGGGTGGGGGGGAACGTTAAGAAAATATATTCCGCCCGCTCACCGAAACGGGTAACAAGTATGTTATTCTAAAGATAATTTACATAGTCAATTTTTCACTATTGTATGCCACAGAAACTTGTAATTAATTCACTTTACAAATAAATTAGTTGCTATATTTTTATTTTTTAATTAATTTGGTGGGTTGAATAAAATACGGTATATATAGTGTATATTAATGAATATAAACTATATTATTAATATTTATGTTAATAGCTTCAAAATAATAAGTGAAAAAAAAAAGTAAAGTGTCCCCAGCTGGGATCTAAACACGGTACCTCCCATCTGTTTCTTTATTTTCTTCAATTAAAACTTGTGACTTTTACCTGTACGATCAAGGGTGATATTAACTGAGCTATCTTTATCCAAACAATTCATTTCTTTCTCTTTCCCCACCTTACTTTGCGACCGGCGTTTGCTGCCTCACAGAATATAATAATTTGTTGCTTGTCTAGTATGTTAAAAGGACTCAAGTACCCTTTTATTTTATATCGCGTAGCAGTTTTAGAGCAGACTAGTAACATGTCTGGAAAGACACATTCGCAAGTGAGTTCTAAAGCAGATACAGTGTCTTAGGAGGGAAATTGTTTCTTAGAGGGGTACATTTTATCATATTTACTCATTTGGAACTTAATTCGGCCCACGACACAATACTTTGGGTTAAGTGGAATATATTTGTAGAATACTAGAGTGAATAATTTACTAACACACACACAACGCTGTGGTACAAATTAAATATATTCAGACAATATTTTAGTGAATAATTATTTATCCCCATCCCCCACCGCAAAAAAAATTGGCCATGGTACAAGTTAAATATCTTTAGTAAATATTTGAGTGAACAATTTATTACCCCCCCTCCACCACCTCCTCCCCTTCCACACTACACCTAAAAAAAAATGAAATCGTTGAAACGTACCTGTAGAGAAGAATCCTCTCTAAAGTTTACAACAAGCAAGTACTGATGTGTGACCGAGTGTGTTGGTTGTGGGAGGGGGGTGGTGGGGGGGGGGGGACAGGTGAAGTAGTGCCCTCCGGTGAAGGAAATACCAAACATAATAGGAGGTAAAGAAGCGGCAAAAAGATCCCTCAGGGGTTCATGGAACAAGAAGACCTTCTTATATTACTTCTTCAAGATGTAGCCAACTTCCTTTTAAGAAGAAATAAAAAAAAATCTTTCTTTCCCCCCCCCCCTTCTCCCTCCACCTATCTACCTCTCCTCTCCCTTTTTACTTCCTTGAGCTTTTCTTGTTGCATTCTTTTTAAAGAAGTCTCAACTCCTCCCACCGACCCGAAAGCAACGGAAGGCCGCCGCAACCAAATGGATGATGGGCAGGGAGGTGGGGTGTGCGTCTTAAAACTCACCTAACAAAACCGGTCCTGTAACATCTATTACGTGATATTTCTTCTTTGGAAGATTCGCTTGTGTTGCCTTCGAAACTTCTTTGGTCGGTACAAGCAAATCTTACGTTCTTTATTATTATTATTATTATTATTATTATTATTATTATTATTATTATTATTATTATTACTATTACTATTATTTTTCTTTACATCGTAAAGGGAAAGGTTTATGGGGGGGGGATAAGGGGGTTGAACTAAGGTGGTGGCTCATGGGCTGCGTGTGACCCGAGAGATAAATTTCGCCCTATCGGGCAAAGTTATCCTCTTAAGCCATGAACGCCTTTTGGTTGAAAAAAAAAAAATCAAGAATACATTTAGCCACCCATTTATTTGAAAATATGTAGCTTCATAAAAAAAATGTTTAAATCGGTACATGACTTACAAACTAACTTAAGCGGACTGGAACGAATTTTAGACGTTCAGAAATCTCATCGATATTTCAAAATTTAGATGAAAAGGTAAGTAAGTGGTTTAGCTTTTAAAAAAAAAAGTTTGAAAAGGAATGTTGCTCATATTCAACTACATTTACCGCAAAATATTGCACTTCTGAGATTAAGGAAAGTGGTAATAGACATATATCTAGCTTTCCTTAAACAAATAAAGTCATTTTTAATAGTGTCACAAACATACAGTATTAAAATAAATGAGAATTGTTTTTGATGCTTCACGGCCGCCATTTTTTATAAGAAATGCTGAAGGGATGGTATTTTCATTAAAATAGGCGGGGCCCTTAACCTAAGACAGTAAGTCTAACACATCCATAATTACCGCGTTTTACGTAAAAACTAGAAGACACCACACATAAATAGTAAACGTAGGCCTATCATGTGTGTGGTGTGTGTGTGTTTATCAAAGTGATAAAACTTAATAATATATTCGGACTTGAATGATTACAACAGGATATTTTATTTTTGAAGTAGGTCTAATAGTTGGGGAAATACACAGCGTTTACCCTGAAAGGTAGCAATCTCAGTCTTACCTTGACGGATTACACTATGACCCTATCTTATAAGCTACACCATAGTGGAATAATGGAAGGCAATACGAAGGGTTAAAAAAAAAAAGTCGTGGAGTGTTTCCAGTCTTATATGAGTGGTGTAGTTCCAAACTGATAGCCTTAGTAACTTCAAAATTAATCACGTGAAGAGTTTAAAAAAAAAGTCTCGTTTATTCCTTTAAAAAATAAATTTAAAAAATGCTGGCGTCACAGTTCGCGCCTGCGCAGTTAGTCACGCGCGTTGTACGTTACAGGTTGCATCGCTCTTTCGAATGCACGGCGACATCTTAGAAACATTCAAGAAACAGATTCGTACTAAAGGGGGATTGGAAGGAGTATGAAAAAAAACAACACAAACCTTAAAATAAAGTCATGTTTTGATCATTTTTTAGGGTCATCTCGTAGTTCGGGCCTTGGTTATTACAAATTAATAATACATTTACCATTTATTAAGGGGAATGAATGCAAAGCTAAAAAAAAAAAAATCTTTCCACTTTACTTAGAAGCAACGCAGGTAACCAACCCCCCCCCTCCTATGTACACAAAATAAATCCGGGTATGGCCTTGGACAGTGCAAACCATTGCATAGTTTCCTCGTGTCCAAGCAATATACAGATTTATATTGTATGTTAAAAGTCGTAAAAAATAAATAAAAAACTATATTGTTGGCCATGTAAACAAGCGATACCGCCGTGAAGAATAATTACTTTTTTACCGGCATTCGCCGAATCTCCCACGCGATGCGCTTTGTGTGTTTCTTCTCTCTCTCTCTCTCTCTCTCTCTCTCTCCTCAAGTGAACTAATGGCCGAACCTAGGCCGAGCCGTTACCTAAACTTCACATACACACACACACACACACACAATCTCACCTTCTTCACGGCTTCCTTTTATGCTAGGTTCTTTTTTTTTTTGCCTTCGTCTTATGTTCACATGTCTGTGCTGCATCTTATACCTTCAGGTAGGTCGTAGGAGAATCATTATAAAGGGAGGCTTTTTTTTACATCAAAAGCACGACCGGGTAACCGAAACGGGAGAGCGAGACTTTTATTTTTAATAAAGCATAATTTTTTTTAAGAAAGAATAAATGGTGAGAACATGGTCCTAAACATGAGTGGCCACTTTAACATAAAATATTAGAATTTGGATTATCGAATACTCAAACCTCTTGAATCTTTAAGGAGATTCGAGGATTCAAGATTTGAAAACAATATAGGCCTACATATTTTTTTTCGAAAATATTTTGAAAATAAACAAATAGTGTTTAATTGGTCGCTCTTTCCAGTTTTGTGATTTTTTTAGCTCCAGGCCTAGGTTACTTTATTATTATTATTATTATTATTATTATTATTATTATTATTATTATTATTATTATTATTATTATTATTATTATTATATTAGCCCCGCGTCTTACTAACCGTTCGGACTATACGCACTCACGCTAATGTGTGATGGTAGGGTGATTGTGAGATGAAATGGAGGAGAACCTACAGTTTAACGTGCAATCCGAACCACGGTGGAGGCCTGGCATTCCTCACATTCACAAGTTGTGATTGATACACGTCTTGTTGTCAGAGGTGAAGGAAGGGTTTGGCAGTCAGATAAATCCGTGCCGGGACCGAGGATTGAACCTCGGACCTCCAGCATAGAAGAACCCCTAGACCGCCAGGTCACCCTTCGGTTACTTTGATTGACTAAACTACTCGAGGTTCGTTCTTGCGAGTCTGTGACGACGGGAAGTTTGACGAGAAATGACGTCATCTATTAGTGGCCTGTGAATTATTCCTGGAGCCTTCCTCGTAACGGATCCATCACCTTATCACACATCACACATTGTTAGACCGCTCTGTAGTGAAGTGGTCAGAGCTCATGGCTATAGATCCAGAGGTTCCGGGTTCGATCTCCGGTGATTCCATACTTTCTGTGAATCAGTGGGTCTGGAACGGACTCATCTCAACCTCGTGAGGACAAAATGAGGAGCCACTTGAATGAAACAGTAGCGACCCCGGTCTAGAAAACTGATTTAAACCGTCGGAGGGTTCGTTGTGCTCACCGTATGGCACCTTATATCCTCAAAAGTTGGCACTATCTTTGCTAACAGACGGCGGCTAGCCCGGTCGGTATGGCTCGATTGTGGGCTGATGAAATATATTTTTTTTTAAATTTATTTTTCATTTTTAGCACCGCGTCTAACTATCCGTTCAAGTTATACGCTAATGTACTGATAACGTTATTGGTTTTAGGGATTAGAAAGGTTATATTCAAAGGAAATGTACCTTCATTTGCGTGGAGGGAGAATGAAAAACCATTTATGAAAATTACCCTCAAGACACCCGACCAAGATTCGAACCTCGATCTCTCCGTCATCGGGAGTCCAGTCTTCTGGCGAGAGTAGCGCGTTAGACCACGCGGCCACCGAAGCGGGTAAATTGTTTGAATAACTATTGTTATTGATACTATTATCAGCTATCACCATTATTATTATCATTAATATTATTAGTTTTGATATGATTACTACTTTTATTATACTAACAGATGGAAGTAAATTTCATAATCTTTTCGTTTCTTTCGTTTACCCTCAAAAGTAGCGTGCTTACCTTCATGGTTCCACTATGGCGTAGCTCATAAGATACGGTCACAGCCCGTCAAAACTTAACTTGATACAAAAAAATAATAATAATCGCCCGTTTACGTTAGACTATTTAATTTTAATTTTAGGTTTAAAAATTATTTTTATATCTTATTTTATTTAATGATATAGGCCTATCAAATAAGACAAGCTATTATATTTGTTAATTATGGTTATAGCCATATCTTAATATAATATTTCTTAAATTCAAAAATGACACCTGGACACGTGGTTCGATTCTCGTGTCCAGGTGTCATTTAAAAAAATATTTTATTTAAGTTAATTTTAAAAAAAATTATTAATAGAAAAAATTTAAATTCTTGGTATTATTAGAAGCGTGTATCAACACTTTTGATTGACGATATAGTATTACTAAATATATATATATATATATATATATATATATATATATATATATATATATATACACACATAAATTAACGTTAGTTACTTACAACCACTGTTTTCAATAAAAACTATTCTGCTAGCTGTCAGCTATACTCCATTCACGGTAGGAATTACTCTCTGAAAGGTCTTTTTTCCTACCAAAATCCTACTATATAATGGCTTACTGGTAGGGAAAAAGGCCTTTCAGAAAACAATTCCTACGCTGAACAGATTTTACAACCACTCCTACGGTGAATCGACTGTATGCATGGCATGGCCTTCACTTTAGGACGAGCGAGCAAATGCCACCAACAATACTTGTGTATTTTTTGAGCAAACATAGAATTCTATAAAAGGTATGAATACACACTAAAAGTCCATGTTCATACATAAGAGCATCTCATTAACGCAAATAGTTACTGAATGACGTCATATTTTAACTCATGCATGTTGACAGAAAGCGAAGAAATAAAATGGGGGGGGGAGAGGGTTAGACTTATGTTAGTTTTTATTAATACCGGAAAAACCTGTAAGAGCGTTTTATCAGACAGTGATTAGCGGAGACGATAAGGTTCAGAATTGCGTCAACAGACTCGTGGACTCTTCACATTATCGCCAGGTTCTGACGCACACTAATATAGAACCAGTGGACTTGTTACCTGGCTGGCAACATGTTTTTTTAGGTGTCACACTACCCACCCACCTCACCCTTAAGGCGCTAGAAATGTCGATGAGAAATTTATAAACGCTCAGAAATCAAATGGGTTTATAAAGTTATTGGGTAGATCTGTCAGGCATTAGGTGAACAAATAGGGAAGTAGGAAAATAAAAATGACACTACAATTTGTGATGAGACCCCCCCCCCCCCCCTTATTAAATTATATCATTCGATTCACAAAGATCCATTCTTTATACTCTCCTATTCTAGTACCTTTCGTTTCCCAGGTATTTCGATCTTAGGTAATCAATCGAAAATATGTAGATTTTTGGACTTCTTACAGCGGAAAAATGTCAACTTTTAAACTATATTTATGAATCTATATATATATAGATTCATAAATATAGTTTTATATATATATATATATATATATATATATATATATATATATATATATAGGGTCATAGGGTCATAGAAAATAGTCGTGTGTTCAAGCGACAGATACACTGTTGGTCGCAAAATAATGTTTGTATTTTTGTAAAGTTTTGTATCATCAAAATTCCACTATATCAGCTTATTGAACTGTTAAGTGATACAGTAGGAGAGCCCCCTTATCCGCGGGTAATACGTTCCTAGATCTACCGCGGATACGCGAAACCCCGGATAGTGCCGAACTATTATGTAACGGGATAGTCATGTAACATACATAAATACGGTAAAGTTTAATTGATAAATTTATCTGGAGTAAGACATTACCAACATTAAATAAAGTACATAATAACGTGTACTGTACACTACAGTGTATTTACTATGCTTCGTTCTTCTTGTTGAGAAGATCACTGATGATGATGATGATGATGATGATAATGATGTTGATGATTCGAGTAACGTACTACATGGTAGGCGCGTTTGTGCAGTTGATAGTACGACCATTTCTCGTTTGGCGCGTGCATTGAAACTTATAAACGATTTATTTCTTTTTATTATTATTATTATTATTATTACTATTATTATTGCCGCGTCTTACTACCCGTTCGGGTTATATCACTTAGTTACACTTACAGACCTACAGTTTAAGTGGGATCCGAACCACGGTGGAGGCCTGGCATTCCACACATTCACAAGTTGTGAATTAATACGCGTCTTGTCAGAGGTGAAGGAAGGGTTTGGCAATCAGATAAATCCGTGCCGGGACCGAGGATTGACCCCGGACCTCCCAGCACAGAAGTCTGACACTTTACCCCTAGACCACCTATTTGATTAATTAAAAATTAAATTGGGCACTGGTAACCCGTGGATACTGAATCAGCGGATACGGGGACACTACTGTATTTGCATTTAAAAAAAAATCATAAATCACAAGAGTTTGTCGGCTAAACATTCCTGGTATTCTACTGACATTGGCAGATATTATGTAACCGTCTTCTGAGGTAAGGGTATCATGTAGGTGCGGTTACTTCGTCCCGATGAGATGATGAAGTAAAAGTAGAAGTATTAAACCTAACTTAAGCATAATTAACCTGACTATGATGACCATAGAAACAAAATTCTTCTCCGGGAAAGGTACATATGGTACCTCTGGGAATTGAACCTGGGACCTCTAGGTTAGTAGCCGGGAATGCTCACCACTAGACCAAGAGGCCGGCAGTTTTATCCACTCATCTAAAAGCGTCAGAATTAAGTATACACGAGATAGGTTGAAGTTGTTTTTCCGCAAAGTTTTATTTTAAACCAGCTAATTACTCGTTCTTCGCAGGGGATGTTTTTATAATACGTATTTATATCTAAGAACTTTTCAAAGTTGGTCTATTGAAAATCCTTTAAGCAGAATCTGGGGGAAAAGGCCAAAATTTAGGTTTTTCTAGCCGCCATTTTGAAACAAAATTACGGAAATATATTTTAATTAGCTTATTTGTTAACCTGAAGTTCGAGTTATGTCCATACGAAATTTCAGTACAGTTGGTTTAGTGGTTTTTGAATATAAAAGTAGAACACTTAACTCCTTTTTTAAAAACCTGGTGACCCGCCCCGGTGGCGTAGTTAGCTAATGCGGTAGTTTCGTGTTGAGCGACATTGCCTAGGACGGGGAGATCGAGGTTAGAATCTCGGTCGGGTGAACTGAGTTCTTTTCCTACATGTTTTTTCCCTCTCTCTCCCTCCACGCAAATGCGAGTTCACTTCCTTTAAATTCAACCGACCCAATCCCTAATTCATTAGCTTAATTAGTACTTAAGCGTATAACCCGAACGGTTAGTAAGACACGGTGCTGAAAAAAAAACTGGTGATTCAGAAATCAGGGTCGAGCTGAAACTCTACTCCCTCCCCTCCCAAATGTAAGAACAGACCGAGACATTGCGCGCGACCTTGTCTTTCAGGCCGCAAGAGCTGTTCCGCGTGCCGCTGAGTTGCTTTTCCGGGTCACTTCCATTTCCTGTGTTCGCAGCCCCGACTTCAATACACCTCACAAAATCATCACATTACTTCCTAGTTCATATCGTCTTACTTCTGGCTGGCACGTCCACCTGATACGAGTGTGGTTACAACAGTCTGACCGCTTTCCTCAAACTAACTATCGAAACAAAGATATTTAGTTTTACTTTTGTTTGAATGACAGATACATCGCTGTTCACTTACTAAACTCCATTCACGTAGGAATTACTCTCTGAAAGGTCTTTTTCTACAAATCCTACTATATATAGATTCTGATAGGAAAGCTTTCAGAAAACAATTCCTACGGTGAACAGAATTTACTTGTATTCTTGTGTAATGCCTATTTATACTAAGGTGGTCGCCTCGGTAGGCGAGAAATTGCCGCTCAGACGTTCAGCTCTAACGCAAAATATTTAATTCTACGATGCGTTATTTCAAAATACTGTTCACGCCAAAATAAAGACATAAGATTCCAACAGGGGTCTATTTCCTTAACAACCGTATAGCTTGAGTTTTATTAATATATTGTTTTACTAATTTTTAGCGTATTTTTGGAGCTATGAAACTAGGTTTGATGATAAAGGGCTCTAGATCTAACCTTCCTCTAACAAATACAGTAATTTTTTTGATAGGCTCATAACAGAAAATTTTTAAGATATTTAAAAACAAACAGCGAGCTTTCTTCTTTACCTGAGATAAGAAGTTTCGTAGTTTTCTTGCCCTCTATTTACGAGACAGAGGGTGGTTGTAGGTGAAGGCCGAAAGGAAGTATAAACCTCCAGATAATAGAGAAGTAGTTCTAGAAAACGACACAAGACCATTGTATTTTAAACCGTGTAGCCTGACAACAATTTACACTTTCTCGCTGACCTAAGCGGAATCCTTAAAAATCGCTGAGAGAACCTATCAAACAACGCACAAGTTTTACTGATACTAGCGCCTTTAAAACCAAACGGGTCTCAAAGTCGCATCTCAGCAGCTCTGACTTTACTCTGATAAAATGCCCATTCCGAACCTACCAGAGACAGTAAAGTCATCTGACCTCTAAAGGAATATGGGGCTGATTTTCCGTTTGAGTATGGAGTCACAATCATGACTCTTATCCTCGTGCTATGATTTGTTATACCTTATGAAACTCTGATGAATACACTAATCTTATCATCTTATATCAGCGTCGCAAATGAGACGAGAACAAAAGGAAGGATTGCAACACTGTGTTCGCCCCCCTTGACTCCGCACCTTGTCTTGAGGCGTGTTTCCGGTGTTGCCACAACTTCCGGTTCTTGCAGTGGAGCAGAAACATTAGCTGGCCGCAGTTCGGACAGCGCTCTGTTAGCGCCTCGTTAGCAGCAAGCTCTCTCTATCAACCACGGTGGCTCTCCTGATAATTGATAGATCGACGGAGGCTCATTTAGCGACGGGAATCAGTCACGTGTCGGGTATTGTGTTCCAAGAGTTATCATACGGCTCCGATACGGTGCAGGTTTACATACTAATAACGAGGGGAATGTATTCTTGCACTTGAAGGTCGGCGGCCAATTATACCAGGAAATAGGTATTCAAGGTCGCGATTCATCTGGGAACTAACCTACTTACTGTCCAACTTATCTGGGGACCAGCTATTACTGTCCAACTCATCTGGGGACCAACTACTTCATCATCGGGACACTACTACTGTCCAAACTAATTATTCTGCACTCATGAGACCAATCTTTTTACTGTCCACATCCACTTACGTCAATATATGGGGACCAATCTATTTACTGTCCACATTATTTGAGACAACTTACTGTCCAACTCATATGGGACCATCTATTTACTGTCCACATTATTTGAGACCACTTACTGTCCAACTCATATGGGGACAATCTTTACTGTCCACATAACATCCATCTTGGGGTCCCAAATCATCTGGGTCAACCTAACTTGTTCAAATTATCTAGGGACCAACTTATTTACTGTCCAACTCATATGGGGGCCAACCCATCTATTGTCCAACTCATCTGAGGACCAAATCTCCGACAATCCAATATTCTAGGTTCCAATTCTTCAAGGGATCGAATTGTCATCTAATAAAAAATCGGATGAGCACATTTTTTTATTTCGATACAATAGCTAATATATTCCGGAACATTACCTTGGGATCGAACCGGGCTACCTTAGATCTGCACTCGACCACTCTATAACCACTCAGCCGCGGGGACGACGGGCGCCAGGCTAACAGGATCCCAAGTGCGAATGACCCACCACGAACGAGTTCAGGGCGAAATAAGAATTTTTAAAAAAAAAAAAGTCCAGACAAGCGAACGGAGGCGCACGATAGCACCAGATCTGGCGATCACCCAAATTAAAAAAAATTATCTCAAAGTGCGTTTGACAGAGACAGAGTTAAAGAGAAAGAGAGAAAGATACCCAAGTATCTTGTGACCTTGGCGAGGTGATTGACCTGCAGTTTACGACCGCCATTACGTCACTGCTACGGCACGTACCGTGCCTTGGTGTAACCCCTCTTTTCTTCCCCCCCCCCCCCACCTATTGCCTCCCCCTTCAACACATGCATGTTCAGTTGAAGAAAGGAAAAGGGGTGAAGTGTGTGAGGGGGGATATGGAATCTCTTATCAATAAGGAGCGGATTCTTAGGAACTGAAAGTGTTTAAGATAGGCGAGCAAATAGGCATTAAAAATACGGGATCCAAGCACAAGAATAGGCACATATTAAGGAAGAAAAAGCACACAAAATACATTGTAAAATTTATTTTACTACCTAGCCATTGGCAGTCTAGTCTAATACGAGAGTGACGGCTTATACCACACGGCCACCGAAGCAGGTAAAAGTCACTTTACAAATACATATTGGATAGAATCAAATTAATATACAGGAAGTCGACCTCGATGGTCTTAGGGTAAAGCGCTCGCCAAAACCCAGCCGGGGTCGACGAGTTTTTTTACTGAGCGATAAAAATCCGTAGCACAACTTCTTTCGGAGAGGAAGTAAAGCCGTCGGTCCCAGGGTCGATTATGGCATGTAAAAAAAAAAAAAGCTGGTAGATATGAGAAAATACCTTTCCCGGCAAAATTTGTAGGCTCTTTCGCGCTCGCTGGTAGAATTCATTCTGTTTTCTCCGGGTAAGTGTCGGGGGATTAGTGTCAAGAAGATCATTCGACTGTAAAACAGGTCCGCCAAAACAAATGTTGCAAGTTTTTGTAACTTTCCTTGGAAAACGTCGACCCAGTATGAACGGAAGAAGGGTTGGAAACAAATTATGAAAACACCCAACTCTGTTTTTACCTATCTGGAACTCGAACCCTCCCCCCCCCCCCCCCCAAGACTTCTGTCATCAGCAAACAAGACGAGAACGACGCCTTCGTGCGTGCGGGTTTTGTGAAGAATGTAGATTGCCTTGTATCCAAATCCGACTTGCAGACGCGATTGTGTGAAAATATTTACACATGCCTCGTTAGTCGTTATCCAAGATCAGCAACTTCTGTACCGTCGTTATATGGACGTAGGTGGGGATGATTAATCAGGGGCTATGTCGATATAGTGTTATTGGTGCCAAATAGATCAGGTTTTAATCGTTATTAGCGCCAAGTCGATGCGTTTGTAATTTTTAAGGAGGAATCAAACAGGTTTTTGTCGTTATTAATGCGAACCAATCAGCTGTTTGTCGATATTATTGCCAAATCGATATATATTTGTCGTTATTAGTGCCCAATTGGACAGGTGTTTGTGATTATTAGTGCCCAATCAAACAGGTGGCTGTCGTTATTATCGCAAATCGACATATATTTGTCGTTGTTAGTGCTGAATGAATAGCCATATATCGTTATTAGTGCCGAAGCAGACAGGTGTTTATCGTTGTCAGTGCCAAATTGTAACATGTATTTGTGGTTATTAGGGCCCAATTGGACAGGTGTTTGTGATTATTAGTGCCCAATCAAACAGGTGGCTGTCGATATTATCGCCAAATCGACATATATTGGTCGTTATCAGTGCCAAATCGGACGGCGTTTGTTTATCGTTGTCAGTGACAAATTGAACATTTATTTGTGGTTATTAGTGCTGAATTAAACAAGTGTTTGTCGTTATTAGTGCCGAATCGGACAGCTACGTTTGTATGGAGTGTTACATTCTTTTGTAGTACAAGGAATTATAGGGAATTCCACGAATGCGAAACTCAAATATTATATTATTTACTAAACAAGTACATAATGTTTTTGTTTGAAAGCTATTGACCCTACACTTACCATTATTGTTGGTTAAAAATACCTCGTTTGTTTAAACAGGATTAGGTAATCGAATCATAAGCACGTCATCAGGTTTATATTTATGTAAGTTATATAATGAAGTATTTTGAGAACGCATACACATTGCGAAGTTTTACTAATTCCTATGAAAACGCTGCTAAAAAGAATTCGTTCCGAGACTTTTATTCTCAAAACATCGACAGTAGGTTTGCCACAAGAACATACTGTGCTAAAAGAATTCGCTCCAAGGATTTGTATCCTCAAAAAATATCGACAGTGGGTTCGCCGCAAGAACATCCGACAGTTCAAACAAGCTACCGAACCTACTTTCATGTATTCGTTCGCGAAACAAAGTACTTCTCAGCTGTCATTTTTTGACAGATTGTGAGTGTCCATTTGTATAGCTCTGAGATCAACGTGCTAGGTAGCTCTAATTTATATGTGAAGGACTTGGCGTAATAATGTGTTATGTTACAACAAATTAAACAGGTTCTTTTAACTGAGCTAATATTAAATATTGTTCCTGTATTTACTTACATAGAGAAACAAGATTATTTATAACCAGTAACTAACTACCCCTTCTTCGCACGGACTGTGTTTTATAATACGAATCTATAACTAGGAACCTTTCAAAGTGGGTTCGATGAACTTCCGGTTAGCAGAAGCTGAGAAACAGACCAAAAGATAAGTGTTTTGTAACCGCCATATTGAAAGAAAATGGTGGACGCTACTTTAAATAATCGGCCTATATGTTAACCGGGCGTCCGAATTTGTGTCTAAGCGAAATTTCAACACAATCGGTTTAGTGGAGAGGTCATTTTTGCGTGAAAGAGTAACATAATATATACACCAACTTATTTTTATAATAGGATGATTTTTGAAATTTCAAAGCTTTTTATCAAAATAAAGTAAAAGTAGAACTAATCAGACCCTATCCCCTACCAGGAACTAATCGAAAGGGTTGTAAAGAAGGGAGAGGAAAGTCGTCTTTGTATGTATTTTGTTGTGTTTAAAAATAAACTCCTTACCGCATAAAGTCGACGTCGTTTGTTACAAAGAGATAAGTTAAAAAAAAAAATACGGAAGTAGTAGTTTCGCGATCAGCGAAAAAAAAAGGGGGAAAAAAACATCTTTCTCCTTTCCTGCTTTGATCATTGTTTTTTTTTTTTAAGGTGAGCCCTGGTTGTACTCAAAATAAGAATAGTAAAAATAGCGAAAGGCCTATTGTTGACTGAACGTGTTCCCAAGTTGCACTGCGACCAGGAAATAAGATTTCTCGGGCATTCCGTCACTCAGGGAGAGGTCTGTTTTGGCGGTCCCGTCCTGAATGGTTGGTAGGTTTAAGGTGGGGGGTGGAAATGAGATGCGGCAAAATTTAGCACCGCGTCTTACTACCCGTTCGGGTTATACGCTTAAGTACTAATTACTCTAATGGATTAGGAATTGGGAGGGTTGAACTTAGAGGAAGTGAGCCCGCATTTGCGTGGAGGGGGAGTGGAAAACCATTTAGGAAAAACCACCCCCAGTTCACCCGACCGAGATTCGAACCTCGATCTCCCCGTCCTCGGCGGTCGGGCTCAACACGACTAGCGCGTTAGCCAACTACGCCACCGAGGAGGGTAATGCGGCAAAAGGTCGGTGTTTTTTACACTTTTTCATAGCAAACAATTATTATTTTTCTCGGCAAAATTAATAAAATATTTCTTCAGTAGAAACAAAAAGAGTTTAATTTCCTTCGCATGGTGATATCAACAGCTGTTGAATATCTGTCATGAGCATAGCGGCATTTGATGACAAACTTTTTAAATGAAGAGTAAAAGTTGTCATTAAATTCTAGAACACCCTTGACAGATATTTAAGAACTGTTGGTATCAGTTTGTGAAGGAAATTATATGTTTATACTGGAACCATATTTGATTTAATTTTCCGAACTGGTTTTTTGCTATAAAAAACAGCAAAAATACTGCCCTTAACTCGCAATCTCACCTTAATGGAGCGACTTAAGTACCCGAGATACTGCCAATCATATGTTGCACTTAGGTTAAATATTGACTAAACTTTTAATGGTATACGAGTTTGGGGCTTACTGAAATGAACACAAAACAATTTTATAACACACTATACATAACTTATATAAACTTGTAAATTTAGTTTAGAAGTTGAAATATTCCACTCTGAAAAGTCCAAAAATCTAAAAAATTTGGTTGATCCTCAAGTGCGCTAAACCTCCGGGAAATGAAAGGTAACTGGTAAAGGAGCGTAGAATAGATCGTTGTGAATTAAATGATTTAATTAAATAGGGGGCTCACAACACATTTATGGCCATTAGTATTTTCCTCCTTCCCTGTTTGTTCTCCTACTGTCACAGACAGCTCCACTCAGTAACGTTACAAAACCCGCTTTGGTGGCCGCCTGGTCTAACGTGCTACTCTCGCTGTAGACTAGACTGCCGATGACGTGGAGATCGAGGTTCGAATCTCGATCAGGTGTACAGAGTTTTTTCCGAAATTGTTTTCTACTATTCCTTCACGCAAATGCGGGTACACTTCCTCAAAATTAAAACCTTTCTAATCCCTAAAACCATTAGCGTAATTAGTTCATAAGCCTATAACCCGAACGGGTAGTAAGACGTGGTGTTTATGAATTTCTGATAGACTATATTTAGCGTCTTTAGAGCCCGTTTCGCCCCATGGATAACATCTAATTTAGGTAGATGATACAGTTCTAACTAGACGTCACATTGTGGTGTGATTTTTTTCTTTTCTACTTTAGAAAACAATGTCACAATTTTACCACATTTAAAAAAAAATCCCAAAAACTAAATTAATGATAATTTCACTGGGCAACAGTGAAATTGGGATCATATAATAGTTTTTCAGTTTCTAGATATTGATTTTTAAATTTTGTAGTATTTTTAACAATATTATTACTATGAGCACCGCGTCTTACTACCCGTTCGGGTTATACGCACTTGCGCTAATGTGTAAATGTAGGGTGATTGTGAGATGAAATGGAGGACCTACAGTTTAACGTGGAATCCGAACCACGGTGGAGGCCTAGCTTTCCACACATTCACAGTTGTGATTAATACAAGTCTTGTCAGAGGTGAAGGAAGGGTTTGGCAATCAGATAAATCTGTGCCGGGACTGAGGATTGAACCCCGGACCCTCAGCACAGAAGTCTTGACACCTTTTTTTAAAAATTACACAATTTTTAATTGGTTTCAATTCACTTTTGAAAAAAATCTATTAATACAGAAAACCTATTACAATACGAGTCTAGTTCGAGCTGTATTATCACCTACCTAAGCTAGGTGCTATCCGTTTTGGGTGAACCGCGCCTGGAATCGAATCTGGGACACCATTGTCCGACCGTTATATATATTAAGGAAGTGAAGAAAGCAAGCAACGGATCTACCTTCCGGAAATAAATCGTAACAGCAGTTTGGACTCGCGTTTCGTCGTTTACTGCTTTTCAACCTCAATGTAAAAGTGACACAAGAGTCGATTTTTACGTCCCGTATTTATATCACCTTTCATATTCAGGTTACGCCCATTTATAGGTTTCAGAGGAAGCTTTTCTTCACCGGCGTATCTTTGCCTTTTGATGTATGCCAATTACCACTAGACAAGGGTGGTTTTTTAACCAAATGGCTGACTACCTTCTCGTAACAAATGCTGGTATACTTTTGTTCAAATTCTACCTAATTCATCCCCTAACTACCCCATGAGTGCGAACATCTGGATAAGCCCGATTGCTCTAAACACTTAGCCATGAAGAGTTTTTTTTTCTCTCGAACCCAAATTCTAATCCTCGAATATTTAAACATTTAATATGTATTTTAAGTGAAAATATTTAAAAGTGAATTTAAAAACAGTTTTTAACAGCTTGGTGACACCGACAAATGATATATTTTTTGTAATGATTATTACGTCATTTTATATATATATATTATATATATATATATATAATATAATGATATATATATAGAGAGAGAGAGAGAGAGAGAGAGAGGAGGAAGGGGATAGAGAGAGAGAGGGATGAAGAGAGGAGAGGAGCGCATCCTTGCCTTCAAAGCTCAATTTACCGCACCTTTATACGTTAACCCAGTAATTTTTCAAATTATAGTCGAGCTATCCATCATATTTGTCTTTTCCAGACAACCGCAAAGTTGGAGGGAGCTTCTCGTCAGTTTTAACGACATTATAACGACCATAAACATTCCGTAATATTGCCTGGCAGCCGTGTGACGTAAATAGACAGTGGTAGCAGAAGGTAAAAGAGGGAAGACGAGGAAGACGTTAGAGTAGAGAGACGGTAAATAGAGCTTAGCAGGTAGAGAGACGGAATAGGAGCTGGTTAGCAGGTAGCAGGAGACGGTAAATAGGAGCTGTAAGCAGTAGCAGGAGACGGAAATAGGAGTGTTAGCAGTAGCAGGAGACGTAAATAGAGCAGTTAGCAGTAGCAGGAGACGGAAATAGGAGCTGTTAGCAGGTAGCAGGAGACGGTAAATAGAGCTGGTTAGCAGTGCAGGAGACGTAAATAGGAGCTGTAAGCAGTAGCAGGAGACGGTAAATAGGAGCTAGTTAGCAGTAGCAGGACGAACGGAGACGTAATATGGTTGCAGGTGCGGAATGAGCTGTTAGCAGGTAGCAGGAGACAGTAAATAGGAGCTAGTTAGCAGGTAGCAGGAGACGAAAAGTAAATAAGGAGCTGGTATAGAGGTAGCAGGAGACGGTAAATAGGAGCTGGTTAGCAGGTAGCAGGAGACGGTAAATAGGAGCTGTTAGCAGGTAGCAGGAGACGGTAAATAGGAGCTGGTTAGCAGGTAGCAGGAGACGGTAAATAGGAGTAGGTTAAGCAGGTAGCAGGAGACGGTAAATAGGAGCTAGTTAGCAGGTAGCAGGAGACGGTAAATAGGAGCTGGTTAGCAGGTAGCAGGAGACGGTAAATAGGAGCTAGTTAGCAGGTAGCAGGAGACGGTAAATAGGAGCTAGTTAGCAGGTAGCAGGAGACGGTAAATAGGAGCTGGTTAGCAGGTAGCAGGAGACGGTAAATAGGAGCTAGTTAGCAGGTAGCAGGAGACGGTAAATAGGAGCTAGTTAGCAGGTAGCAGGAGACGGGAAATAGGAGCTAGTTAGCAGGTAGCAGGAGACAGTAAATAGGAGCTAGTTAGCAGGTATCAGGAGACAGTAAATAGGAGCTAGTTAGCAGGTAGCAGGAGACGGAAATAGGAGCTGGTTAGCAGGTAGCAGGAGACAGTAAATAGGAGCTAGTTAGCAGGTAGCAGGAGACGGGAAATAGGAGCTGGTTAGCAGGTAGCAGGAGACAGTAAATAGGAGCTAGTTAGCAGGTAGCAGGAGACGGTAAATAGGAGCTGGTTAGCAGGTAGCAGGAGACAGTAAATAGGAGCTGGTTAGCAGGTAGCAGGAGACGGTAAATAGGACTGGTTAGCAGGTAGCAGGAGACGGTAAATAGGAGCTAGTAGCAGGTAGCAGGAGCCCTTTTAGACCAACTAAACGAGATCTCCCAAAAATAAAATAAAAAATAGGCTAATTTTAGACGGCATACATTTTTGTTGTAGTGCGTGATAATTTTTTCAGCCAACATTTTTAATATTTTAGTATATTATTAATATTATTTCATTAGGTATTAAAAATATCAAAAGTGACCGCTAGAGATTACATGACTTGACATATGAATATATGGAAATCTCCGTTTTTATAAGTAATGTGCTTAAGTTTTCAGGATGATTCCTGACATTTCAAAATGATGGCTGATAAAAAAAAAAATATTTGTTGCGATTTTAATGAAATTTGGTATCTGATGGCTTTCAAGTTCATTAATTACGATTTTAGATGGTTTTTTTTTTAAAAGGTGGTTGCAAAAATTCTTTACTAGCAGTCTACTAAACGGCAGCTGTCCAGCCCTTTGGGGGCACGAGGTGGGGGGGGGTGGGGTGCAAACAATAGCGCTCACCACTCCGTTCGTGGCGTGTGTGGTTTATCTTGCGAGGGAGTCGCGGGGTGTAGGAGGGGAAACTCATTTGCGAGAACATCCAAAGATACACACGAGTGTAGGGGACAAACAGTAATTAATTAGCACAGTAATTAACAGTCGTCAAAAAAACCATCTCGTTTGTTAATTTTATTTGGACGGGAAGTGCACAAACTTCCCACCTCATTTGTCAACCTCCCACACATAATAATATAAATAATAATTACAAAGATTTTAAATTGCTTCTATTAAAAAAATAATCCATAACTGTATATACCATTTTACCAGGCACACAGCCAAGATATTAAAAAGAAATGAGGTATGTTTAGGCCCCCCCCAACAAATGCTCCCCCACCCCCTCACCAATTTGCCCCTAGAAATTAAATCCTAACGTCCATTTTTCCATCTCTTGAGAAAAATTTAAAACAATTTAATTTCACAACGGGTAAATCTTTCCGACCTTGACCGGTGATGAAACCAAGACACCTGTTAATAGTTCTAGTGTTGAGTTAAAACAATTGTCAGCCAAGACAGTTGGTATTTTTTTAATGAAAAGGAGCAGTCTAATTTTGACGAATAATACCCCTATAATAACCGAGCTTATAAATTACAACCTCGTGTTATCCATCAGCGAAGTAGACTACTTATTTTTTTTTATTAGAGGTATTTAACATGCTCTTTCTGAACTGTCTAGAATTATATCAGCACACGACTTAGAAACTAACTTAAATCTAGAACAAACACAACACCCAGACCCCCGGTCGTTAATTCATCATTGTAAAAGGGTAAAAACGTTTCATCTATGATAAGTTTTGCGTCCATGCCGGGTAATCGAACCCGGGTCCTTTAGCTCAGTAGACAGACACGCTACAGACTGAGCCAAGGTGTCTAGACTATGGGACAGCTGTATTTCGATTCCGTCTAACTCTTTTTGATAATGAAACTGTACCACAATTAAATATCAGCTCGTCAGATTTAAAAAAAAAAAAATCATCTCCTGTTTTTCAAACGACGAGGATCCCTAATTAGATCCGTAACCGGTCGCAGAGGGTTGTGGAAAGGGTGGCCTTGCGGGGTTAAGGTGGGAGTGTGAGAAATGCGAGATAAGGGCAGTTTTTATCAATTTATTTTGTCAAATTAAATTAAAATAATATTTCTCCATTAGGAACCATTCAATAGTTCTTGAATATCTGTACAGGGTGTCCCGGAATTTAATGACAACTTTTTCTCTTCATTTAAAAAAAAGGTTTCTCTTCTAATGTGCTTATTTGTTTGTTTTGTCATCGTGTCTTTGTACCCCTTCGGGTTTTACGCCTTTGTATTAATTACGCTAATGAAGTATCTCATGAGAAAGGTAGAATATAAAAAGGAAATATACCCGCATTTGCGTGCATGGAAAGTGGAGAAACATATAAAGGAAAAAAATCATCCCCGGGGATTTGAATCTCGATCTTCCCCCGTCACCTACAATCCAATCTAATGCGAGAGTGACGCCTTTTAAGACCGCCGCCGATGCGGGTAACGAAAGATGACAATCTCCCCCCCCCCATGCGAGGAGGCAACAGGTAGATAAATATTCATTGGAAGCGTGAGGATGACGAGAGAGAGAGAGAGAGAGAGAGAGAGAGAGAGATAACGGGTGGGGAGAACGCGAGAAATACGTACATCCATCCGTCTCGTGACGTGAGTTCGTCATGAAGGTTGAGGTTAGGTTGTCAAGGTAACAAGGCACTACTGTACCGTGTACCGCTACAAAGAGGCCCCCCACCTCTCATTCTATCTCCCTCACTCATAGAGCAGGAAGTCTCTCCTCCTCTGTTCCTAAAGACTAGAACTGCAGTTCGAACTAACGTTTCACAACCAACCTGCGACGATTACCCGGTGTGTGAATACGTTTTATTTTTATTTTTTATTTTGTAGAATCGTGGAGTAGAGGAGGAGGGTAGCAATGGTTCCGCTCGCACACATTTGGAAGACGAGTCTGTTCGATTATTGTTTTTTTGTTTGGCCGAGACGAAACCGCAACGATAACCTCTCCATACAACCTCCCGGCCGGATTGGCAGATTCAGAGGCAGACGGCGGGAGTGTAGGGGGACGCGAGGGAAGCTCGCTCGGAGTGTTCGCAGATTTTTATAGCGCGAAACTTTTTGTTGGCCAAAATAAATCAAAATATTTCTCCAGTAGGAACAGAAGAGTTTAATTTTCTTCACCTGGTGATATCAACAGTTGTTGAATATCTGTCACGAGCACGGCGGCATTATATGTCAAACTTTTTAAGTGAGGAGAAAAAGTTGTCATTAAATTCCAGGACATCCTTGATAGATAGTCAACAAATGTTAATATCACAATGTGAAAAAAAAACTCTTTGTTTCAACCAGATAAATATTTGGTTTATTTCGGCCAACAAAATGTTTTGATATAAAAACTGTAAAAAAACATTGTCCTTTTCTCGCGCCCTTTTCTACCCATGTGTTATATCATGTTGCTCTAGTAGGTGATTTAAGGGTACACGAAAGTTTGTGTATTAAATTATTAAAAGTCGACATTAGTTTGATGTATTTTGTTCGCTATATTGTTTGCAGGTTGACGTAATTTGCTGTGTAGCGCGCTGCGCTCTGTTGGCCCTGTTATGAAACTGCTGCCCTTGTCCTTACCCCCGGTCGGGACCATGGACCGCTTACCGCTCTCTCTGCCCTTCAGCCCCTCGGACTTGCTCTGGAGGTACCCCCTGGGGTTCCCGGCCCCTCAACAGCCCCCGCCCATGTCGCCCCTGTTGGACTTCAAGACTCACCTGCCCAATAGTCTGGGTGAGTGGAGAATAAAATAGTGTTACACTCCAATCTTCATAGGAAGAGGTTTTTTTTAGTTCCGCGTCTTACCACCCAGTCGAGTTATAAGTTTATGTACTGATTTCGCTAATGGTTTTAGGGATCAGGTAGGATGAATTTAGAGGAAGTATACCCGCATTTGCGTTGAAAGAGTGGGAAACAATTTGGGGAAAAAAACACCCTCAGTACATCCGACTGGGATCGAACCACGATCTCCCCGCATCGGCAGCCTAGTCTATTGTGAGAGTAGCGCCTTAGACCATGTGGCCACAGAAGCAGTTTTTTTAACTTAAAATTAACCTTTTTTTCCTTATCAGCACATCTTACTACCTTTTCAGTTTGAGCGCATTTGATAATTACTCTAATGGGGTAGAGATGAGGAAGGAAGCATTTTAGAAGTAATATACCTGTATTTGCGTGGAAGGAGAGTAGGAAAATATTTAGGAAAAACCACTCTCAATTAAAGAAAACATAAAAATTAAAAATTAATGCTCACTGATTTTTTAAGTTTTTTTTTTTAATTAAGTTTATTCACAAGGTGGCCACAGTCAGGAAAATATGCAAATGTCGGGAATTTAAAACTGTCAAGAAAATCAGGGGAATGTAAGGGAATTTTGTATTCAATCAGGAAAAAAAATTGGCTGTCTGTGCATCTTTTTTTTTTCCATGTATATGTAGGCCTATGTATATTTATTTTTGAGTACATTTCAAAAATAATTATTACTAACAAATGTAGCATTCACTTTTTGTACCAATGGATTGTATCGGAGCATGACTTACAAACTAGCTTAGTTACAGAAAAGACAGTCTGCTAGCTGTCAATTCATCACTGAGGGAGGAAGGGGAGGGGGGAACTGCTGTTAGATCTACTTTCACATATTCATAAGTCAATATGTGATCTGCAGCTGTCATTTATATATATAAACATTAATAACATATTAAAATGTTACCTATGTTGACAACAGAGGAATACACTTGTATTTTCTAAAAGGCCCTTCTTATAAAAAATGATAGCAGATGTTGCCACCGTTCCAAATGTTTTCTTCATGTCCTTGGCACGTTTTTTTTCTAAATTTTAATTTGGTGTACTTGTGTGTTTCAGCATCGGACCCTCGAGTCTGGTCTCGGGAGGATGTCGCCAGTTTTCTCAGGTGGTGCGAGCGAGAGTTTGACCTACCTCAATTCGAGATGGAAATGTTTCAAATGAATGGTAATACACAGTTTTTCTCTCTTCTTAAAATTTAATTTAAATAAGTAATGTTATGAGTCCAGGGCTGTGGAGTCTAATTGTATTCAATTTTGGGTGGAGCTGGAGTCAGTAATCAGTACCGACTCCGGCCTCAAAACAAAAAAATTTAATACAGTAATTATGTTGGTAAATGTATAATTTAAATGTACAGTATATTTTTTTATTCTTTAGGACTAATTATTTGTAATTTTGATTGACAAATCTATTCAATATAAGTTCACAATGTCAAAGCAGCTTCCCATAAAATAATCTGTATTGAAGCATTTTATTGCAATCAATTTATTATTATTATTATTATTAATTAATTAATATAAATTAGCCTATTTATGAAGGAGTTGGAGTTGGAAAGTAGAAAAATAGAGGATTCGGAGTCGAAGGCTTACCATACCGACTCCATAGCCCTGGTTATGATTGCATTTATGTATCTTTTTACATGTTTTAGAACGATTAATAGAATCTTGTAACTTAAATGCTATTCAAATATATTACAGTTGGTACTTAATGAGAAGTCTAGCCAAAATAATCCACATCTGTATTAATTAGTAGGAACTTGTCTTTAAACATTTAACTAATTTAATATGCATAGTGCATTATTAATCAAGGACTAGACTTTAAGCCACATCTAGTTCAAAATCGCGGTTAATATAAAAATACCTTTATTTACTTGGTTAAAAATTGATTAACCAAAAGAAGACTGCTATCGTTCTTAATTTGTTTGGAATGTTTTGTTTTGCGTTTACATCCAAGACAGTGAAAATTCCCCCAAATTATGGATTTCCGGATTGAACTTAGACCCATCAAATTTGGATAAACGAGTGTCTAGTGTATGACTTATCACTCCTGTCTCTTTACAGGCAAGGCCATGTGCCTGCTGACCAAGAGTGACCTGGGAGAGCGCTGTCCGGGCTCTGGCGACGTACTTCACAATGTCGTCCAACTACTGGTGCGAGACGCACAGACCCTCCAGCGGTGCCTGCCCAGCAGTCCCGTGACACCCACCTCCCGCCACCACTACCCTCTGTCCCCCCATCACATTACCTCCCCGCACCCCAACACCCCCAACTGGGGGATGCTCACGCCCACCGCCACCGACTTCCAGACCCGCAGCTTGGTCCATTTGGTGCACCAGGGCAATTCCGTCACGCTTAGTCCCGCACCCTCCGTTGACAGCCAGTCAGGTAAATAGCAAACACATCACCTAAAGTCCAATTTTCTTAGAAAGAACCTCAACTGAAAGTTACTAGTTATACTTTTTACCCTGAGTATGGTTTCACACTATGGCCCTATCTTAAAAGCTACGCCATAGTGGAACCATGCAAGGTAAGGTACCTTTCAGGATAAACAAAGTATACAATATCCTACTCAAAACTAATTTGCTTGAGCTCATAAAACTTTCACCCAAGCTACATTTTTGCTTTAAAGTAGACCTAACGGATAAGGTCCGAATAAATAGTATTTGATCTAAAAAGTTAAATGAAAAAGAAACTTTTCATGAACACTGATACATTTTAAATTACTTTTCCATGGGAGATTTTGGTCAAGTTTATTTTATTTAAAAAGTAAATTTTACTGAATGACATGTTTTCATAAGTTCTATATTAAAATTCACATTTTACCCAAACAATACTGCACTAGTAAAATTTAGACTCCTACGTAATGGAAATATGGGTCCTTAACTTAGTCATTATATGCATTATGAACGTTTTTCATGACAGCTCAATTTACCATTGCATATTTTAAAATGTTGCGACAATTCTACCAACTCATTTATTTTTCAACCACACATTTTTATTTTCAAGATGTATAGACTCTTGTTGACCTTGGTCACCTTAGGGTTTGGCCAGACTGACAAGCGTGTGAGCAAGTGACTGGGTGGCCAAACTGGTGAGCACGTGATTTAGCAGCTAGCTTTCGATAGTTGTTGACAAGGAGGCAGAGGTTCGAATCTTGGCTCAGTGAACTGAGGGTGTTTTTTTTGACAGTGATTTATTGTGTGGTTTTATCATCCTCTCTCCATGCTAAATGGTGATTCTTATTTCTAAAGGCTACTTAATAATATTGAAGTATTTTAACATACCAATTTACATATATGAGAAGGTATGGTTTATGATCTTACCAATTAAATTAGGCGTTAGTAGCCAGCGTGCTAAACCTATCGATATTAATAAAATGTCAAAGAGAAGTTTCTTAGCACTCAATGAACCAACACACAAATATTCCCTAGCGCCTGTAAACTAGATTGTACCGGCTCGAGCGCGCTCGCTCCAGTCTGGCCACCTCTCATTACAACCAATGTGTTATATTTGATATTTTTAGTCACTCGCGCGCTCGCTCGCCCAGTCTGGCCATCCCCTTAGGGTAAAGTGCTCACCTCATGACCTATATCTGTGGGTTCAAACCCAGCCAGGGTCAACAAATTTTTCTTGAGCTATAAAATTCTGAGGGACAACTTCCTTCCTAAGGGGAAGTAAAGCTGTCGATCCCATTTAGCATGTAAAAGAATCCTGGAAGGTAGTAAAAATACTTAGCCTGGCAAAATTGGTAAGCCCTTTCACTATTGCTCATAGAAAATTCTCGTGTGCTGATATAATCAGTCGGTTCAGAAAGTATACTTTAAATACCTCAAATATATATTTTTTAAATATATAGACTTTAAATCATGTTAAAACACTTAATTTTTTTAAAATAATTAGAGATATTTATTATGCACTTTCTGAACTGATTATATAAGCACACAACTTATAAAGTGACTTAAATCTAGAACAGACACAACATCCAGTCCCCAGCCGTTAATTCATCACTGTGAAAGGCGAAACCTACATGTTCCCAACAATATTTTGGCAATGTAGGGAACTGAACCAGGGAACCTTAGCTCTGTAGGCAAACAACCTACTGATTGGGATAAGGTGCAGGATTCTACGTATAGTAAAATTGATAATGTTTACGGAGAAATGTTTCAACAAACTTCTGTGTGTGTCCAATAGGCAGTCCTCAGCATGCAGACCAGAACGCCTCTTCGTCGTACCACAGCGGGGGCAGTAATGGCAGCAACCAGTCAGACTCGGACGAGGACAGTTACCAGGACTCTACCCCAGCTCATCCCTCCTCGTCGGCGGGTAACACCGGTCATCACGCTACAGGGGCCAGTCCCCCGTCCACGCCGGCCCCTTCTCTACCCTCAGGACCTCACTCCCCCGGCAAGGACCACCCCACAGCGTTTAGGCCTGTCGCTCGAGAGTTCTTCCCGGCGGATACGCCCGAGCCCAACACAAGTACGTGCTCAAAACTAGGACATAATAAAACCCTTAAGTTATTCCTTGAGATCTCTAGATAATTTTTAATACAAAATTAATATTTATACAAAATTATTTTTTAAATTCTATTTATTTATTTATTTAGCACCACGTCTTACTACCCGTTCGGGTTATACGCTTAAGTACTAATTACACTAATGGATTAGGAATTGGGAAGGTTGAATTTAGAGGAAGTGAACCCGCATTTGCGTGGAGGGAGAGTGGAAAACCATTTAGGAAAAACCACCCCCAGTTCACCCGACCGAGATTCGAACCTCGATCTCCTCGTCCTCGGTGGTCTGGCTCAACACGACTGGCGCGTTAGCCAACTACGCCACCGAGGCGGGTTTTTAAATTATATTCTTTACCCGCCACAATGGCCACACGGTCTAAGGTATCACTTTAACAATAGACTGGACTGCCGATGACTGAGAGATCGGGGTTTACAAGATTGTCAAGAAATGCCAAAATTTTTTCACAATTAAATTTCAAGATGTCCTTTTAACAGACGGGCCATAAAATTAACACACAGTTAATTACCACAGGCATTGTGGGTTAGATAATTTGATACACTAGGTTAACAATTGATTGTAAGTTTGCAAAATCTTTACAAAACAAAGATTCTCTTACTCAAAAAGTTTTAAAAGTCTTTATCAATTTTACTCTCATTGGGTAGTGTTGCTGTCAATGTTTTTTTATTTTAAATAAACAAAATTGGGAAAAAACTGTGTGCCTGAACGATATAAAGTAATGTGCTGAAAAAAGTGAAATTAAAAGTTATGTGAAGCCTTAAGGGGGACCAACATATGAACTATGTACTAATAATATGCAAATATTATTATTAGCACCGTGTCTTACTACCCATTCGGGTTATACGCACTTATGCTAATGTGTAGTGGTAGGGTGATTGTGAGATGAAATGGAGGACCTACAGTTTAACATGGAATCCGAACCACGGTGGAGGCCTGGCATTCCTCACATTCACAGGTTGTGATTAATACACGTCTTGTCATAGGTGAAGGAAGGGTTTGGTATTCAGATAAATCTGTGTTGGGACCAAGGATTTAACCCCAGACCCCCAGCACAGAAGTCCGACACCTTACCCCTAGACCGCCAGGTCAGCGATGAATGTGCAAATAATAGTAGATGATACATATAAATTTTTTAGCAGCACGTCTTTATACCCATTTGGGTTATATGCATATTTACTAATCAACTATTAGCGTATAACCCGAACGGGTAGTAAGACGCGGTGCTAAATATTAAATTATTATTACTAATCAACTATTGTAATGTGTTGGTAATAAGGATGGTTAAATTTAGAGTAAGTGTACCCACATTTGCATGAAAGGAGATGAAAATCATTTAGGAAAAACCACCCGCACTACACCCTGCTGGGATTCAAACCCTTATACCTTCATCATTGGCAGTCCAGTCTGTTGCGAGAAGGACACCTTAAGACCATCAAAGTGGCTAATAGTAATTTAATTTCAGTTTGCTATACCTAACATTTTTTAGTTTTAAGAATATAATTTTAAAACCATCATCCTCTCATCTAATCGAGACATGGGAAGAGTCTTCACGAAACGGATGTACGGTTATATAGTCAGATGTCCCCTGGGTAACATTACATTAGTACTGGTTTATCTTTCTGCAAACTAAGCTACAGATTGAAGTATCCCAGACAACCAATTATTTTTTTTTGCACCGCATCTTACTACTCGTTCAGGTTATATACTTATGCACCAAGTACTCTAATGGTTTTAGGAATGAGGAGGGCTATGTTTATATAAAATGTTCCCACATTTGTGTGGAGGGAGAGTGGAAAACCATTTTGGAAAATTCACCCTCAGTACACCTAATTGAGATTTGAACCTTGATCTCCCCATCAGTCTAGTCTACTGTGAGAGTAGTACATTAGATCTTGTGGCCACCGAAGCGGGTTTTTATTATTTATTATTATTATTGAGTAATATTTAATTTTTGATCCATTTGGCCACCTATTTTATAAAATATATAACTGTAACCTCCTGTTTTTTTTTAAAGATGGCAGACTACTGTGGGATTTTCTACAACAGTTGCTCAACGACCCCACCCAACGTTACACCAACTACATTGCGTGGAAAAACCGTGATACAGGGGTGTTCAAGATAGTGGACCCGGCAGGGCTGGCCAAGCTCTGGGGGATACAGAAGAACCACCTTTCAATGAACTACGACAAGATGTCCAGAGCACTCAGATATTACTACAGAGTGAACATCCTTCGCAAGGTGCAAGGGGAGAGACACTGCTACCAGTAAGTCAACTTGTCGATGAGAATACGTAATATTGAAATGCGCATGAAAAATCAATCTTGTATATTCTCAACACAATTTACAACATTAATTGAATCGTTCTCTGCAGGTTTCTGCGTAACCCGAGCGAGTTGAAGAGCATCAAGAACATGTCCCTCCTCAGACAGCAGATGAGCCCGACCCGGCCCGCGCCCTCTCTCCAAGCCCACCACACTCCCGCCCCTCACCCGGGCTCCGGGATGAGCATAAAGCTGGAGCGCGACGAAGGAGAAGACGGGAGGGACAGTCCCGCAGACGACGACCTGCTCCCCACAGACCTTAGTATGAGTCCGAGTGCGAGGCAGCACATCGACACAAGGATGCTTCTATGCCAGGCGGAAATCACACACTCGTTGATAGGTAAGATCAACTCCGTTGACCACGCCAAGTATAACGGCGTCAAAGTCGAGGGCGCCGTCGAGAAGTGACTTTGTGAGACATTTTACTAGTACCCGTAAGTAATCGGGTACAAGACATTGAACAGACAGAAATACTGCACTGGTGCAGCTGCAAGAAGAATATTAATTTATTGGCTGGTCGAAGAGAGTTTGTCTTTAATTATCGTAAAGTACAATAAAGTGCGGGCACAAAACTTTATATTGTTTTAAGGAAATAAAAAACAACTATTGTAAGAGAATACAAGATGTTTGTAAGTACAATACTTAATTATTATTAAGTTTTTCATGGTGTGTGTTGAAGGTCGTTAAAAGGGGTGAAACATTTTTTTGCGTGTTGAAATCAAATAGATTGAAAATGTGTTTGACATAAAATTATATGTACATTTTTGAATGGGTGAAACAGCTTTTTTGAAAAGGTAAAATAAATATATTTCTACGTCCATCTTGTGCCGGCTCATAAATTCAAATTAAATCATGTTGAAGCTTTGCGGAATGTTTTATAGACTATAGGTACCGATTAAAATACCACCAAAATATTGGCTCTGCTTCAAAAAATCACATTTTGTTTTATAGTCTGATTTCTGATAAATACATTCTGCTTCAACTAATAAGCTTTTTACTGGAAGATATTTTGGTGCGAAATGATATAGAAAAATTGTCCAGATGTGATTGAAAATGAAAAAATACTTTTTTTTTTGTGAAAAATATGTTGCCATAAGGCACTGATAGTACAACAAAAACATAAGTGTGTTGATTATAAATTGTGTTTTTTTGGAAGTCATCTATTTCCTTAAGCACACTTAAATTATATTATTTTAATTTGTAACAAATTGTTGAAAAAATGTGCACTTGATTTTCATCAGTAGGTCAAAATATTGCAACAAAAATCTATTGGCTGTAAACATTTTATTCTATAAATTTTTGCTAAGGTGCTTTCTGGTAGTTTTTTCCTTGTATTTTATAAACAAAGACACATTTTTGAACTAGTTAAATTAATTCTTTACACTATTGGTTTATAAGCCAGTTTTGTCGAGAGGTAAAATGATAAAGGAAACATTTGCCAAATTAAATTTTGGGATTTTATTATTTTTAATTAATACATTTATTTTGAAAAGTTTGTTATGTTATTATAAAATATACAGCTGCAATTTTTACATGTGCTTGTGATGAAGTGCAGGAAAAGTCACTGTGATTATTTTGAATGGGTCTAAAAAGATCCCTAGGAGACAGAAATATATTTAAAACTGATATTAGTGCCAATTAATGTAATACATGTATATATTAAATTATATCCCAAACACTGACGAGGGAAAAATAGGTGATAATTTAAAAAGGAGGGAGAGATTTGGATAGTACCTATTAAAGCAACATCCAATTAGTAAACATCTTTATCTTGAAATAATTATAATTAGATTATAGTTTCATATATCAAATATTTGATACAGTAAATTTTCTGTGGACTTTTATCGAATTAAAAATAATGGTACATCAAGGAGAATAAAAAATTTCAAATAAAATTACATTCCGTTTAAGTAACCATTTTAATTTTGTCTGCATAAAATAGTAAAACAAATATTATATATTTACAAAGATATTGTACAAAATTTTATAGAAATAAAATATATGTGCTCAAATCGCTAAAGTATAGTTATACATACCACAATTGAAATGGTGGACAATTAATTGGTAATAAATGCCTAAAATCTGTGATCTCTTCCTTTATTAGCTCTAGAAGTGTCTATAGAATGTTGTGTATATAATATATTCCTTTTTGAATTGTTTGCTTCTAAGTGAATCCCTGCCAATCTAACAGCTTTGTAAATATAATTGAGATAGTTTCCTAATATTGTTTCTTCACAAAGTTTTATGTTGTATAATTATATATATATTGACCATATTTTATAAAGGGTAACTTGTTTTTGTACAGTTTTTTTGTGGGGTTTTCCTCCCATTGGGAATTTATAAATACAAAATCTTACAATCTTTGCATAGATATTTAGAAGATTGTTTGGAACTTTTGAATGCTGGTGGATGCCATGCAGCTTGCTTAGTTTATGGTGAGGAAATAGTTTATTTAACATGCAAACTGCTTTGCAATCCTTTAACATTAAATAAAAAAGTATCCATGACAATGTAAGACCTAGTTATTGACAAGAGAAAGGCAGCTGGGAAGTTAAAAAAAACTTGAAACTTCTTTGGGAATACTTTTATTTTTCTTTCTAACGAGGAAAAAAAAAACGGGACAATGAAATTAAAGATCTCATAATCATGAAACGATAATGAAAGATTTTTTTCTTTATATAAATATATTATGTACAAAAGAGAAAAGTTAAACAAAGGTTTATAGTAATTATTTTCCTGTAAAAGGCTGTAAATAAATAGACAGCTGTTGGTAAGGTAAAAATATGAGTAAAAAATACTTTATTACTAGACACATTGTTTTCTTCATTTTACATTAAGATGTTCTTTTACGAGCATTTCCACTCCTATTTCCTTGATAACCCACATGCACAATTATTTACATACACTGGTTTAAAAGAAAATTATTATTTATTATTATTATTATTATTTAGCACCGCGTCTTACTACCCGTTCGGGTTATACGCTTAAGTAATAATTACGCTAATGGATTAGGAATTGGGAAAGTTGAAGAGGAAGTGAACCCGCATTTGCGTGGAGGGAGAGTGGAAAACCATTTAGGAAAAACCACCCCCAGTTCACCCGACCGAGATTCGAACCTCGATCTCCCCGTCCTCGGCAGTCGGGCTCAACACGACTAGCGCGTTAGCCAACTACGCCACCAAGGCGGGTTAAAAGAAAATTGATGATACAAAAGTTTTACATGATGATTTAAACTTAGCTATCACCAAAGCCCAGATTTTGATGACCTAAAAGTGTAAACAAAAATTCTTCAGGCAGGGATGTAGAGGACTCTAGAAAAGACCAGTGTTTTTGCAGTTTTTATAACCAAAAAATGTTTCTTTTGGCCAAAATAAATAAAATATTTCTTCAGCAGAAACATAAGAGTTTAATTTTCTTCCCACGGTGATATCAACAAGTTATTTAGTACTTGTCAAGAGCATAGCGGCATTAGATGATAAACTTTGTAAAATGAAGAGAAACAGTTGTCATTAAATTTCAGTACACTCTTTGACATATTATATTCAAGAAAGGTTGATATTACCATGTTAGAGAATTAAACACTATGTTTCTTCTGGATTTGATTTATTTTGACAAAAAAAAAAATGCAATGTTAATAAAAATTGCAAAAACACTGACTTTTTTTCGTGTCTCTTACACTCCCATCTTAAAGAATGCATATTAATAAATCAAACAAGCCCTTTACAAAATGAGACTAAAATAGCCCTGTATGCGATAAAAAAACTTATAGCGAATAAACACTTGCATTTCACTTAACATAAACAGTGATTTACAATTACTTGCTTCAGAAGCAATAGACCCCCCCCCCCCCAATTGAAATTTTTCCAGATTAGAAGCAGTGCTTCACCAATAATGTGGGTTTTCCTATCACAAATGTAAAGAGCACAAAGTTTATTTTAAACTTATCTTGTCAGACCGACAACTGTGTGGTGAAAAAATCTCATGTTCAAGTATTTGTGTATTTACAAAAACATCAATATTTTTCAACATGATTACATAAAAAAAGACTTAAAAATCCTTTTAAATATACATTTCTACGAGGCGATATTGGACAGTGTTTATGTAAATATGAGTATCATCTGTGATGTACAAAAAAAAACTTACAAGACATCTAAATCCAGGCTCTGCTTTTGTATTTTTTTGAATGAAAAAAATAAGAAAAATATGTAAGAAATAAATGGATAGTAATGTAAAGCATAAATATAAAAACACATCCTTTGATCATAAGATTAAAGATTTATAATACATTCTTTAAAAAAAAAAAACACTTTAGTAAGAACTTTCATGCTAGAAAATTAATAAAACAAAACAAAATTCAGGTTTTTTCAAAGGTGACTGTGTATGAAAAATTTGAAAACTTATATAACAATAATGCATGTGTAACAAATCTCCGATTATGTGAAAACAATATTAAACCAATAAAGTATAAAAAAAAATCAGGTATTGATAGTCATAGGAAAATAAAATTTATTTTTATGATTGTGTGATTTATAGTGATAATTTTAATCACTTCTTTACAAACTAAACAAAATATTGATTGAATTATCAAAATAACAGACAAAGCAAGGGGTATCAAAGTCACCCCACTCTACGGTATTCAGACTTAGTACTAGGTAAATACAATTAGCATCCTTTAAAGGTGGGATGGATGGGAACAAGAGTTAACATAAGTAATTTTGCAGTTAAAAAAAACTAAAAAAAAAAATACTCAATAAATAAGAGATTGCTACAGTAGATGAGATTATTATTATTATTATTATTAGCACCGCGTCTTACTACCCGTTCGGGTTATACGCACTTACGCTAATGTGTAATGGTAGGGTGATTGTGAGGTGAAATGGAGGACCTACAGTTTAACGTGGAATCCGAACCACGGTGGAGGCCTGGCATTCCTCACATTCACAAGTTGTGATTAATACACATCTTGTCAGAGGTGAAGGAAGGGTTTGGTAATCAGATAAATCTGTGCCGGGACCGAGGATTGAACCCCGGACGCCAGCTCAGAAGTCCGACACCTTACCCCTAGACCACCAGGTCACCTAGATGAGATTACTTTATGTAGAAAATTAGATTAAACGTAAAGGTTCTTGAATATTTGTAATGGGCATTCTGGAATTTGAAGAGATTTTTTTCTCTTCATGTATATGTAAAAAAAAAGTACATTAAGTAAAATGTAATGTATGTAATAAATAAAATGATAGAATTGTAGGAAAATAAAGCAAAAATAAAAGTAAAAAACAAACTTTCAATATTTTGATGCGCTTATTGCATCTGCCTCATAATTATAAGTTAGAAGACAATATGAAAACATGAAAGAATAATAATAGAGGGAAAATGAAAGAAATACAATAGTAGACAGAGGTTATAAAATAAAGTAATGCTTTCATTTTATTTATTACATATTATATTATAATTTCTCTTCATTTAAAAAGTTTATGTTCAAATTTCACTAACTTATACTCATGATAGATACTAAACGACTGCAGAAAATTGGACTAAAGCAGAGTTCTGCAAACTTTTTAAGTTTACGAAAGACAACAATCCTAAAGTTTTGCAGCTCACCGTTTTGTTTTGGGTACGCGCCACAACAGCAGAAAATGGATAAAGCACCCAGTCCAACTGTTGTATGGTAAATCAGAGTTAAGAAAGTATAGACTAATTTTTTTTTTCCTGGCGTAACTTTAAATATACCAAGATTAAAGGTTTAAATTCTTTCTCTGCATTATGTTGGAAGAAAGCTAATTGACGATTATTATACATTTATAGCGAAGCTTAGACGATAGCTATGGCTGTAGCTGTATCAAGTATCTTGTTCGTAGATTTGAAAATGACATCTGGATACGAGAATTGAACCAGAGGCTCTTGACTTAGCTAAAGTATTAGAGCATGGCACACAAAGTCAAGAGTTACGGGTTTGATTCCTGTGTCCAGATTTAATTTTTAAATTTACGAGAAAGTACAGTAAAGTTATTAGGAGACTATGACGGGAAAAAAAAATTGCAAACATCTTTAAAAAATGAATGAATACTTTTTATACTGTAAATCCTAAGGGTGAGCAAATCTTCGAATCAACTGCTCAATAGAATTCAAGCATGTTCCAACCAACTTTGGTAAAAAAAAAGTTTTTAAATGTCAATTCTTGCTTAATCTTTACTATTCCTCAGGCACTTAACAAAGTTCTTATGAGATTTGAGGTGACCCAAAATTATCTATCTATAAGCTCAACTTAACTATCGAGTCTTCACAGCTTGACCTTGGAAACGCTTGGCGATTAAAATGACATTCAACAACAGAGTACTTATCATTTGAATAACTAAGACTGGAAGAATATGACGTCGTCGGCGACAACCGCAGTCGTGGGCCTAGGATTCCCTGCTTCGTCTTTCACCTCGCCGTAAGTAAGTCTTCCCGCCACATAAACCCTCTGACCTTTCTTCAGGTAGTTGTAGACTGTGTCTCGAAGGGAAGGCTTGAATATGCACACTCTGTGCCAATCTGTCCGCTGCATGAACTCACCTGGCAGGATGACAAAATAGTTTAAGTTGATCCAATTAATATCGCAACCAGGGGTGTGTGAAATACACTTTTTTATGTTCGAAGCAAACTCAAATCAAATATGGGAAATATTCTTGAAGTTGAATCAAAGTTCAAATATTTTTTGTTAGCTGTTTAATGATTGAAAAAATACTATAGTATGGTTAATTATATTATTTTATGCACTAAAATTACATGGGAAATGTTTTATTGTGCAATTTTTTGTAATATTTTGTTCTAATTTGATAGATTCCAAAACGCAATTCAACTACTTCAGTTTTTGTTTCAATAGGAATATGTTAATTTTTAATGTATATTACAGTTCAAAATGTGAATAATTGACCATAAATTGAGAAGTTTAGCTCTCAATATTTTTATTAATGGAGCCAAGTCGAAGATTTGCACACCCCTAATTACAGCACTAGTATCATCCCTTACCCACCCCTTCTCAAACCTAGATGTTTTCATATATTTTATTGATAGTAAATTAAGTGCATACAAAAACAAAGAGAAGCTGAGAGATTTATTATATTATCTTGAAAATGTGTTAGAACACACAACATAAATGTTTACAAATATTTCCCTAGATTTCGTATGTACCCTTTATTTACCCATAAGGGTAGTAAGCTTACTTTGGATGTTTCCACTATGGTACAGATTATAAAATACCTAAAGCCATGGTGTAATCCGTCAAGGTAAGACTGTTATCTTTCAGAGTAAAGAGAGTTTGCAGGTGTTCCAAACAATACTGTATCCAAGGGCTTGATTAAATGTGATGATGAATAGAGGTAAAAAAAATTAAAATAATTATATAATACTTCCCTTTTTTTTAAAAAACACATCCCCCACCCTTTCCACCCAGTGTCAGACATTTTAACATCCATTAGAACTATTTGCAGCTTACACCAAACTAAGGGCAGTGTATTAGAAGGGTTGATTTTAAAGGAAATATTCCAGCATTTGTTTGTCGAAATGAGAATTGCTCAGCTAGGTGTTTTTGAGATCATTTTTGAGTCAAAACATCTAAATAAACATGGGTTCAATTTGCAATCGTTGTCCAACTAGAGATGTTTGAGGTTTTAATCACAGGGCTGCAGTAAGACGGCGCACCTTATTTCGGTAGGCTGATGGCTGATGCCGTGTGTTTCTCAAGCAACGATTTTCAGGAAATTGTATTGGCCAGGCAAGTTCACCAGATTTTTTAGCCCACTCTCCCTCCGCAATAATCCGTGTTCATTTCCTTCAAATTATCCTTCTCTATCCATAGAAAGAGCACAAAAACTAAATAGTTGGTAGTGTTTGACTTTGCAGGTTAAGGCAAAGAAAATATTCAAAGCAACACAATGTGTCCAACGGTGATTATTAGTTTACTTGACCTCAAATGCCGTTTAGAATAACAAAGAGAGTTAGCTAAAAATAATAATGTTTCTCTTGATTTGATTTAAAATAGCTAGTGCCTAATTTTCCCTGTTTAATGGCTAGATTCCCTGATTTTTTCCCTCAGTTTTTAAATCTCTAGACTAATTCAGATTTTCCCTGTTTGCAGTCACCCTGGATAAGGTCCTTCATTTGAAATTTGGACTGTATAATGTGTGTTCAACATTACCGTAAATGAGAGCTAAACATACCTGTATCATATTTATAGTTAGTGTGAGTGGCGAGAGAGAATATTACAACCGGATGTTCTTCTGTTCCTCGCTTTTGCGGCTCCCCTCCGACACGGCCTAACAACGTAACTTCGTTCAGTGCTGAAAAGAAATATCCTACCTGATAATTTATATTTTTTTAATAAAGTCAACAGATAAAGCTCATTTGGATAAATACTATTTCAAATATATTTAAAAGTTAATAAAAATCAGTTTCATTGCAAAATTTAGCTAGGAAAAAAAAATAGATTTATTAAGTGTAAGAACTAAAGATAATCGTTAAAAATTTGTTTGGATAAAAAATATTAGATCTAATTTTTTTTTGATAGAGCAAGATAACGTCTATTTCTTGACTTAAGCAATATCACTCTCCTTGTATTTGTATGTAGAGCAGAACCTCATTAATCTGGACTAATTATTGGGGGTTGAAGTTGTTCATATTAATGAAAGACATAATTAAAATAAACCTATAAAATAAGTCAAGGTACGATTAAAACAGTCTATACATAAACAAACTACATTTATTTTACATTCAAAGTAATACAACGGAAAATAATCTGTAAGAAAGAAATTAATACTATGTACATACATTAACCTAACTAGAGGATATTTTGGTCCTTTAATATGACTTTACTAAGAACATGACGGTCTTGGTTCATTCACTCACGTCACATGTCACATTAACAGGTTGGAAAAAATTACAGACCTTCTGTCGTTTTCCTTTAGGCACACATTTCATTGGCGTTTATTAAAGTATTATTTTGGGAAAAAGGTTGTCCGTATCAGGCGAATTCCGGTTTAATATGGTCCAAATTAATGAGGGTTCTACCGTATTAAAAAAATGTGGAGTTTAATTATTAATCATATTTAAATGTGAAATGTTTAAAAATTTGAGGTTTTATTCTATAGAATAATGTCGATGATTAATTGTAAACTTACTTTTTTCTATTTTTGTGGGCTGTTCATTAGAGTATAATCTTGTGATATGCTGAATTATACCATTACAAGCCGATCGCTGCGATAGGGCACTGCACACCTAGGAAATCAAGAGAAAAATTTTTGAACTTACAATGACAAACTATCTAAATTAACTAATATAATTTTTTTATTTGTAAATTTTATAACAATGACACCTGGACACATAATTATTTACTTATTTTTTTAAGGCGAAATCTGTGATGGACATGTGGATATCGTCAATTAACAATGAGGCATCAGATACCACAGCCATCGATGGGATGACTTGATACTGCTTATATTTGTAACAAATGATCCTTTCCATCTTGTGAGCTTTGTTGGTCATCTAAGTTACATTAAATTTTACAATTATTCGCTTACAGTAAAACCTTGGATTGCGAGCATAATTCGTTTCGTAAACGTGTTCGTAATACAAAGCACTCGTATATCAAAGTGAATTTTCCCATAAGAAATAATGGAAACTCAATGATTTGTCCCACGACCTAAAAATATTTAATCTAAAAATAATTAACACATTTTTATTTTAATTATTTAAATGTAACTGTGCTGTAATCAAATTTATTTATTAAATTTAATGGTGGCTAGTGTGAAGTAGACGAGAGAGATGTGAGGAGGAGGTGTGTTATTGTTTAGGACGACTTTCACTGTCACTAACGAAATCACTGCTATATGTTGGATCACTAGAATATTTTTCTTTTTGTGCGACTTTAACAAAGAACCTATCCAATGACACTGCTCGTATTGCAAGATATCGCTCGTTTATCAAGTTAAAATTTATTGAAAATTTTTGCTCGTCTTACAAAACACTCGCAGACCAAGTTACTCGCAATCCAAGGTTTTATTGTACTTCCATTTAATTTTCTAAGTTAAATATTTTCTACTCAAAATAAACCTACCTACAGTTTTTACAGACACTTAAAGTGGGGTGGGTGCGAAAGAGTTTATTTTTTGAGGAGGTTATGTGACAAAACTTTTTTTTTACTAATGCGTCTTACTACCAGTTCAGGTTATATGCGTGTGTATATATTATAATATATATATACTATAATGGGGTAAGGATGAGGAAGGAAGTATATTAGGGGTAATCTACCCACATTTGCATGGAAGGAGAGTGGGAAACCATTTAGGGAAAACCAATCCAGTAAACTCGACCGAGATTCAAACTCCGATCTCCCCATCATTAACAGTCTAACACAAAGAGTGTCACCTTAAACCATTAGGCCACTGAACCCTTTTTAACTTAAAGAAATGTGAAAGGGTTGGTTAAATGAGGAAAAGGAACCGATCCACAACAGTTATAAACTGTTGTATGGTTTGTGTGGGAGGGAGGGGTGAATAAGAAAAGGGATTTAAGACAGATATGGGAAATTGTTTGTTTTGTAACAGAGGAATGAAGTGGACCGAGTTAAAGGGTAGAGAAAGGAATTTTTCAAAATCAGGCTACCAGTAGGAAAGTGATAAGCCTGTATTTTGATTTGTAATTCATATCTATTAAAAATAAGCTCATTGTTTCTCTTAATTTTTCATTTATATTAAAAAAAACACTTTACTGCGGAAGATCGCAAGCGAGCTATACCGACCAAGCGGCTGCCGTTGTTAGTGATGATAGTGCCAGCATTTACAGATAGAGGGTGTCATGCGGTCAGTACAACCAACCCTGCGACCATTAATCTGTTATCTAGATTGGAGGTGCTACTTATTTGTTCAAGTAGCTCCTAATTTGTCCTTACAAGGCTAAGTTAGACCAGTTCCAGACTCATTGCTTCAAATGGAAAATTCTACAAGTTGCGGGGATCAAATCGGGGACCTCTGGATCTATAGCCAGGAACTCTGATCACTAGACCGGCAATAATTTAATATTTAAATAACCTCTAAAAATAATTGATCGAACACCTCTCTTCACGTAGGATCTCTCTTTAGGGACACTTGGTACTAGGTTAAATTATAAAAAAATAACCTTCATCAAAATGAAAGAATATTTGTTTATTTGCTGGAAAATAAATTTATAAACCTACATATCATACTACCTAAGTAAAAGAAAAAGATTTATACAAGTAGTAGTAGTAGGCCTAAAGAACAAAATGGTAGTCCACTTAATCGACAAACTTACAAGCTAAAAAGGGATGCTTATTAAAAATAAGTTCTACAACAGGTTTAAACCTTCAAATGAACTTGCTACACGATAATTTCGAGATACTAAGTTCTAGTGAAGGTATCAATCACTAGAACAATTTCACAGTTGTCAATAAAAAATTATGTTTCAAAGTGATCATAAATATCATCAATTTCTGGGAACTTGAAATGTTATGCATCAACTTCTCTTGCGAAACTAGCCTGATAGTTTTGTTCACTAAGCATAGCTTCTAAAAATTTCTCCAATCATGTTTGTAGTTTTTCTTCCCTAGAAAAGATTCAATGTTCCAACTGCTGGTTCTAGAACTAGCTGACCATTGTCATCTTCTGAACTGCCCAACAAATCAGCTCTCTCTGTCACACTCGCTTGATCAAGGCAAGTTTCAGAATTTGATCTGTCAAGTTTTTTTTTTCAACTTTAAGGTTTTCATATTTTTTTGTTACAAGCAAATTAATTTTTGCCCGCTGTTGAGAATTGCCTTTTATCGCAAGCGATTAGTTCTTCCTCTGATCTATTTTTTTTTCAGGAGTTTCCGTTAAGTAGACCTATTATCGTTATACCTGTTGTCTTTTTCCTACCTCTTGTAGTTAGACTTTAAATATATTTCCTGACGTTAAAGGTGTAGTATATGTAAAGTAGTTCATTTTGGCTGTTACTTACTAAAGACTACCGTCACTAATTGAAGTTTAAGACTTGGGGCAGTCCATTACATAAGATGACAAATTAATCATTTTAAAAATGTCAGGGTTTATTGACAATACTCCGACTAAAAAGCCACTCATATTTGTAGGTGTTAGATGTTCCAAGAATTTCAGCAATGTCGTAAATAGAAAGAGTTTTTCCAGGATTCAGTTTCATATAATCTCCAGCGGCAGTATTGTAAAATGCTTTAAAAGGGTTCACACACTGTTTGTAGATTAAGGCTGTATCCGAATAGTCTATTTATGTGCTGTCGCCTTGATATGTATCCTTGAGAGTTTCAATAGAAACCACATGATCAAGTGTAGATAGTGGCATTTACTTTGAGAGAATATTGAAAGGTTCTAATATATCTGTTCGAATAGTCACAAGGATACCGATGCATCCCTCTTCACGTCCTTGGATCCAAGGATGGAAGCCACACGCCGTTAAAACGTACTTGCTCGGCCTTGGTGCGAAGTTTGACCTGCAACGGTTCTATTATTATTTTATTTGACTGTCAATTGTTTTGTTTTCGCTGCCGCGCATAATTTTACATTACCCGCCATTTCAACTTTATGACCCGTGTGAATATTTTTGAAATGTCATGCGAAAAGAAGTCGCCAAAAATCTGTAAGTATGCCAAATAATTGCATGTTCTATTTTAAAATACTGTAAACAGAGTATTAACTCCTAGAATGTATATTAAACCAATGTGAATAGTTTTCTTTAGGGTTAATAGGTGGTGTTTACATAGTTTCTAAGATCATTGCTAGAGAGCAGCACTGTGGACCCAGGTATATAGAAAGGTCGTAGGCATTCAAATAGTTTGATGCAGCCTTCGTTTGGGAAATGCGTGACAAATGTGAATTCATCAAGGCTGTATCCAAATAGTCCAAGGCTCCCTAGTCGGACCCTCGAGTTTTAGATTTGATACAGTCTTGATGATTTTACACTTCTTGCGCTGTTCATAGCGAAGACTGTATCAAACTATTCGAATGGCAACAATCGTATTTAAAATGGCGGAGAACGAAAGTCAGTGCTCTAGCAGTAGAAATGATAGTACTAAAACAATTGCCAGTCAAACACCGCAACCGACACCGCGAGAACAGTGCATAGCTGGTAGCCTTCTGTATCCATGGTTACCAAGAACTCAAAAAGACTGCATAGGTATCGTTCACGACTCTTTGGACAGATCTACACTTGGTCATGTGAATGCCAATGCAGCTATCAAGGGCACGAGCCAAGGCGACGCCGCATAAGTAAAACTATTCGGATACAGCCCAAGACTGCATCTCATGGCTCCATGGACTATTCGGATACAGGATAGGCATTCCACTAGGAACATAACGGCTTATTTTTATGGTAGGATGACAATGGAAGATATGAAGTGCACTCCTATTAGCAATGAGGAACTGATCACATGTGGAAAAAAACAGTATATCTGAGCAAGATTTTAACCTATACCTTCCCATCACCGGTAATCCAGTCCATTGTAAAACCCCAACACAAGTAGGGAGGGAGAATGAATGAAGCTATAAGAGCATACATAACCTTATGTTTGGACATATCAACTGTGATTTAGTAGAAATCAAAAGAAAGAAACATCTTAAAAAGTAATATGGCAAATTATTGAAAAAATATACCTTGAAGTTTGTGTTGGTAAATGTTGCATTTTTCTGAAGGGTCCTCAATTATATCTTATAGATCTAAAAATAATATTTAAAATGATAAATGTACAAACACATTAACTTAAGAATAAGGATCCCCATAACCTCAATATTTGCAATTTAATTCTAAATGTGGTCCTTAGCGTTCTTAAATTATAAGTTATGCGCTTAAGCATCTTTAAACTTCGTACTTACTTTTCTTGAAAGCATGGTGTGAGATAAGTATTTTGGGACGTAATATATATAACGTAATATAGTTTTTGTAACCTTTTTACTCAATTGGCGCCATTTTGAACTACTAGGTAACCAACCACACTACAACCAAAAATAAAATTTCCTTTATAAACTGTTTTAGATTTCGTATTTACCAATTTTTCAATATTTAAACAATTTATTAATATTAATACTATTTAAAAGATATACATTAATAAATTGAAATAAATATGAAATTTAAATTCTTTAAATTTAAATAATGTAGTAAAATCTGAACGTTGTGACTGCAGTCAGCTGTTAAGTTACAGGTCCAATTTATTGGTCAGGTTTGCAGTTTCTGCTTTCCTTCCGGTCTTGAACACGTCTTCATTTATTTGAGTGTCAAACCGGTAAATAAATAATTAGTTGTAATGTTTACAAATATTATTTATTTAAAGTTCGATAATTTTTCATTAATAACGATTGTATTTTTAGCATTTGAGCCAAGATAAAATATTTTCAAGTGGAACTAGCTAATTTCTAATAGTGAGCTTATATTACCAATGTTGATGTGGCAGTGCCACATTCAAAACAAGGACACAGACCTACTATATTTTAAGAGGACAGAGCTAAATGAAATCTATTCTGTATCAACTTATATTTATTATTTAAGTGCTTAGTCAGATTTATTATTGAAAAGTGCTTCTATATATATGCGAAAATGAGTATTTCCGGAACACCTAAACAATTGAAAGCTCTTAAGTATGTGAGTTTAGTAACATTGACTTTGCAAAATGCAATTCTAGGGCTGAGCATGCGATATGCTCGCACAAGAACAGGAGATATGTTCCTCTCATCCACCGCAGTGCTAATGTCTGAAGTGGTCAAGTTAGGGACTTGCCTGGTGCTCGTTTATTTGGAAGAAGGTAACTTTAAATTATTTGTCAATTCCCTTCACAATACAATAATCAAGCAACCAATGGACACGTTGAAAGTTTGTGTCCCTTCATTTGTTTACCTCATGCAAAACAACTTGCTATACGTTTCGGCTTCTCATTTAGACGCGGCGACTTATCAAGTCTCCTACCAACTGAAGATTCTAACTACAGCTATGTTTGCGGTACTGATTCTGCGAAGGAGCCTGCGCTTCATTCAGTGGGTATCCCTTCTTTTTTTACTAGCCGGTGTTGTTTTGGTACAACTCGCACACACGGACAGTCCGAGCTCTGTGAACAATATAGAGCAGAACAGGCTAATTGGGTTTGGTGCCGCACTTACTGCATGTTTTCTTTCAGGATTTGCAGGCATTTACTTTGAGAAAATATTGAAAGGTTCTAATATATCTGTGTGGATGCGAAATGTGCAGCTTAGCCTTTTGTCTATACCATTTGGAATATTCACAAGTTTCCTCTACGACTGGAATAAGATTCAAGACCATGGTTTCTTCTTCGGCTACGACGTGTTTATTTGGTATCTTATTGTGCTTCAAGCCGGGGGCGGGTTGTTGGTGGCCGTGGTGGTCAAATACGCTGACAACATTCTCAAGGGGTTTGCGACTTCTTTAGCTATAGTAATTTCTTGTGTTGTATCTATATATTTATTTAGTTTCCAACTCACTTTTCAGTTTGCTGTAGGAGCCGCATTAGTAATTTGTTCCATATTCATGTACAGTTATGATCCTAAGCCAAAGGTACCAGATCACACCCTCAAAGTGTGATGTTCATAGACGGCATGGCGTATGTCAACTTTCCTAGGCACCCATGTCAGTCCAATCGCCACTTTTATGTATCATAAAACCAAAGTTAGTATGCAATACAATAATTGTATTAAATAATAACTTTAGTTGGCCTAGTTAAATAATTATTGTTGTTACAGTACATATATTATTTCATTATTAAATATAAATGAATCTTAAGAAAAGTTTGCTTCTAAATTAAATGTATGTAATCTAAATCTATTTGAATATTCATCTTACAACTAAATATAATTTTTTTTTCCCAATTCTTAAAACAATCAGAATTTTGTTATAGAAATCCAGCTTTATTGCAGCCCTGTAAAAAACGTGGATAGTTACTTTAAACTAGAAACTCAAGTAGGCCTACAAGTAAAATAATTTTGTTGGTAGACCTACTGATCTAAAAACTTTCCCTTTCCCACCCTTCTTTTAGCTACGCCATTGTAAGCCTTTATGAACTGTAAAGATTTTCCTTGTAGAAAATACATTAATTACTATAGTATATTCACCATAGCTTTTTACCTTTAATGACAGTTGAAAAATCATATGTTTAGATTTTGGGTTGCCAACACTTATAAAAGCTCACTGTTTTGTTATAAATGAAAAGTTTTTAATCACATGTCATAATTTACATTTAAAATATTATAAACTTAAGTTTTCTTGTACAATATTTCATTACTTTTAATAATTTCTTTTTTTTTCTCTAATCCAAAACATTATTTTAAACATAATTAAAAATACATAGGGGGCCTATTCTTTATTTTTGAATGTTATCTATAATGTACACATAATATAGTGCATGCATTAATATCGTTTAATACAGGCATCATATTAATTGAAAGAGAAATAACTGACTTGTCTTTATAATAATTATTATATTATATTTTGAAATAGGTATTAACTTGATAAATATTTTCATCAAGCTGATGCATTATTGTAAATAATTGTTTGTGCATGATTAATCACATGTTTAAATTTTCGTCATTTAAACTAAGGCTATTTGTTAACTTTTCATGTTTGTGAATAATATTTTTTTCCAGTGGAATAAAACGATAAATAAGCTTTGTACACAACCTCAAATAAATATAAATAATATTGGCTGAATTACTGTGGCAAACTATCACATCCATACATTACCATATGTTTTCATTACAGTTGTACAAAGTGAAAGATTGGCACAGGGATTATTAGGGATTATTTCTAGTAACCTTTTGAGCTGTCATCCAAGTAAACTCTAGTGTAAATGTACTTTACTAATGCTCTTCGGTATAAAAAATATTTGAAGGTAAGTTGTGGTAATTTACCTGATTTTTAATAGATAGTTTATCGGTACACACCCAGCGCAAACTATTCAATTCTTCTTTACGGATAGTTTGGACAGCTCTATGTTCACACAGCCTTAAAGGTGTGCTAGTAAATAGTTATTATATAGGTTCAAGTTCTTTGTCCAGGTGTCAGTTTTGAACTGTATTTAAATGTCTATGATATTAATTTTGTTAATTGACATATTTTATATTAAGCTCTCTACAGGTTGGACTGGGACACCGATAGATATTCAGGTGGGCCAGTTGATTTTTTTAAAATTAAATTTTACTAAGTCTGAGAGTGCCCAGAATACATCATTTGTGACTATATACAGATTGCATTAAATGTAAAACCATTCCGTTTGTTGTGTTTTGGTGTTGTTTATAAACAAATTCTTAATGTGAAAGAATTTGTTTGGTGAATACTGACTGTTACTAGCTTTGTAATCTACACAAGAGGCAGGTGAAGGATCATTTTACAACTTTAAATATTGTAAAAATACACTCCCAGTTATTTTCTAAAGCTTTAAAAGCATTGTAGCTCATGTCAGTAGAAAATAAAATATTATGTTTTAAGTCGCCGAAGGAGCACAAGTATTTTTACAGTTTTTAGAATTGACATTTTTGGCCAAAATAAATAAATTCTCCATAAGCAACGTAGAGTTTAGTTTTCTGCACATGCTAATATCAACAGATTTGAATATCTGTCAAAGGTGTCCTGGAATTTTGTCAAAACTTTTTATATAAAGAGAGAAATTTTGACAAAATTCCAGGACATCCTTGACAGATATTCAAGATCTGTTGATATTAGCATTTGCAGAAAACTATACTCTATGTTGCTACTGGAGAAATATTTGATTTATTTTGGCAAAAAAATGTAATGCTATAAAAACTGTAAAATTACTTGCGCTCCCTTCTGCTGCACCTTAAGTAGAGAATAGCGATTAAATTATTATAATACATCCAAAATGGTCCATGAGTTAAATTTACCTATACAAATATAAATACTTCACCACTTCAGCTTACACTGAAACGTAGCGTCAATGGAATTTATGAATTTAAGGTCAAGGGCTATCATATCTGTAGTCCCGGGCTGCTTGGAACTGCTAGTTCACCCCTGGCTCTCATTCCTGGTTGTGTTGTCGACTCTTTGGTGTATTTTTAGGTTTAGACTAGTAAAGTTCTCTCACAATATGTTGTCAGTGATGTTAAAACTGTACGGAAATTTTAGCAGGCCTGTAAAGTTATTTGAAAATAGTTGATGACCAAAAATGTTTAAACTTTTTTCAACCAAACAATTGTAAAAATATAAAGGCCAGACCACAATAATCAGTCACATTTTAAAGTTATATACATTTAATATTAAGATAATAAAACTTTCAGGATGGATACATTCAGAATCATTGGCATATTATATATAAATCTGTTAGATAACTTAAGCTTATTTTTTCCCTTCTTTAAGACATATTAAAAACAAAGCAATGCCAAATTTGCATCGTTTTCATCATTAAATTATTTTACTTATGATTTTTAGGATTACAAAGTAACCAACAGATATTCATTTAATCCATAAGTGTATATTATTTAATCAATGCTCTTAAGCCCAGTTTCATAGTCAGACTTGGTATGCCTCAGTGCAGCGTTATACTAAATACAGTCAACCCTCGGTGGTCTTGGGGTAAAGTTCTCGCCTCAAGAACTGTTGCTCGTGGGTTCAATTCCAACTGGGGTTGACAGATAAACTAAGTGATAAAAATCCATAGCACAACTTCTTTTGAAAGTAAAGTAAAGACGTCGATCCCGTGTCGATTGTGACATGTAAAAGATCCCTGAAAGATATGTGAAAATACCTTTATTGGCACAATTGATAGGCTCTTTAACTCTCACTCATAGAAATTATCGTGTGCTGATATAATCAGACTGTTCAGAAAGTGAACGCTAAACAAATCAAATAAATAATACTAAATACAGGATGACACCTACCTAGACTCAAATGGAATGAGTCTAGTTGTCATCTTGTATTTAGTTTAGCGCATCGCTTAAGGCGAACTTAGTCTAACTTTGAAACTGGCCCTTGGAGTGCTCTTTCAAATTTTGAGTAGTCTACATATTTTCATAAATAAATAGATAATTTATAGATGTTACAATCTCAATTTAAAAAAGTGTTATTTTAAGATTTAGAAGCTGACACCTCAGATTTACGTAACTTAGTTGCTGTTGTATATTAGTCGCAATATAATTAGTTTGAAAATCTCTGCACTTTATTTTTTATTTTGAATGTACTGTAAAAATCTTGCTGTATTGTTTGTAACACGGGCTTCCACTAAAATCTGTGATATGTGAATATTCCGAAAATATGGGTTTACATCACCCTTCTTTCATTAAACTAGTTTTTACAAACGGTCATGTTTGAAGGTTATGTGTACAGCATTAGACTTGAACATTTAATCACTAGGAAAAATGGAAAAAATCTGCTTTTATACATACAAATTAGTATTATAACCAATTTACAAAAATGGCTTCCATGAGAATGTACAGTCAAATTTTCATAAGAAGAAATATATAGAAAAGCTAATAGATCTACTTTCATTGTATTCATACATTCAAGTAATGTAACATGCAGCTGTTACTTTTAATTGGTTTTAATCAATACCTAAAAAATATTACTAATAATAGAGTAAAATTTTACTATATGGCTGCAAAAAAAAGTTTGTATTTTTTAAAGGCCCTTATTATGAAAATTTGACCTCCCCTTCCTTTTTTTTTTATAGCCACAAAGGTTGCTTTTGACATAACACTCTAGGCTACAAGGTAATGCCCCACTTGTACAATGTTTATAAAATTATTGTGAATAGCAAACAGAGGTATAGTGGAGCCGGAGCGGAGCAAGGCTCTGGAACTGGTTTTGAGGGTGGAGCGGCAATCCGTAGTTATCACCATAAATTATAATTTTCTCTGGATATTAGAATTTGTCTTTGAATGTGGATGTACTGAAATTGTCTTTTCAATTAAATTAATGATGTTTACAAATATAGATGTCCATTTAGACCATAACGAAAGCCAAACACGAGCATGTGTTGTGTTTTTGTTTTTGTTTCATACCCCCACACACCACAAATAGGAGCTTCGGCACTGCTACATTTGGGACTACACCCCTGATGGCAAATTGCAAGGATATGCTTTGACTTAGAAACTTTTTATTGTTTACATCATTCAGATTAATAAATTAGGCCGATAGAAATTATACAGCGATTAAAATATCTTATAAATAATTTTTTTTATTTTGTGTTGTATTTCACAATTCTTCAGGGTGGCCACTGTTCGGGAAAAAACCAGAATTATCTTCAATTTCGAGCATCGAGAAAAGTGCTTGAATTTTGCTGATGTTAAGAATTTTAAAATGTTAAGCGTCTTTATTTAAAACTGTTACAAACTAGGCTACATGAATTTTCCTGAACGTCTGAATATTAAATTTCCAGAAAATCTCACTATTTCACTTCTTGATTTTTTTTAGCATTAGCACGGCTGTAAACATATCTTGTCTAGTGTTTTTTTTTTATCACAACTTCTTACTACCTGTTCGGGCTATATGCATATGTACTAATTATTCTAATAGTTAATGATTAGGAAGGATTAATTTAGAGGAAGTGTATCCCGCATTTTCATGTAATGAGAGTGGGGAAACCATTTAGGGAAAACCACCTTCAATACACTCAACTGGGATTGAACCACCATCTCCTCGTCATTGACAGTCTAGTCTATCGTGAGCGTGACGCTTTAGAGTTTAGACAATGCAGCCACCAAAGCGGTTAAAAGCAATTCGCATGTACTCTTAGTGTAATAGGGTTGTAGGGTAAGTCTATGTTTGGACCCTGAATTATCTTCTTAAGGTGTTAGGGAGGGGTTCTGACTGATGGCGTGTGGCTAAGTCTCCAAACGGGGATGATAAGGAATTTTTGGTAACCAGGACCAATCTTTTTAAGTATCTACTTAATTTAAAATGTTTTAAAATAAATTGCAAATGTAGGTGATGAATCAGGTAAAACACCAACAATATAATATTTTAGATTGGTTAGAAATACTTATTAGTAATACTTACTCAAGTACCTACTAAAATTTACAGCCTGTTCAGCCCACTTTTTACAGAACATATTGATTTGGAATCATTTGTTCAAATTCTCACAACCAAAGGTAAAGCCCAAAATCAAGTATATTTTTTCTGGCCAGAAAAAATCGGTAACTATGCTGGAATTTTATTCTAGGGTTTGATGGCCACCCTGGAATCATATTGTTTTAACCGATTTTATTTATTTTTATACTTAATATAATAATACAAAAATGTTATTCCATTATTTCTAGGTAAACATTTATATGTATAGTTTATTATGTTTGTTTTTAATATGATGACATCACAAATCTACTCTTTATTTAGCTTGCCTTTGAATTTAAAACCAAAATACTTAACTTTTTATCAATATTATTTCTAATAAAAGCTTAGATTTAGTTTTACAGTACCAGTATACAGGATGATTCAAAATTCTTGGTTCAAACCTTAATGAGAGGTAGGGAACACAGGAACAAACCTTTTTCCTAAATGAATGTATGTCTGCAGAAATCACCCTTTGGTGCCTAAAGAAAGGCAGAACGTGTGAAAAACATTTTTAATTACAGCAGTTTGCTCAAAGGAGTGACCACAAACAGTAATGCATGCCTAACAGCATTGACACCTTGAGTGTCGTACATTTTCAAAGATTCCCTAGCCCCATATGCTAGATAGATGTCAGCCATCTCAGAATCCATGAGATGCTCCATGTTAAAGCACGAGGTCCGCATTACAAATAACGATGGCAAAAAATAACCATTTTACGCGCCACCCTTCAGCCCCCTCTAGCACCAAAGAAAGGGTGACATCTTCAGACACACATTCATTAATGAAAAAGGTTTGTTTTAGTGTTCCATATCGTATAATTTGTAAAACTAAACCCATGCTGTGAATTATCATTGTTGTAGTTAGAAAAAGAAAAATTTAAATTATCGGTATCATTAAAATTTTAGAGAAATGTTTGTTGGATATTTGCTTGTGTCCATTGTATATAACATTATGGGTTGTCTCTCTTTTGTATTCAAGCTCATATTTACTCACTTTAATATGTGCGTCTAATTTTTGATTGAATGGCTCCCAAGGGCCCATTTCTTTGAGACGTTTTTTGTCAGCCTACTAAATAGTCTGTGCCAAACCTACCAAAACACTTCCTTTAATTTTTTTTTCGTATTAAATAAAATGTACCTTGAGGAGAAAATACATCATCATAATCATCATAATCTTCATCATCAACTGTTTCCAGCCTGTTGCCTGGGTCATTATATTAAAATTCCTCCATCTTCCTCTATCTTCCACATTCCACCTTTAATCGCTTACATCCCCTTCTCTCACTTGCACACTTTATATTATCTGCTCCCCCGATCTCTTTATTAGTCTCCCTTAGTCTTTTTCTTACAGACATCACCTCCATCATTCTCTTTGGCAACTTCTTCTCCATTTCCATTACATGACCATACCATCTCAGTCTTGCTTCCTCTACTACCTCATGTACTCCCTGTACCCCCATTCTTTCTCGGATAATTTCATTCCCAATCTTTTTCTCCTCTGACAGTAACATGCTCCTCACACCCTTTATTTCCATGTCCTCCATTTTCCTGGTCTCTCTTACATTCAATGTCCATGTTTCTGCTGCATATGTGACAATGGATACAAAGTACACCCTGTTCAACACTTCCTTACTCTTCAAGGGCACTTCCCTTCTTCATAGTAGATCTTTTACACACATATAGGACAACTATCCCTGCTGTCCTCTTCTCAATTAAATCCTCTCGACTTTCACTTTTCGCCTCAATCTCGCTTCCAAGATACTTTCATTGGGGTGTTTGGGGGTTTACATCTCTCCCAAAAGTATTATATATAAAAAAAAATGTATTCCTTTTAAATGCCAAGGCGAGTAGCTATTTGGTGGGGACTTATAAAATAACAGCACCTACAACACCATTTTTTTGGAAAAATACTTTTAATTGCTTCAAGAGGGATTTACTTTTAAAATCCTTTATCTCTTGTTTGGGACTTCCCCATGAGCCTTTTTCTGGTTTTTACTCTGTTTCATATATTGGGTTAACACTCTTCTTCACATAAAATTAGAAAAAGGACAGTTTTTGGATGTAATTTAGCAAACTCTGTTTGTAACAGAGGAATATATCATCATAAATATCATTCACGACAAAGCTATCAGAAGTCTGTTGACCTGACATTGTTAAGTACTATTTAAAATTAGGCATTGAAGGTTAGAATAGCAACAATTGATTCTCTTTCAAAAGAGTTGAACGAATTTCCGCATGTCCTTGAGAACACAACCATTGAAACATTGTATCTATACTGGATGTGTGTCCTATAACAAGGACATCAGATAACTAACTATCTGTGGCAACCACACACACTCATGGAAACACAACCTTTTAAAATATGACATCGCCGATTAGTGCTGCTAAAATAGTTTGTGGAAATGTGCTCCAACTCAAATTTGATTCTTTGCTTAGGGTGAGTAATCCCTCCCCTATATTTGTCTCCTAAAATGTTTTAACATTTTTAACCCCCACCAATTATCCGCTTTAAACCATTTTAATAAATCGTTGTTTCGTTACAAAAGAAAAATCTTCCCAAATCTGTCTTACACAAATCTATCTTGCCAATTTTCCACTCATATATTGTAATCCATTTATTAAAACTATGTTTTTTATTTTACTATTCATATTTTATTGTTGAGCGTTATAAGGGTAACATAAACCCTGATTTTGATAGGAAGCTTATTTTCGACCATCAACATTTATTGAAGGTCATTAACATTAAATTATAGAAATATGCCTTATTTGATTTACTAATACCTAATAAAGTTTATCTAAAATCTATTAAAAGCTTTCAATAATACTTATGTATTATTGTATAATTTATCATTAAAACATTAACTAAACAAACTAAGAATATAAAATACAATGGTAATTTTTTTTCATCATTGTGACAACATGAGTTTCCAGTTTTCAAATAATAGACTTTTATAAAAATCATATTGAAGGTATATGAGTAAATTTTTATCTATGCATGTAATCACTTTTAAAATAACAGTCTGCTTACCCTTAAAGGTAGCTGTCATACTTTGACGGACTTGACAATGGCCCTCTTTTATAAGCTACTCCATAGTGGAACCATGAAGCTTGCTACTTTTCAGGGTTGATAAAGGGTACCTTAGTCATGCTTTAATTACTGCCGATTTATAATCAAATAACATTGTATTCTAAGTCTAAGGAGATTGGAAAGGATTTTTTTTTTTAATATATAAGACCAGCATTAGGCTTAGTGACTACACTCTATTTGACTACTCTGGATATCATCTCTGAGGGAATTGCATGGTTACTATTGGGAAACAGAGTTGTCATTCTTTTATTTTTTGTGTGGTCGATCACCTTTCAGATATAAGACAAGTTTCGCAGCGTTGGTTATTCAAGGTTGCTAGTAGCTCCTTATCCCAGCACACCTCTTTCTGACATAGCTGAGAATGATGAGATTTGTCAAAAGTTAACTAAGTGAGGGTGAAGATAAAGTTTTTCTCCATAAAGCTTGATTCACACGTTCGCTGAAAATAGAGAACAGAATCTGCTTGAGTAGCGCTACAATTCACTCGCTATATGTTGACCCAAGATGCATTGCAAGGCTAAACTAAAACAGTTTATTATCAACATATTTTATTTTCTAGTGGATAAAAATATATTTTAGATCATCATCCCGATGGATGTTTACAAATTATAACACTGTATCGTGGCACAATCCGATACATCTATACACACCCTTTGAATTAACGGTTTATTTCAAATCTCCTCACAACGGCCAACGAAGCTGTCTGCTAGCTTCTCGCTGTAGAGTACATGTGTTGTCAATTGCGCATGTGCACTGATTTGAGATGGTTGGTTGTGAGATTTGATTGGTTCTCCCGTACCATACATCTTGGGCAGAGCGGATGAAATAGCTATGAGTTGAACTTTAGCAGAACTGCTCGCGCCGATAAGGCGGAAATCTTGTAATTGGCTTAGAGCTCGTCACGTGATCATTTTTCCGTTCTGAGCTAGTTTTTTCAGTGAATGTGTGAATCCACAGTAAGACTCTGAGTTCCCTCGGCAATGATATTGGGTCTACCTTTTGTTACATAGCTTACCGTCTTATAACTAAACTAATTCTTAATGCATCACAATATCAGTGGTTTATCCTTTACTACTGGTAGGGCCAATGAAATTGTCAGATGAGACCTTTTATGTAGATACACTATATATCAGTGTAAATAATATTTATATGCAATGTGTGTTTTAATTCAATGGATATTTTGTGCAATGGCTTAGATTGAGAATTAAACTTAAAAAAATACTCGGGATTTGCGAAGGTCACTTTTTAAATGTGAAACAAAGTTTTAAACTTGCGAAGCAAAGTAGAGTAGTAACAGAGGTTGCAGATACGGTTTTTGTCATATAAAAAAATAAACAAATTCCATGACATCAGCCCACAAGCGAGCTATACCGACAGACCGCCCCCCCCCCCCCCCCCCCCCCCCCCCCCCCGCATGTTGGTGTAGATAGTCCCAAGATTTGCGCACAGAAGGTGTCATGTGGTCAGCACAACGAACCCTTCAGCCATTAATCTTATTTCTCTAGACCAGAGCCACTATTTCTTTATTCAAGTAGTTCCTCATTTGTCCTCACGGGGCTGAGTTGGCCACGTTTCAGACTCACTGCTTCACAGAAAAAAAAGTAGTGCTTAGGATCGAACCTGGGATCTCTGAATCTGTAGCCGGGAGCTCTAATTACTAGACCACAGAGATTACATAAAACTACTTTAAATTTTTAAACAATCTATTTAGTGAATTTAGATGTAAAGAAAGAGGTTTAGAGGAAAAAACAGAGTAAACTAAATTCTTAAGTGCTGACATTTATCTAAATATATCCATGCTTACGATTTAATCAGTAGTCAGTGTTAAAACATTCGTACTGTTTAGTACCGGTAGCTGTTCTAAAAATGAGTATATATTGAAATAGGCTGTCATATTTAGTGAGACATTTAAACATTTCTATAGTTTTATTAAAGTTTACTCTTCCTTCAAAAATGTTCAAGTTGTAAAGGATTTTTGTAATTTTTTGAAGTCGAAACAGTTTGTTTGACTCTCGATTTTGACATTTCATATTTTAAAGTACATTCCTAAAAAACAATATTTTGTGGTTGGACTGATTGCCTTGACAGTGATTTTTCTATCAATATATTTAACAAATGGTTAATTAGGACCTAACTGCAAGGGATTAAGGCCCGAGCTGGTTAATTAAGAGAAAATGCATCACCATTCATTTAGAGAGAGGATGACAAATCACATTGTGGCTAAACCATATACATTGCACCCGACAGGATTTCAAACCAATGGAAGGCACCCTCTCCCGCCCCCCTCTCCCCCCCCCCCCAACTTCTGAGTCAAAATCAAGCACTGTTGATGATGAACAGGACCTGGATTTTGATAACATTTAAAAAAAAAAATTGTACACCACAGACAATGCTCATGTGTGCATAAATTATGTTCATAATCTCCTGGTTGTGGAAACTTTTTTTTACAGGTCATTCTTTGCTCATTTTTATGTCATTTATTACTGTTAAGTAATATTTTCTTGATTTGCATCATTTTTAGGCATTTAGCCTGCATAAATCTATTTTAAAATACTATTATTATTATTTTTATAAATTCATCAACACTCAAACACAAATGTTTTCAACACACTTTTGTCGAATGAACTGGTACCTTCCTTATATGGTTCTAAAATAAACATTCCTGGTGAGACTGCAACTAGGATGAGAGGGTTGCGTTGGGTAGGGGACAGCTATTACTTCTGAAGCAGATATTTGTAAATAAGTGTTATTTCAGTAGGCTAGAAGAGTTTAGTTGTTAAATGCTTTTTCATTGCAGATATATTTTTTTCATTTGTAAGCTGTGTGTTTGCATAAGTCATGTGCATTAATTACAAGTCTTTGTTAATACTTTTAGGTCATTTTTGGTGAAGTTAAAGTAATTTTTTAGAATTTCATAGGTCATTTTATCCAAAGTTGGGGACTTGTTTATAGGCTAACTTTGTCAATGTTGCCAATGTTTGAAATATCTTCTTATATTCCTAATTTAAACATAAATTGGCCAATAATTGTCTCCCTTGTGTGTTGTGTGTGTGTGTGTGTGGTGGTGCGCGCACATGTGCACACCACATTTTCTTTCTGCTTGCTTCGACTATCAGCATGCTTACACTAACTTGGTAGGGGGAAGAAGGTAGAATTTAAGAGAAAGGTACCTCAATTTGTGTGGAAGACGAGCGATTGATAATTGATTTTGGAAAAATCACCCTCAATACACCTGATATTGATTCAAACCCTGACCTCCCCGTCACTGGAAATTAGTCTCTTGTGAGGTGACACCTTAATCTGCATGGCCACCATTATGTGTGCCACCCTGTTTTAAATATATTTTAGGTTGGAAGAGTTATGTTTAAGTTTAGGTAATATGCTTGATTCTAACACACAAATCCTGGGTTTAATTCGATTCACCGGTGTTTTTTTTTTCCTTCACAATGTGGTTTTCCCATCTTCTATGTGTGTGAATGTTGACACATTTTCTTAAAAATTCATCCCACTCATATGGTCTTAATCTGATGCTAAGCCATTATTTTACTTAAGTCCGGTCTAAGCTATATTACCATTTAATGCTGGTACAAAAAAATGTAAATTCGAAGTAACAAATTTTCAAATCTTTCCATTGAGGATTAATTAATATAGAAAAATATCCCAAACATTTACAAAACAATCAGGACATTTTTGACCTACTATTCAAAAATTTAAATTTGTAAAGTTATTTAAATTTTCAAAATAATTAAGATTTACTTTACTTTCTATATTAATAAAATGAGGATTTTGTCTGTCTGTCCCTAGCGTTGCACGATATCTACCACATTTTTTAATTAGTATCCCCTTTGCCCAGGGTAACCACGCAATGAATGGTAACACTGGGTACTTGTGCCAGCATAAGAATAAATGGCTATTTAAAAAAAGTTGTTTTACAAATTATTATCAAACTGTAATAGCATAATTATTTTAAGGTTTATTCTGGCAAGAGGTTTACCCACGCTTAAACATTTCCTTGGAAGTCAAGAGTGTTGGGTTGCCATCCTGCTGAGCATAGCATATATCTAATATAGATTGCATCCTGTTGACGAGCGAGCACGATGCGACCGATGGACCTTCCTGGTTTGTTGGACACCTCGATCAGCAAGTTTAAGTAAGAGTAATAACACCTTGTTTAGTGATTGGATGATTAAAAAGTAGGGGCGGAGCTTCACCCTTGTAAGAGAATACATGCTTGGTGAATGAGAGTCGTCATATAGCATCCACTGACTAAGACATGAAGGGGAAAAAGGTGATCTGGTGGTTCCCCCACCGGAGGCTCGATCGGGTCTTAGGAAGTTTTGCGAGTCCTGTTATCGTGCATGCTTCCTCGTCACGGGAGATCTACCCGTATACCTATGTAGTAGTTTAGTCATCTGAACCGATTAATAAATAAAATTATGGGACTAACACAGTCTCACTCCCCACGAACCACCCATTCCAACCTCTACCGCTCGGGGTCCATCCCAACCATGTAAGTCCCTACGGTGCCGCGGTAGTGTTGTAGTTAGGTTTGACTACCGGGCACCCAAATAAAACAGGGGATGTTATAAAACAGAACTATATGGTATTTAATTTGATATTATTATGTTGTAAGATTTTCTTGATAGAAGGTCATTTGTTTTAACTTTTGTGCCATGTTAAAAATGTAAAAATGTAAAAAAAAAGATTGCTGTCAGGGCTGTGAAGTTGATACGCCGAGCCTTCAACTTATCTAGTTTTCTACTGCCAGACTCCAACTCTAATTCCTTCATAAATGGCTATAGTTAAGGAATAATTAGTAATAACAAACTTAATGCAGTAAAATGCTCCAATACAAATGACTTCATGGGAAGCTTCTCTGTGAATGTATATTATTAAATAAATTTGTCAATCCAAATTATAAATTTTATTCCTAAAAATAAAAAAGTATAAAATATTGCTATAATATTGTACGTTTTTATTTTTAGTTTGGAGTTTGTGTTCCACAGCCCTGATTGCTGTTCTGTGTTGGAGGTATAATAATTGTAAACATCAATTTGCCATAATATATTTTAATCTTTTATCCTGTATTCTTTTAACTTATTTGTACTTAATAACATTTTGTATCCTCATTTTAAGTGGTTTTAAATATATTTATGTATACCTAATATATATTATTATTTTTGGGATGTAGTTACTAATATTGTTGTATTATAATTATTCATTTTTTCTTTTAAATAATTATTTGTTTGCTCCATATTTTCTCTAATATTATTTTAAGGAATATTTATTCAGTATTTATATAAAGTATTCTCTGTAGTTTTATTTATTTAAATCAATAATTATTACATGTTTATAAAATAAATACAACACTATATTTTACACTATTAAAATACCTAATTCCATTCCTTAATTGGTTCATATGTGCATAACTACCTGCATTATACTTTGGTAAATAAAATTCGATTCATTATTTATTTGCAATATTTTTATTGATAGTTCAACTGAATATATACGTTTGAAAAATACCAACAAGGCAGTGCTATCAGACCCTGGGTTTTCTCAGGGTTGCCACCTGCCTCATATTTTATGGGATGTCCTGTATTGTATGTTTTCCCTTGTCAGCAGACAAAGTGTTCAGGGTGCAATAAATCCCATATTTTCACAACAATTCTAATTATACATATCGATTTTTATTCCTTATTAGGATTTAGGGCATATAATGAATGACCTGTTATTTGTTTTACAAATTAGGGGTGATCCTTAAATTATTTAAGGCTTTTTTTTTCATGATTTTCGACCCCCCACACAAGGGATTATAAGATTTTCCGTCACCCTCCTCCCCCACCCTATATCTTACATAATTTATTATGATATGGAAAGTCTAGATTATTTTAATTGTTTAGTAATTTTTAGACACAAGGATGGGGAAAAAAAAAGTGATAAGAATTTTAGAACAACACTTTAATTACATTAAGTGAAAGATATATAATTTGAAATTTTATAATTAATATATTTATTTAAAAAAAATTTTTAATTTTTTCTCACCATAAAGATTGATAAAAAAAACCTTAGTTAAGATTAATTCTGACACCCTCTCTCCCCACCCCCCAAATAAGAATGTAAGAAAATACTGACCCCTCTCCCCAAACAACCTTACATAATTTAAAGACAGCCCCTCAGTTGGCTTTTGTAGAAAAGACTTTAAATGTAATAATACATGTTAATGTTTCGATAAAATAAAATACATTTTATTTTGGTTCAATTCGTAAAATTTTCTTTTCATATTTATAACTCATTCTTTACAAACCTCATTCCTATATTTTACAAACTTTCCCTTAGTGCCACCACTGCAAACAATCTTTATTTTACTATGGGAAAGGTGGTAATCCCAGGCCAAGTTCTCCGATGTTGTAGCGCTTTGTCTTGTAATTAATAGAAGTTATGAGTTGAAATATTGAGCAACAGTCAGATTCAGATAGGAAGAAAGATTTATTGACAGTTGCAAAAGCTACTAATTCAATTTTCATGTACAAAATCAGCAATCTGCATATGTCAATTTTTATAGATATTAACAATACCGTACGTACAAAATAATAATAATATTAATACAGTAAAATGTTATCATTACTAACCGCTGGTAGTAAGAAACTTATAGATAATAAAAACATATTTTATATAAAATTTCCCAATCCCAATGTGTGTTTGTGTTTTACTGAGGAGTTATCTATCTCTTTAAGGAAAACCTCTTTTTGTTCTGTTTTCCTTTGTGTTTTGTCCCTTTAACATATTCCTATCTAAGTGTCCTATTATTCTTTACCAATTTATGTTTTCTCCCGTTTTTTTTTTTTTGTTTCCTCCTTTAGGGAGGGACATTTCACACTCCCTCCTGATGAGTTTCGATATCATTAAACCCCAGGTCGAGGGATTTGGCGGTAATTATCTATTTTCCTTAAGGCAGTCCATTACCTCTTTATCCAGTGGCAGCAGTGTAAAGAGTGAACTGAGTTCTTTTATTATAAAAGCCCTTTTGAATTTGTTCCCTTTTAAATTTTTCTATCCACCTTTCCTTTCATTCTTCCAAATGAGGGAGTTATTTGTGATTTAATCAAATGCGGTAGAGGGTGTAAATTCACTCACTATACACCTCTTCGCACACATATACTCATGATTGACTTCCTAAACAGGTATAAAGTGTAATCTTTGAAGTAAAAGAATTTATTTCTGTGCATTTTCAGTCTAAAATAAGTGATGGGAGGCAGAAAAGACATTTTACATTTAAATAGTATATAATACACCATTTAGCTATGTTTTTATATCTGTGTTATTTTACTGTCACAAAGAGAAACAAGATTAGGAATAATCTGAGAAAGAGTAGGGGGTACAAGGAGTACATGAGAAGTAGAGGAAGAAAGAATGGGATGGTATGGTCATGTAATGACGATTGAAAAGAAGACCATAATGGATATTAAGTGAAGTGTGTCAGGAAAAATTCTGCAAGGGAGACCAAGAGATAGGGAGCAGATAGCATAAATTGTGCAAGTGAGAGGAGTAGAATGGAAGCAATTAAGAAGGAATAGTGGTTGAAGGATAGAGAAAGATAGAGGCATTTTTTTTTTCTAAACTGACCTGGCCACAGCCTGGAAACAGTTGACGAAATTAGACAGTCTAATCAGGCACAGTAGTCGGTCCATGTAAGCACTGAAAGCACTGCTTGCTTACTTAAAGCAAAATAAAACCTTATTTTAGGTTTACAAGTATTTTTTTAAACGCAAACCTAATATATTTTATAATTTTAGCATCATCTTTATTTGAGCCTAGTATTTGTCAAGCGTCACTGGGTCTGTCCCCGCCAAGGTGTTTAAACGGTATGAGGAGTGAAAGTGAGGGAAAGAGGATAGGGCGTATGTGTGTCTTTAGAGGAAAAATAACCAACATTTTAACTGTCTAGCAATGCTGCGGAGCATTTCAGCAAATTAAAGTATAGAATAATTAAAAAAAAAAGCTGCAGAGTGTTCTTGGTCAATGTTGACGCATGTGTAGTTTCAGTTTTACATCATTCTTGTGTTCAGGACTTCTCAAACGATTCTTTTAACTCTCATTATTCAAGTGTGTGGTGTGTTTTTGTTGTTATTTTTTAATCTTAGTCTTTGTGCCATATTTATTTTAATTTAGCATACTATTTTTTTATGTATTCACCATGGTAATTAAATACTTTTATACAGCTATCATTATTTAAATAATGTATTTTAAAACCAAAGATAAAAACAAGCTTTGGGAACATTTTTACCCTCAACCCAGAGCTTAAGCTTAGTAAAATTCAAAATAAGTGAGAAATATTAATATCTAGATATTACGATTATGTGCATTGTTTACAGGCAAATTTTGTATTCAAACCTTTTAGCAACTTATTCAAGTTTTTTTTTTAAATATACATTTCAAATTACATTCATCTTTCTTAACAAATCGGGCAGTAGTGGGATTCAGCGGTTTGCACCAATTTGGACAATCGGCTACTATTCACGTTGCCGTCATGGATTTTATTTCATTGTAATGTGCTACATTAGCAAAATTTGAGGAGGAAGTTCAATATCGACCTTGGTCTTATCGACTGAGTAATCAATACTCATCATTACTATCAAGCCACTAGGGACATATAGCCTAAATATTTTTATCGATTTCCTAGTTCTGTGCGCTAGCACCGCAAGCACTCACATTATTACGTTATGGTTCTAATTGATAACAGTAGCGTGGCGCTTTTATATAATCCTCTTATCATGGGCCAGCCCTTGGCTGTTGATTTGATGGGAGATACATAAACTTGTCGTTCATTCGTCTTTTAATATAGAGATAGATGATCATAGAGCTGCGAATTTCTGCTTGGTCCTTTAAGAATAACTGTGTACTCTTATCACATTCCATTAGATTTTAATTTCGATTGTGTATCTCTTATGGACTGGAAGTGTATGATAATAATCAATTAGCGATTTGGAATTATTTTAAGGAAGGTAATAAATAACTTCAATAAACTATTCATTATTTGGATTTTTCACTATGAAAAGAAACTGGTTGTTAACATTTTTGAATCCCATCACTAAAATTGGGGACATAGCTCCTATTTTGGGACTATACTATACTAAAAATCGGGGTTGAGTGGACATCTAAAAGTAACTTTAAGTAATAGTTTTTATTCTCCCGCCCCACAAAGCTAAACACCAATTTAAAATTGTTTTCTTGAAGGGCTATGTAAATATTGTTGAGGAACTGTGGGGAAAAAATATCCAAATTTTGCATACAATATTTTATTTATTTTTAAAAATTAATCTTATAAATACAAAATCGTGATATTTTATAATAATACCAAGGCCCAGACTTTGGTAACAAAAAAAGTTATCAAAAAACAACCCATAAAATGACCTAAACATTCTAAAAAGTTACTTCAAGTTTACACAAAATGGTATAGAAATATGTACAAAAACTCACAATGATTGCACACGACTAAATCAACCATTCACATTCACAAATGGAAACTAATATATATATATTAATTGGAAGCCTCTAATAACTAAACTCTTGCATTCTGCTGAATGTAATATTAATGTGCAAATATCTGTTTCAGAAGTAACAACGCAACCCTCAAGTTTAGTTGGATCTCACCAGGAATGTGTATTTTACAACCAAACAAGCAAAGAATACCAAGTTCATTTCCTTCATTATCCTCTCATTCCGACAACTGTGTGGTGAAATATGTTTATGTTTGAGTATTTAAGCATTCATAAATTATCAATTTTATTTAAAAATACACATATTCTACATAAATAGCTAATATTAACACAAAACCAAGTAAATATGTCCTACAAATCCAAAATTATAAAAAACAACCAAAAAAAGTTTCCACAACCAGGGGGATCATGTACAGAATTTATCCACACATGAGCATCAACTGTGATGTAACTTAAAAAAAAGGGGGGGGGGGGGGAGAAGAAATTTATCATCAAAATCTGGGCCCTGCAAATCACAATAGATTATTTTATGTCTTTAGTGCTCTAAACTAGCATAATACTTATATTTCTTTGACAATATTTCATCAAAGAAGTGAAAATTATCTACACATATATACAAAGATACTTGTTTATTTACAATAAATGCTATCAAATAAAAATGAACATTTCCAATTTAAATCAAACAAAATGTCATAGGTAAATCACAGATAAAAATGATATATATGTCACATTGATGTCTTACATAAAATTACTATGCGACGATGGCAGCTTGAGGACGGTTGTGAGGTGAAGGCAGGCTTGAAACTATCAATTGTTTCACTCAAATTCGTTTTTAAACCTTTGGTGCCACACCTATGATGGATTCAGTGGCGAAGCGTGCGATTTGCTATTTCATCAATTTTTGCAAGATTATATAAGAAAAATTAACAAAATGCGATTTTTGAAGTTATTTTTATATAATTTTATCTAAGTATACTGTTCTATAATAGAGGTTAATATTATCATTCTAGTGAAATAATATGACTTCTTTCAGAACCCTATCTATCAGCTAACGTATAACTAGCACCTGGAAAGCCGATCGGATTGGCTCTTGGCATTTGGAAGGTTAAACTCGCTCTTCAAAGTCAATGCACACGCATATCTCACTACATTATTGTGTATGTGTGTGTGGTAATCAACTGTATGAGGAAGAAGATAATTTACTAGTACTTTCCACAAAGCCTGACTTGTCTTGATTGGCACACCCGCTTCAGTGGCCACATGGTCTAAGATGTCACTCTTGTGTTAGACTAGACTGCCGATAATGAGAAGATCGGTGTTTTAATCCCGGTCGGGTGTACTAAAGGTTTTTTTTTTACCCTAAACAGATAATTAGTACACATGAGTATATCGCCAACTGGTATAAGGTACAGTACTAATAAAAAAAATTGCCTGGTAACAACTCACAAGGTGACCTGGTGGTCAGGGGTAAGGTGTCAGACTTCTGTTTTTGGGTCCGGGGTTCAATCCTCTGGTCCGCACAGTTTATCTGATTGCCAAACCCTTCCTTCACCTCTGACAAGACGTGTATTAATAACAACTTGTGAATGTGTGGAATGCCAGGCCTCCACCGTGGTTCGGATTCCACGTTAAACTGTAGGTCCTCCATTTCATCTCACAATTCACCCTACCATTACACATTAGTGTAAGTGCTACAACCCGAACGGGTAGTAAGACGCGGTGCTAATAATAATAAAAACTCACAAGCCACCAACGGAAAAACCGAATGATTGTCATGGAAATGCTCTAAAAGCTACAATGATATATTATTTTGATGTGTGTTTAAAATAACACTATGTACACTATACGTCAGAATATGGCAAATTCCTCAAACATTTATATAGTTCCAATTTTAAATTGCATATAACGAAAAACACTGATTATTTTCATCAAGTTAGATATATTAAAACTAATGCTTGGTGAATATTATCGATAAGACAAATATATGTTAAAAATTGACACCTGGGTTTTTTCACATCAAAAATAGGGTTCCTAGCTCGATTTGTTTACAGGTGTAGTTTTATTAACTTGACAAACCTGTTTGTGGAATGAACCATGAGCTCTTAGGGGTATCTGCAGGGTTGTCAATGTGAAAGTTACAGTTATTCGATCTAACGACAAGTATCTCCGAAGCTCTGAAATTAGGATATCAATCAATATCATCTACACTCTCAAGGCAAGATAATACAGAACTGTACTTTTGATTTAATTACGAGTCCTTTAAGGTGGGGATTTAGGGAGTGCGAGAAAATACCAGTTTTTATAGCAAAACATTTTTTTTGGTCAAAATAAATCAAATATTATTTTCATACAAACATAATGTTTAATTTACAAGGTGATATCATCAGTTGAATATCTGTCACGAGCATAGCGGCATTAGATGAGAAACTTTTTAAATGAAGAGAAAAAGATGTCATTAAATTCCAGGACACTCTTGATAGATATTCAACAACTGTTGATATCACCATATGAAGAAAATTAAACTCCATTTTTGTATAGAAGCAATATTTGATTTATTTTGACCAACAAAATATGTTGTTGTAAAAACCGCAAAAACACTGGTCTTTTATTGCCCTCCTTCATCCCCACCTTAATGTTCAATATAGTGTGATATTTCAACACTTTCAAAGTGTTTTGTTATTTAAAATAAAAAATCTTTTTATCGATAGTGATGATTTGAAAAATAATTTTTGGATATAGTCTGTATCCCAGTCAGATATTAACTATATTTTGATCAATAAAACACACTTAATTCATTTACTAGAAGTAACGCAGCGGAAGGACAGTATCTGTCAGTTACAAAAGTCACTAAAACTACTTTCAAATAATCATATTCAAGCCATGGGATCTTCAGCTGTCAAATTTGATAGACAGTATTAATACCCATTAAATAATAAAATATTATCACTGTTGACCACAAAGAAATAATGTTTTACTTTTGTTAAGTGTTTATCCTAAAATGCTAGTCTAAGATTATAACAGTTTAAAAAGACATTAAAATATGTACATAACTTATTGTAAATATATAGGTAACATGTTCTTAATTGTAGCATAACATTTACACCAAAAAAAAGAAATAGGTTTGTGGGCTTTATCATCTTCATTGTTTGGCTTACCGTAGATAACAACAGGCAGCAGCTGTAGACGGACATAAATCACTCTTCGCATCAAAATGAGGTTTTTTTTAAAAATATATAATGCGTGTTTTTGTTTATTTTTAGTCAAAAGTGAAATTGATATAATTGCAAGTCTTTTTTTTTTGTGCAAAAGTATAAAAAATATATATTTAAAATTATTTTGATGGTGAAAATGCATTATGTCATATAGATTCCACTTTGACGCCATAAGACTAAATGAAACCACATTTCGATGCTTTGTCTGTTGGCCAAATCTTGTCGCTTGATGTTCTGATCAACAGTGAAGCGACACAGCCTTGAAAGAAAATCGGATGGATTGTGGTTCGTCGGTTGGGTTTGTCACTCTACCCCTTCCTGAATTTAAGCACCAATATGCTGATGGTGAGGAACACCGCCATCCAGATGAGGGTGGCGACGAACCCGAAGTAGACAGTGGGCTGCGAGATGCTCCATCCCCGTGCCAAGATTGTCCTCAAGGACTCTGTCGACTTGGTCAGCGGCAGGATGAAACTGATGAGTTTGAGGGAGTAGTGCATGCCCTCCACGGGCCAGATGATGCCTGTGACATACACGTTTGACATGTTTCACGCACTTAAACCACATTGCCAACCTGGTGAATTCGGAACTATTTTGCGAAGCAAGTCGCATCCTAACTTGAAGCACCAAAGTACCGTACTCTAAGCACTACCACACTTAGACGGCAATGCATGAAATAAATGTGTGCAAAAATAGTATTCCTTCTACCCTTCATTTTCTATTAATATTTTCCAAAGCTTTTAATTAAATATCAAAGTGATTTATCGATAAAATTACTCCAAACGTCATAAAACCATAAAAGGTATTATGTTATTTATCAATCTTTTTATTAGAAATTTGTTCTCAAAATTAGATAAAATATTTCTCTATTTAGAAATAATTATTAGGTTACTAAATTCAAGTGTTTCTTAAAAAAACTGTTGGAAGGCGCCCCTAGAACCCATGCACCTAATGGATGAGCCAGGCTTGCAAACACCACCACCATTATTAATAATAGTAATAATAACAATACTCAACTAAGTTTATGTGATTGATAGAATTATAGTAATAGTATTTACCACAGAGCATGACGATGGGCAAGAAGCTTCCGAGGGCGAGGTATGTGGCGGTCCTCTCCGTGTCGCAGAGACAGGATACCACGAACCCTGTAGGGAGCAAGAAGAATCTCATTGATATGGGATAAAATATTGGACGTGAAAGAAAGAGTGGTGCAATTTACATCTTTAAAAATTACTGTGGAAAAATCAACACATATACTCTATGGCATTAAAAATGCGAAAGCTCATTGCCACACTTACAAAAGTATACCACCTATTTTTATCCACCTCATTACACCCTATCCCAATCTTGAGCTAGCTCTCTCCAGTCCACCTCATTACACCCTATCTCTTTCATGTTCATTCTAATGTTATTCTCTCATCTGCATCTAAGTACAGTAAAACCTTGGATTGCGAGTAACTTGGTTTGCGAGTGTTTTGTAAGACGAGCAAAAATTTTCAAATAATTTTAACTTGATAAACGAGCGATATCTTGCAAAACGATTAGTACTATGGTTACGCTTTGTCTGCCGAGCAGTGTCATTGGATAAGTTCTTTGTTAAAGTCGCACAAAAAGAAAAATATTTGAGTGAGCCAACATATAGCAGTGATTCCGTTAGTGACAGTGAAAGTCGACCTAAACTATAACCCACCTCCTCTCATCTTTCTCGTCCACCTCAACCCAGCCACGATTAAATTTAGTTAGTAAATTTTATTACAGTACAGTTACATTTAAATAACGAAAAAAAGGTATTAATCATTTTTAGATTAAATATTTTTGGGTTGTGGGAGGAATCATCTGAGTTTCCATTATTTCTCATGGGGGAAATTCACTTTGATATACGAGTACTTTGTATTACGAACACGTTTAAGAAACGAATTATGCTCGCAATCCAAGGTTTTACTGTATTCCCATAAGGTTTGCCGGTCAACAAGAGACAAAATTATAAATATTAAACATTTTACCAATCACGGGTCCTACTGGCCATGTTCTGATTGCTCTATAAATTTAACGTTCATACTCACAGTAGACATTTCTTTAAATAATACGATGGGCAGCTCCATGCTAAGATACCCGCCTCGGTGGCGCAGTTAGCTAACGCGAAAGTTTCGTGTTGAGCTAGACCGCCAAGGACAGGGAGACCGAGGTTCGAATCTCACTCGGATGAACTGTGGGTGGTTTTTTTTTCCTAAATGGTTTTCCACTCTCCCTCCACGCAAATGCGGGTTCATTTCCTCTATATTCAACCTTCCCAATTCCTAACCCACTAGAGTAATTAGTATTTAAACATATAACCCGAACAGGTAGTAAGACGCGATGCTAAGTATTATTAGTATTATTTTTGTTATTATTATTATTATTATTATTATTATTATTATTATTACTATTCCATGCTAAGAGAAGTGACTTTACAATACTTTAATAATCTCACCTGCTTCGATAATTGGTTCTGTCACTGCGTCTCACTACCCGTTGGGGCTATGTTAGGGATGAGGAAGGTTGAATTTATTGTGCACCCACATTTGTGTGAAGAGATGTTGGAAAAATCACTTTTAGTACTCCCGATCAATATTCAACCTCGATACCCCTGTCATTGAAAGTCCAATCTATTGTGATAGTGACGCCTTAGACCGTTATATTACCAGAATGAGTTACACCGATGGTCGCACAGTCTAAAGTGTCAATTGATAAATAGACTAGATTGCCAATGACACAGAGGTCTAAGTTCTAATCTAGATCGGGTGCAATGGGGGTGGTTTTCCACATATTATCTTTGTTAACTATCCCATTCTCTCTCCACACTATCGCGGGTGCATTTTCTCTTAGCTACTCTCCCAATACTTACCTCTTAGAATAAACCGTTGATAAACCTAGTTTTTAATGTATTGATAATATTTTAACAATAGCATCAACTAGAAATCTACAAATGATTGATTGTACATTTGATTACATAAAACAAAAATTAATTTGTTTCAAACCCATTTTTGTGGTTGCATAGTTTAAGGAGCCACTCTCACCATAGGCAATAATGTTAGTTGGTTAAAATCCCGGTCTGATGTATAGGGGATGGTTTTTCTTAAATACTTTTCCACTCTACTTCATTGCAAATGTAGGCTCACTACCTCTAAATTTAACCTTATTTATATCTACAGCAAAAGTTTAAATATGCGGGTAGCTTGCGAAGGGGTAGTAAGACGCGCTGCACAAAAAAAAAAATTCAAAGATTTCACTTTTTTTTTTCTGTTATCTAATAGGCAGATAAATAATGTATCCTGAGCGTGGCACTGACCAAAGCACATCCCGCAGAGTCCTGTGAGGATTGTGAGTGCAGACACCGTTGTGATGTCTCCTCGGCACGTGATGTTGAACACCACAAACGAAAAGATCAGCACCATCGCTGTCTGACCGCACATGACGACAAACTGCGTGACCACGTGGGAGAACAGTATCTCTGTTCCTGTGATACCTGAGTATGAGCAAAACAGTCTTTATAACACTCTCTATAATCATCATCATCTCATCATCTATCACAATAGGTAAGAAAGATCTTTGTACTAGTGGTTTTTAAACTAGTTTTCATTTAAATAGAAAATCTGCTTAGTATCTAGTGTCACTGAAACTAGATCCTCTTTTTGCCTTGACTTTAAACACAATTTTGATGGGTTTTTTTTTTAGAGTTGGGTAGAACCAGAATCTTTATTTTACCCGAATAACCTGAATTTACAATTCAAATATTGTCACCAATGATAACACAGAGAAATAAAAATATCAAATTATAAGAGAAACAGTCAGGGCCAAATGTAGATCTGTAGAAGCCCAAAGATTAAACAAATACTTTTATTTTCAACGTTTCAATATTATAATTTTTTTTCTTTATAAAATTAACTGTTAAAAGCTCAATGTTAGAAATATTATCTAAGTGAGGAAACATTGTCATCAAAATAAACTAGATTTGTTTGAAAAAAAAATTGTATTATAGATTTTATTTGTTTTTAGTTATCTTTATAAGGCAGAAAATAATATCAAACATTTTCTGTCCAAAAATGACTTAAGTTGATTTTTTATGAAATTAGCCAAGAGAGATTTTTTTTTTATTGAAACAGTTTGTGAAAGTCCTGGGGCATTAGCCTTCATCGCCCTGTCTTAAATCCGAGCCTGAAAATAGTAGCTAAATGTTCACATTATTTTTTATAATACATTCAATATAACATTATACATTCAGTTAAGTGTTAAATTACTGGCCTGGGGTCTGGTTGTTAAGTTATAATATGATTAGTTTGGTACTGAACCACCAATAAACAGTATTAGAACTCAAAAAGAAGTTTTAACATAAAGTTTGATTTTTTTTCCTCTAATTTCAAAAAGGTTTAAGGCCCCTCCCATTACTTGTTTTTTATTATATCTTTAAATAATTCAACAGAATTGAATAAATTTACATATTTGACTTCTTTTTTTACCATTTAAATTCCATTTCAATTTTATTTACTTGGTGATTTTATTTTTCTGAAAATTGATAAGATGTATAAAAATATTAGTTTACTTAGTCTGCTATCATCTATATTGGTTGTTTATCTTATTATGCGTTTGTCTTCTTCTCCGATAAAATCGGTTTCACACATCAGTAATATTACCAACCTAATCAGTGATTGGCAAAGGACTAAAACTTTTTTTTTAAGACATTGAATCTTACCTGACACTAAACTTCTTTCCAGCATTCCTTCGTTTCTCTCAATCAACATGGCCCCTGATGTCAACGCCACAGATAAAAAGAAAATGATCCTGAAACAAAATATTGTTCAATTTTTAATAAAAAAAAGAACATGACTTTAAGAACTATAAATAATTATTATCCAATTGAGCAATCAACTGTGAAATATAAATTGTGTTATGTTTGTCTGTAAGGTCCCATAACTTTCAGGAAAATAAAAATATTTTTTTGATTCATCATCAACCATTTGCAGCCTGGAGCCAGGACATTTTTAGTAAAATACCTCCATCTTACTTTATCCTTCCATCCTTCTTTTCCTTCACTTACTCACCTCACTTGCACACTTTCTTTTATCTGCTCCTCCCATCGCTTGCAGTCTTTTTCCTACACTTCATCCCCAACATTCGCTTTGGCATCCTCACTTTTTCCATCCTCATTACATGTCCATACCATCTCAGTCTTGCTTCCCTAACTCATCCTCTAATGTCTACCATCCCTGTGTTCCTACTTTTTCCCGACTATAACTTCATTCCTAATCCTGTTTCTTCTCGTGACAGCTAACATCTCCTCACAAATTTCATTCCCATGGCTACACTTCAGTCTTTCTTACATTCTATGTCAATGTTTCTGCTGCTATGTGATTATGGGTACAAAGTATAACCTACACAACACTTCCCTACACTTCAAGGACACTTCTCTTCTACACAACAGTTCTCTTACACTCCTAAAGAACAACTCCCCTTGTTGCCCTCTTCTTATTAGATCCTCTCCAACTCCATCTTTCACCTCAATCACGCTTCCAAGATATTTTACATTCTGTACCTTTCTCAGTTATTCTCCATCCAACTTTATAGCTTTTCTGATTAGAATTACAAATATACTATCTATTTTACACCCATCAAATTGGAAAGTTTATACATTACTATCTTTTAATATCAGTCACCCACTTCGGTGCCCGCGTGGTCTATTGCGCTACTCTCGTGTTGGATTAGATTACCGAGGTTGGGGAGATCGGGGCTTGATCCCGGTCAGGTACATTGAGGGTGGTTTTCCCTAAATGGTTTTCCACTTTCCTTCCACGCTAATGTGGGTGCATTTCCTCTAATTTAACCTTCCTAATATCTAACCCATTAGTGTAATTAGTACATAAGTGTATACACCAGTCAAGATAGTAAACTCGTGCAAAGAGATAAACACTGCCCATCTTTTGCATTTATGTAGCTGTGTTAGTTTGCGTTCAGCCAATCAGAAACAAATATAGGTGCACTACTGTATCTGGTCAAGAGTAAATGTTCATGAAAATTTATGGTAAAAAGGTGAGTTATTGAATTTTCAATTCTTTAATAAGATTATAAGATTAATAATTAATAACTTTGCCACATATTAATTTGATTCTATTTAACTCATGTTTGTAAACTTTAATATGACTTGAATGATGGAGTCATATTGGTTGGAATTACGTTTATGACATTTATTGTAGACAGTCTTTATTTAGGCATAAGACAAAACACAACACATCTGGCGAGTGTGTATCCGTCAAGCGGGTAGCACTGGTTGTAGACTGAGAATAAATGGACTAGCTAGGTTTGTCCAGTGGCCAAAAGTCAATGACACATTGTTTGAAACAAATATTAATTTCACTTTTGTGTTTCTAAATGTATCGAATAAAAAGCTGTGCCGGCCCACGTGTCTATTATTCATAAGGTTGTAATTACGTTAGAATGACTCCAGGTGCTGCGAAGTCTGTGAAGTTTGGGATTCTGTCTCCATAAACAGGATTGTTAAACTGAAAAAAAGAAAGTCTCATTAAATCACATAAGGTACATAATTAAATAGATAACTAACTCTATGGCCTTAAAGAACTCGAAAGTCCATGGCCCCCAGAACGTAATATCACCAACCTTCTTCATCCAATCCCTAACCTGACACCTCCTTAAAATCCATTTTCACATTTTACCTTCTATCAACAACTCGATCGACCAAGGAGTCTTGTATCTTCAGGTTTCCTAACTAATATGTTGTGTAAATGCCTGTCATCATCCATACATGCCACATGACCATCTCACCTCGGCCTACGCGCCTTGATTATTATCCTTAACACATTTAGGGATGCAAACAAGCTATTATGTTCTCCATTCTCTCTTAGCCCCAAACATCTTTCTCAGCACTTTGTTCTCAAAAACTCTCAATCTATTCTTTAAATACAGAGTGAAATACCACGCTTAACATCGGTAAAGAAAAACAGCAATGAATTTCCACTCTCCCTTCATGCAAATATGAGTACACTTCCTCTAAATTCAACCTTCCTCATCCTTAACTCATTAGCCTAGTTAATACATATACGTATAACTTGAAAAGGTACAAGATGCGGTGTTAAAAAATATATTAGTCTTGTTTATTTATTTTGTTCCTTTGAAATTCTTTTTTAAAAAAAAAACAAAAAAAAATTCTGAAAATTGAAAAATGACACCTGGACACGGTAATCCAGGTGTCATTTTAAAATTTTCAGAATATGATATCTAGATGGTGATTTCCTCTCTAAAATTAATAATAGCTTCGGCTATTTGATTCTTAAAAAAACATGTAACTTACTCTTATTGGTACTTCTGCAACTTGAGGTGTGTAGTTACAAGAGCTAAGAATGTCTCTTGTAAAATTGACATATGACAAGACCAAATCTCGATTCAGGAGTTGACCAATTTGCTGATCTGGGAAGAAACATTTAAATTTAAATATCAAATATAATATTAGTTATATATATTATTATTTAGGGGTGAACAAAGTCCAGTTTTTCAATTCGAAACAAAGTTGAATCATATAAAATAATATGAGATATTTCTGAAGCCGAATCAAAGTTTGAATATTTAAAAAATGTTTACTGAACGGTGAAAATATACTTTGCATGAAACTAAGTTATGTAAATTTTGGTTTTAAATATGATTTACAAAATACTTTATTTAAATATAATTAATATATTTGGTCTTAAAATGACAAATTAAGTTAATATCACAAAATATAATTTAATATGTTTATGTATTTTTAGTGTAAACTCTAATTTGTGATGTATTAAGGCTCTAGAACAAATTTTCACTCAAAATTTAAAGATTAAATTTTTCAAATCTTAAACTCATTATTTTAAGTCCTCGGATATCTTTAATAATTCGAAAATTCAAAGATTTGAAGGGTATCATTCCTAATTAATATATATAATAACATTATTAGGTTTATATCAATAATATACCAACGTCATGCAACGTGTACAATCCGTTTACCATGAATTTTCATTGTAAAAGATTTGTTTTAAATATATAGAAAAATAGATAGCAATTTAATATATGAGTAGTTTTATTTTGTAAGTATTGATCATATCTATGAAAAGTGACAGCTGCAGACTACATGACTTCACGTATGAATAAATATAGCTAGCTGTCAGATAAGGCCCGTTCTATGAAAATTGGACTGTAGCAGTCTCACCTTGACTGATTGTTGAATACCTTATGTCCCTATCATAAGCCACACCATAATTTTACCAAGCTAGGTAAGCTTGTTACCTTTCATAGGAAAACGGAGGGTACAATTAATGAAAATAGGAAAAAAGTTTGTCATAGCGAAGAAAATTTTATCAATATATAAAAAACGCGATATATTTTTTATTTATGGTATTTTAGTGTGCACTTTCTGAACTGTCTGATTATATCGGCTATCAAAACATTTAAAGTACAGCTTATCATTTTTGGATTCATAATACATGTGCGAACTAAAACAAAATTGAATCTTTTCACGAAACTGATTACTTGAGCTTTAAATTCAAATTATGTTCACGTTTGTTAGTTTAAATGTGATTTAACGATAACACTCCCAACAACAAAAACAAAGTTCCCCCAGTCTAGTACTTGTTTATTTCCCTCAACCGGATATTATTGTAACCAAATACAGAATAAGAAAAAGAAATTATGCCTAAGAAAGATATATATATTTTTTTTACCTTCCGTGTTTTAAATAGTTGGGTATTTAAAAATTAAGCTGTAATTTTTCCACTTATTGAACTATACCACTTAAAATTAAAGTTGCTTTGTTATCGTTTCAATCCAAAAATAATTATCATATTTACTGACTTTTTATATGGGAATTCAACTTTTTATTCAACAAAATCAGATCATTTTATTTACCGTGGCTCAGGGACGTTAACAATGTTACATTTTTCAGCCAAGTTGGGAACTGAATCATTGACACTTAGCTCAATGGGCAGACATGCTACCGACTGAGCTCAGGAGTCGCATGCTATGATTAATAAATGAAACCATATGTACTAAACCCTTGACTCACTTGACATGTCCATCCAGATGTGTATGTCACTGTTATCGATGGTGAGTTCGTCCGCCCCTCTGACGTTCTCCAGCCGCCTTACGAGAGAATCTGAGTAGTTCTGAGAGAAGTGCATAGTTCCCCAAGCAAGGCCAGACTCCACGGCATGCTTGGCGCTCTCTAGGTCGTCGAAATAGTCCTAGAGGAGGAAACATCAACACTTTACTTCGAGAGTATGATCAAATTTCACATCTGCAAAGCAGGGCATGAATAACGTGCTTGACCCATCAGGATGCGCTTCAATCAGTATCAGCGGCACCGGCTTCAGTGGCCGAAAGGCTTAAGATGTCACTCTCGTGTTAGAATCACCTTCTGATGACGGGGATATCGAGGCTCGAATCCCGGTCGGGTCTACTGAGGGTTGGTTTTCTTAAATGGTTTCCAGCTCTCCTTCCATGTAGATGCGGGTAGATTACCTCTAAAATACTTCAATTCTCATCCTTACCCCATCAGAGTAACTCTTGTGTATATGTATAACCTAAACAGGCAGTCATACATGGTGATAAATATATATATATATACACATGTGTATTTATATATATATATATATATATATATATATATATTTGGTGATGTGATCCGTTCATTCATCTACCTATCTGTCTCAATGTGTGTGAACTTACCAGTTCTACGTGTCTCTCGAGGAGGTGCCCAAGATACCGGCAACTGAGCGTGTTATAATCACACCCTTTAGAAGGAACACATGGCACCGAAGAGTCGTTCAACTCCTGATTGAACACGGCGAGATGGAGCCCCAGAGGGTCCCTACCAATGGACAGGCAGAACAAGATGATCTGCAGGACTGGCAGCAAGAAGATGAACATCATCACCCTGGAAACCAAACTCTGTAAATAGTTTTGTTACCCCTCTCTCGACATACAGTAGGATTCTGGTAGAAATAACCCTCCGTATCTAACAATATTACTAACACTACTTTCATATATTCATAAGTCAAGTCATGTGACCTGCAACTGTTACTTTTGAAGGATATTATCAATACCTATAAAATAACACTAATAAAGTAGTAGAATGTTTTCAGCGTTGGCCCAGACAATGAGTTAATACCAACTCATCATCATCTACTGTTTCCAGCCTGATGATGTTGACTTCCTAAGAGGGATAATTTGTCTGACGTTGTTGGCCCCCTCAGGGTGTTAGAATATTTTCCGTCGGTCAACATTTGTCGTTGAGTTGCTTGCTATATATTTTACTCCATACCATAGTGGGGTAACCTATCTATTGTGTAGCGTATGCTAGCAATGTATTACATTTCTAATTTTTTTCCCGTTATCTAGGCCAAACACATTTTTTTTATCTAAATATCATATTTCAACAGGTTTTTTTTTTTCTAATTGAAAGTTGAAGAAGAACCAACACCAGCACCTATAGCTTTGTAGGGCAATGCCACTGAGCTATCCGGGTTATACCTATGTTTGGTGTTACCCTTCATTCATTATTTGAGGCAATGAGTCTTTATGAGCGGGTTCTTGGAATTATTTTAAAACATAGCCAAAGTGAATCAGGACTTTTTTTTTTCAGCATTGTATATTAAACTACAGAATTATTCAGTTATTTTATCAAATTGTAATCACCTGCATAAAATAATAACTAAGTGATTTACAGGGGTGTACAAACGAGAGGATGTGTGGGACCTGCCAGCCTCCATCGTCCCCCCATAAAAATCGAGATGGGTACTGAAGGGACCTGTTTTTAGACATCAAGAGATTCTTCAGTTTAGATCAAATGAGTTTTTGATCAAATTCCCTCGCACATCTGTGGGGTGCCATTGTCGTTAGCATACTCCTATATATAAAGGGGGCCATTATCATTTCTGAGGGTGCCACAAGTTAATTTATGCCTTAAACTCCCCCCCTCCCCCCAAAAAAACTGAAAATGTTCCTTTACCTTTAAACATTTATGCTCTTAAAGCTAGTTCATCCAAATCTGAGTTTTGCACCAGAATGGGCTGCTATTTAATGGTGAACATTGAAACCTTACCGAGACTTTAAAGGGATTAAAAGGTTGATTTGTAAATGTGATCTTACCCCACATTTCTCCACATCCAAAGGAAGTTTTTCCAGATAAGAGCTTTCATCCGGGAGAGAGTGAGTTGCATGGGGTCTACCACATTCGTGGGTACATCGTCTTCTGGGGGCATATTTGATATGACCTGTAATTGTTGAAAATTCAATGTCAAGTTTTTTAAAAATTTTAGTCAAGGCAAATCAAAGTGCCTTTTCTAAAACATGTTATTAGATCAGCACATGACTTACATATGAACAAAGTTGGCTTTGGACAACATAATTAATCATGTGTTCTTGTATTCAGTGGTATCAAATACAAGAAATGGAAATTGGGGATTGTTTTGCTAACTATATTTAAAGATTTATCTTTATAAGTAAAACCCCTTTTTGCTTTATGAGGTAGTTTTATTATATTTGGATGAAGGTACAGGAAAAGTAGATAGAAGCGTATAAGAGGAACAAACACAATATGCCTGTTACAGTGAAACGAAGAACACAGTTCACACTTTACACTGCTGCCTTTGGACAAAGAGCTAGTGGCTGCCTCTTGAAGAAAATCGATGTTTATCACCCAATCCCTCGACCGGGGTTTCATTTTATCGGAACTCATCAGGAGGGAGTGTGAAACGCGCAATATAATCTCTTAAAAGAGGAAACCTAAAAAAACCAATTACCTCATAAAGCGAAAAGAGGTTTTCCTTAAAAAGATACATTATATATTCGCATCCAATGTCAATTTCTTGTGTTTGTTCTTTATGTTATTCCTTTTACATGTTCCTATCTAAGTGCCCTATCATTCTTTACAAATTCCCTTTTTCTTCCTTATATGTTTTTTGGTTTCCTCTATTAGGAGTTTGCGTAGCACATTCCACATTCCCTCCTGATGAGTTCCAATAGAATTAAACTTAGATCAATGGATTGGGTGGTAACGATCAATTTTCTTCAAGAGGCAGCCGTTACTTCTTTGTCCGATGGCAGCAATGTAAAGTGTGAACTATGTTCTTCTTTTCATTGTAAAAGCCATATGTTTTAGTTTCCTTTTATGTGTTTCCATCTACCTTTCTAATACCTTTTTCCAAATATAGTACAGTTACCCTATAAAGCGAAGCGGGGTTTTCCTTATAAAGAACTTAATATCTAGGTAGTGATACAAACTCTTAAACCGAACATTTTATCCATGGTTTGCATTGTTGTCTGTTGAGTCAGGGTCTCCTAGCCCTAATTACTCGACCGAAGCGAAAAACTATAGGCCCACATGTAAAATATTGGAGGATCATCAATCAAAAGTGCACTATGTGCGATAGAGTGCACACACAACTAACCTCCATCTCGACATTGAACTTCATATCCTTGATGGAAATACTGGTGTTGTCGCCGTACTCTCCACTGATCTCTGACATCGTGTCCACTTCCGGAAGGTTCTGCAAACAAACAGGCCCTTTAATGAGAGACAAACACTTTATAGGACTCTTCCTCCGAGGAGCGTGGTTTCGTTATTATTTATTAGCTCATACGTTTTAACTAAAGATGGGTCCTATATTTCTCGAATCCGAATCTTAAATTTTCTTTCAAATCTCGAATCCAAATTTTAATCCTTGAATATTTAAAGTGAAAATATTTCACATTTAATCAAAAGAAGTTGATTATGGCTCGGTGCCACCGACAAATAATATTTTGTTTGTCATGTCCATTAGATCATAAATAATGAAGGAAAAACATTTTAGTAAATTAATTATATTAATACAATTTTGTCATTTAAAAAAAAATGTTATTCTCCCCACTTCACAAGCCTCTTGCTAAAAATTGTTATTTCAATTCAAGCAAGGTCTTTATAGTAATCATATTCGAGATTTTTTTTTAAATTCTTACGGATCTCTCTAATAACATAGTATTCGAGCATCCCATCTTTAAATTAAACCATCCTGTTAGAAAATTAAAGTGCAAAGATGTAAGACGTATTTTAATTTGGTTACGTTGATCCTTTCCTACGAGGATCTTAGTGACCTTGTGGTCGACCCGGGAGGGCTCCACGAATATCCCATAGACCTGCTCATATAAGCAAGACACTGATTGCCAGTGGTCCATGGGAGAGACTACCAGTCTCCCTTAGGAGTTATCTATTTAACATACTTCTAGAAACGCATTTTTGTTTCTAAAGAGTTATTATTGTATTCATTTGTTAAATACACTAGCCTCATCTTTTCGCTGTATGCTTTGTGAAATGTGACGAACCGCTCTTTAACGACATTACTTTTAATTTCATCCTATATATTTCCAATTTAGGTAACGAAGCATGCAGTGATGTTCACAGAGTTTGTCTTATGTTTTCAGCAAAAATTTGGTTTGAAAGGACTGTACGCTTTCTCTTATTTAATAGATTTTTTTGAACGCTATTTTTTTTACCAACTTTCTTTTTAATCTGTTATGTCGATTAAGTGTTTATATCTGACAACAAAAACATGTAGACAAATTTAACAGATTAAATTTTTTATTTCTGCATTACATCAATGTTTTTATTGTGCTCTTCAAAAATAACAAGAAGGAAGATTATTCACATGTTATTGTTGAGAAAATGTAAATTATTTATAACTCTTTGAATATATTTTCAATAAATGATAATTTTTCGAATATTAGTACAGTACAATCATGTCCAATCACACTGTGTTGGATTATGAATTGTGGTTAATGTTTACTGTTAGACATACTTGTCCACTGTGATTGTTTGGAAGGCAATTATAAGACCAATTATTGCTAAAGGTTGTTTATAATTCATTCACGATAGGTCTTTACCTGGATGACAGTTCAAAAATCATATGTTTAGGTTTTAGGTTACCAACACTTGTAAAAGAACACTGTTTTGTTATGAATGTTAAGTTTTTTAATTACATGTTATATTTTACATTTAAAATAACTTAAACTTAAGTTTTCTCACATTATTTCATTACTTTTAACAATTTCTTTTTACCCAATTCGAAACAATATTTTAAACATATATTAAAAGTACCTATTCTTTGTTTTGGAATGTTATCTATGATGTGTAGTATAGTGCATGCATTAATACCTTTTAATAAAGGCATCGTATTTACTTGGTAAAGATAAAATATTTGTAATTTATTTTATATATGATTAACTATTTTATTATTAGTTTATTGTTTTTAGAAATATTTAACTGAATAAAATATAATCGTCTGCTGCGAGGATACACCATTTTAAACAACTTGTCCGCGTCATCATCAACCACATGGCTAATACTCGTTGGTCGCCATTTTAAACCCATATTTGTTAGACCTTTTGTGAAAGTGCTCGGAATAATAATTATTTTAACTTGAATAGAAGGATAAATAAGCTTTGTGGACGACCTCAAATAAATATTAAGACTTTGTTTAATTTAAATATATTTCATAGAATTTATTACTGTGCGCGTTAATTATATTTTTAACTTTAAATTAAGTCTCTAGTTTGTTAGGTCCACGCCTTACTCTAACTTATAATAATTTATAACTAAGTTAAACTACCTTTTATTTTAATTATTGGGCTTCTGTATTAACGTAAAAAAACTTAATCTTAGATCATATTACTAATTATTTTAAGAATAACTTTGTGTATACAGATATTTTCTCTTTAGTTCGAATACATATTAGGCCTAATTTGGTTAATTTTAATCTTACTTTAATCTAACTTTAATCTAACTTTTATCTTTTATCAAACTTAAATACAGGTTTAATCTAACTTTAATCTCACAAAATTTTATAAGGGGTTATTTTTATTTGTGGATAGATTTGTGTGTGTTTTTTTGATAATGAGTTCCGAGGAGAAAAAAAGAAGAGAAGTTACAGATCACCAAGTCATTCAAAAATTTCAATTTCAAAATTCTTTTAGGCATAATATTGGCCTAAATTACTGTGGTTAACTATCACATTACTCTACATAACCATATGTTTTCATAACAGCTGTCCCAAGTGACAGTGGCAGATATCAGCTGTTGGCGTAGTGATATTTTAGGGACTATTTTTTAGTTACTTTTTGAGCTGTCATCCAAGTAAACTTAGGTCGTGAATGGCGTATAATAAATGTAATAAGTGTTCATCATAGTTATATAAAAACATAAGGTTGTTTAGTAAAAGTATTAATTTTGGGAATTAATGATGAAGAAAGCTAATCTTTCCTTAAGAGTTATGAGCTTTAATCTACAAAACGGTTAATTTGCTTTATTTTTTTTAAAGTTAGTGTACATTGAAGCACAATTAGTTAGTGATATAGCTAGACACTTCGTTTTACTGAATACAAAGTAAACAAACCAGGAGTATCAACACAATACATTAATACATTTTCATATATATTTGTTTACTAAATTTAAATAAGAGAGTTTACAACTAACACTGACTTATTATCCAAGTCTTTTTTTTAATGGGTTAAATATATTATTAATGGTTTCAGTGGTACACCCATATAATTTATGAAAGGGCAACTATATAAATAATGTAATATTTGTGATTAATTAGTTTATAGTAGGTAACTATAATAAAAAATCACAAAATTTATATACTGCTTTTTGGTTCATTTAATAAAGGCTAAAAAAACCCGGATAACATAAAAAAGCAGATTTACTTTGAACTCTAAAACTATTGTGATCAAATTTATTCTTTATAAATTAGCTAATTTTGCAGATTTCAAATGTGTTTAGGATTTTTTAAATATCACAGAAATTAAAGTTTGTAGGTTTTTTATTTTATTAGTATGTTTTATTATTGTTTGAAATAAATTTCCATTCATCATCGGCTCCATACTCTAAAGTACTATGCCTCCATCTGTAGAATTACCAATTTTGATAGCTTTGTCAATTCAAATCCTAGTCAGCTCAAAGTTTTTATTCTTAGCACTGCGTCTTACTATTTGTTCGGGTTATACGCCTCTGTATTATTTACACTAATGTGTTAGGGATTAGAAAGGTTTAATTTATAGGAAGTACGCCCACATTTTCATGGAAGGAGAGTGGATAACCATTTAGGAAAAGCCACCCTCAGTGCACCCGACCGAGATCGAACCCCGATCTTCCCGTCTTTGGCAGTCTAGTTTAATGCAAGAGTAGCGCGTTAGACCATGCGGCCACTGAAGTGGGTAAGCTCGAAGCTACTTAGTATTAATTTTATGTTAAATTAGGTGTGGTATGAGGAATTCTGAAGTCTCTAAAAATTGTGGTGCCAGGTGTAGTAAAGGTTAGCTTGTCTCAAGAGCCTTGAAACAATAATGTACTTAGAATGGTGGCTGGTAGATCTTTTTTAAGTACCTTCATTTTTTTGAACCGTAAATAATACAGAAGTAATTACATTTTATCTAGCTATAGCCTTGTATACAATGTTTGGAACCTGTTATTTCTGTGATTTTTTTTCAAATGGGAATTTTAAGGATACTTTTAATGTACTTAAATATCAAGTCATAAGCCTAGTTTTAAAATGTAACCTATGTATTCAACACATCTTATATGCTCTCTATTTCAGGTCTACTTCATTCGATTTAAGTTTTCATTAAAATATACGGGTACCCGGTTTAGTGGCCGCATGGTCTAACACGCTACTCTCGCAGTAGACTAGACTGCCGATGATGGGGAGATCGAGGTTCGAATCTCGATCAGATGTACTGAGGGGGGTCTATCCTAAATTCTTTTTCCACTCTCCCTCTGCGTAAATGCAGGTACACTTCCTATAAATATAACCTTCCTAATCCCTAATACAATTAGGGTAATTAGTATATACGCGTATTAATGGGGTCTGGAGGGTGCATCACTGAGTGTTGTTATTATTATTATATTTTATTTACAAAATTTAACAACTACTCAATCAGATTATAAGAACTACCTATCCTAGCACAACTATTAGTAAGTTCACACACGAATTAGAAGTAAAGGTTGCATGGAGAAAGTGTTATAATAACGGGTCATGCTCTCTTTGGCCATTTCTGACGATTCAAAATGTACTCAAAATTTGCTTTATATTGTGTTGAGTTGATGTCACACCATCGTGGCGACGCTACTCACATGTAAGGCACCTCACTACCTCACAAGGGCGTGGAGATCGCACACGAAAAGATCGACTTCCACCAGGAATAGTACTGGGAGGGGGTTGGCCTGAGGATGAGGACTTGTCATGTGTATTCGAGCCATGCCCAGAAGTCTTCCTCGGATAGTCGAGGGAACGAAGAGTGACTTGGTAGCCCCGCAAACAACGCACAAATCCGTAAACAGGCTCAGTGAATTGAGGCAAGTTTTTCCCAGATACCTCACCCTGATTATAGAAAAGCTAACTGCAATTTTTTTTAGCCTAATTAACAGTTCATCAAGTATTTACCCGGAGCTGTAAGTAATTCTTCACATAACCATCGACCCACTAACCAAATAGACCAATTTGAAATTGGTAGCAGAGTGTGATTTGAAATATGTGGTCTCCGCTCCGTCACGGAGGTAGCAAGGAACCAGAAGTGTAAATGTTGGCACCACAACGGTGTTACGTCAACTCGGCACATTTGCTTTGCCTCGCAAATATACTTTGGTAGATTTTACAATAGTTTACGTAGCTCACATCATTGGTCAAAAGTGACGAGATATATGCATGGGTCGGATTAGTCTGAAGTGGTTTTTAATAACCTTCAACTGTCAGAAAAGGCCAAAGCTACTGTGAACAAATTCTACCAGCACCAACAACTTGTCTTACCTCTAGAACTATCTTCACTGCTTTTAAAATGGACTTCCGTCTTGACTAGACAAAAAAACTGTTGTCAATAACCACACTTTTTTTTTTGTTCGAATCATATCACTATAAATAAAATAAAACTTATGCCACAAATAGCCCATTTATCATGCTCAAAAGTTGTATAGCGTTAACCATTTCCAGAAAGAAATTTTTGTTATAAATTATGTGAACTTGAGTAAAGGTCGTTCAAGAAAGTTTTTTTTTAAATCAGTATTTTTGTTGGGAAACAATATGTGTACTTTCTTAACTAATGCAATGTTGTTAAAAAATTAAACATTTTCGAGGACTTCATCGGCATAAACATGCCAAAGCTGAAACAGTGCAAATGTTAGAAAAGGTCTAAAACAATGCTTATCTTAGAACAAAAGTTTGTAAATCAAGAGCCACAAATGTTCACCAACAACATCAAAAGTGTTAAAAACTTTTCAAAACTCCCTTTAACATCCTTTAATTATTTATAGAAATATCATTCAAACTAATGAGTTTCCCAAATCGGGACATAAAGTATGCATCAACTTGATCCAGAAAGTTTTAAGATGCTTTAAAGCACAAGACATATGAAAACACAACTTTCTAAAGTAATTAAAAATAAATGTAAGCATGACAGTGATGATGTTTATATCCTAAACAGGCTGTTTCACCACCAAGGTGTCATTTTCAATATATCTTGAAATATATTTGATGTTACCTACTTGTTAGGTCACGGCAAGTCAAGATAGAATTTCTCATGTTGATGTGTCTACCTTTCATTCGTCGGGTTTTGCGGTAGGATGGAAGGGAACCCAAGAAAAGGCCAATGTTTTTTCAGTTTCTATGGCAAAACATTTTTTTTTGGCCTAAATAAATAAAATATTTCTCTAATACAAACATACAGTTTAATTTTCTTCACGTGTTGATAGCAAAAGTTCCTGAATATCTGTCATGAGTATGGTGGCATTATCTAATAAACTTTTTAAATTAAGAGAAAAAGTTGTCATTAAATTCCAGGACACCCTTGACAGATATTCAAAAAAATTTGAGGTCATCATGGGAAGAAAATTAATTTATATGTTTGTACTGGAGCAATACTTTATTTATTTTGGCCATAAAAAGTGCAAAAACATTCGGCTTTTTCTCCTGTCACCTTCCATCCCAACTTAAAAGGTTTTAAAAGATAAAACATTGTGAGAAAAAATATACAGTTATAAGTTATTTCTAAGAATTAACAGTGTCAAAAAAAATTTTTTTTTAACCTTGAATTAGATTTTTTTTGTAAACATTTTTTTTTTTAATTATCTACCACTCAGTCGGGTTATTTGGTTTATTCACGAAACTGGCCTGTAAAAATCCTCCTGCCAGGATGTAGATTAAAAAAAGTGTGTGGAATCATATGTCTATAAATAGTAGGAAACAAGAAAAGGGTAATTTTAAAATTCAAGTCAAAGCTATTCTGGCTAAACTAATAGAGTGAGTGTGTATACTCGTCAGAGGAAGAGGGGAAGTTTATCAAAGGATGAACTGCTTATTTTCTTCCATCACTTTCTCTTTGATACATTGGCGTCTAAGTGTGTGTGAGTGCTTAGAGCTCTTAAGGCGGCAGTTTAGATGTAACCCGCTTCTCAGAATAGCTTCGAAATCACCACGCCGTCAACGCCATTAAGCTATATGGCTAGAGTCGCTTATTTCCTGCTAGAGCGCGGGATTGAAATAAACAAGAAGCTAAGCTACCTCTGGCGGCAACGGTCCCATGACCTCTTGCATGAAGCTACTCCGCCGGCGTTTCTTCTGGTTCTGCATCTTGGAGAGCTTGAGGAACACGTCTTCTAGGGTGTCGCACATGTGGTGGGCCATCAGCTGCTCGGGGGATTCCTCTGCCAGGAACCGACCTCCTCGCATCAGGCCGATCTGCGTTGGCAAAAAACGAGGACATTGTATTTACCCATCTTAAGTAGTGGCGGATTTATATTTTTGTCGCTTAGGGGTTACATGCATCTTGCCGGCCAGGTGGCACCACATACCGTGTAGGTCAAAACAAAGGGGGAACAATTTTCTTATAAGGAGGCAGGGCAGCAGGGTGACGGGATATGGACACCCAATCTATGTTTATAAAAAAGTTTTATTTGTAGAGGAACAAAGAGATGGATAATGTTAACCGTTTCAATACAAATAGGTGTTTTTTTTTTTAATTTGCCACCCTGGCTGTAGCTCCCTGAGCCTATAAATCCAGTACTGATCTTAAAGCTAGCTAGGTAAGCCCTTTTTATTCGAAACCCATTTTCGACCACCAACATTTGATTGAAAGTCACCAAAACTTGACATTCTAAACCATGATTTTGGTAAGAAGCTTGTTCTGGAAGGCCTTATTTCATACCAGAATCCTACTGTATAGTAGTATTTTGGTAAGATAAAAGGCAGAACAAATTTCCAACCAAAATCAGGTTGTAGAAATATGCATTATTTGATATATATATATATAATACTTCCTTATGGATTACTGTATAATTTTTCTTTACATCATTAATTAAACACACTAAGAATGTTAATTTAATTACTTACTCAGTCTATGGCATTAGGAAGTCAAAAGTTCATTGCCACACTTACAAAGTACACCACCTATTCCTATCTTGAGCTAGTTCTATCCAGTCCACCTCATTACACCCTATCGCTTAGTCGAATCCTTTGAGACAGCCTGTATATATCAGAAATAAAGGTTTCACGACCTTGACCTGTTTTAATATGTATTGTATCTCTCTCTCTCTCTTACCATCCCCGCTTGCCTTGTCTCCTCGATGTAGTGGGTGGTAATGATCACAGTCTTGTTACCGTCCTGGGTTATGTTCACGAGATGATCCCAGATGCTGAAACGAAAGAGCGGTAAAATACAACTCAATCTTAGGATTTGAGACAGCGCATGCGCTTTAATAATTTTTTTTTAAATGACTACAATAGAGTACATCTTTGGTAAAACAGTCGAACTTTCATAGGAAGAATCTTAAATGACAGCTTTAAAATCTACTAGATCTACTTTCGCGAATTCATACATCAAGTCATGGGATTTTCAGTTGTTACTTTTGATAGTCATTATCAATATCTATAAAAGAACAATCAAAATACTACAGTAACATGTTAATATGTTTAGTACAAAAAAAAAAGTTTGAATTTTTAATTTATCATATCAAGAAAAAATATTGTGATCGTGAAAATCTTTGACACTGAGATCATAATAATCGGTTTTTTTTTTTCTGTATGTCTGAACCCAAAAAATTCGATTTGACGATTATGTCTTTTTGCTCGTCCCTGGCCATGGATTTGAAACATTTTGATAAATTTTGTTCAAACTTGATATTATTTAGATGTTATAGGGCAATACCTTAAGAAATGTATTTTATTTTGACCTTAGGCTTCAAATTAAAAGTGGTAAACTGAGTGATGAGTGATTTCTATGAATTCCAAATTTTTTCGAAAATGATTCTAACGATTGTGTTTAAAACGAATATTTAAGCAGTGGTTTACCTGAGATAGGAAAAAAAACACCACTATATTAAATAGGCCTATTTGTTTTTTGAGTAAAATTTCGTTGTATTTTTGCTGAGTGATTTGTAAAATTCTAAATATTTCGTAAATGGCTCTAAATATTTTGTTTAAAATGTATATCTGGGAAGTGTTTGATGTGACAAATCAAATTGTACACTTGTTTTTCGTGGGGAAATGTGCTTAAAGATATCTTGCTGATGACAGATTTTTTTTTAAAATTACAATATTTAAAACAAGGGCTTGATGGTTTGGTTCCAAATGGGTATCTGTAGCATTATAAATAATTATGTAGAAAACATATATTTTAATGCATATAATAATAGGTTACTGATGACTGATTGTTTTTATAATATATATATATATATATATAGTTAAAGCGATTTTGTTCAAAAATGGTATTTAGAGACGATCTTACATGATAAATATTTATATATATTCATTTTTCTAAAATAAATTAAATTAAAGGTAGTTTACTTACTACACTCTTTAAAAAATTTGAAATATTTTGAAAATGCCCTTCAAGGTGGGATGGAAGGGGATGCGAGACAAGGCCAGTGTTTTTTTTTGCAGTTTTTATAGCAAAACAATTTTTTGACCAAAATAAATCAAATATTGCTCCTGTACATACATAAGAGTTTAATTTTCTTCACACGGTGACCTCAATTTTTAAAAAAAATATCTGTCAAGGGTTTACTGGAATTTAACGACGTATTCTCTTATTTTAAAAATTTTCTCATCTAATACCGCTATGCTCATGAGTCATGAGATATATTCAACAATTGTTGATATCACCGTGTGAATAAAATTAAACTATACCTTTCTAACTGGAGCAATATTTTATTTATTTTGACCCCCCAAAAAAAAGTGTTGATATAAAAATTGCCCTTAACTAGCGTCCCCTACATCCCCACCTTAAACAAAGCTTACCAGGAGGACCAGGTGTAACTTCCAACATCTTCCACCTGACTACCTTATACCTAGCACAACATCCATCCCCAACACATTAATCCTTATCCACCACTGTGAAAGGGGGTAAAACTGCATCTCACCAATGATAGATCTCCGGAAGAGATCTTTAGACACTGACGTCACTGGTATGGATAGCGTGTGTAGCTGAGAAGTGTGAGTTCGCTTGTAGACTGTTTTTAAAAGTCTCAAGGACAAAAGATATTTCTTTTTAATTAGCACATTCCACTCAAAGGTTATTAACAAACCAAGTTATTCTCTGAACTCTTCAAGGGAAACCTCTTTCAACTCCTGAGTTACATCATTGTATACAGCGAAGAAGGTAAAGGCGCGTTATTAGGGCACAAAGAACCTAGGGGCACATTAAAAAAAAGTATTTTTTTTAGTGGGGTTTAAAAAAAATTGTTTAAGGATCTCGTCTTACTGCCTGTTCAGGCTATACGCATTTGTACTCATTACGTTAGTGATTTAAGGACGAGTAAGGTTGAACTTAGATTAAGTGTACCCGCACTTGCGTGGAGGGAGAGTGGGAAAACCATCTAAGGAATAACTACCCTCATTACACCAGACCGGGATTTGAGCCTCGATCTCCCCGTTATCGGCAGTCTAGTCTAGAGCTAACAATAATTATTTCAAATAAAAAGATGGGTCTAAAATGTCCTTATAATTTCATACCAAATTTGGTAGCGAGATCGGTTGGGGGAGTCTGGGTCTATCGGGAGGTGTGCAGTATTTCCTCCTTGCTACCCCACTTCCCTTCGTTTATTTCCTTGTTTTCTCTTACAAATAGTTTCTTTAATTTCTACTATTATTATTATTAGCACCGCGTCTTACTACCTGTTCGAGCTATATGCACTTACGCTAATGTGTAATGGTAGGGTGATTGTGAGATGAAATGGGGGACCTACAGTTTAACGTGGGATCCGAACCACGGTGGAGGCCTGGCATTCCTCACATTCACAAGTTGTGATTAATACACGTCTTGTCAGAGGTGAAGGAAGGGTTTGGCAATCAGATAAATCTGTGCCGGGACCGAGGATTGAACCCCGGACCCTCAGCACAGAAGTCTGACACCCTACCCCTAGACCACCAGGTCACCTATTTTCTACTATTCCCCTTCACATTTGGTGGGGGCAATATATAAATGATTTTATTTTTATATTTATGACCCGATTAGCCAAACATTTGCCATGGGCATGTCTTTGGATTTTCCCCGCCCTTCCTAGTGAATAATTATTTATTCGTCCCGTCCAGGTGAAAATGTATTTTTTTTGTTTTTATTGTCTTCCGTAGCCGTTGGCTATAGAGAGCCATTGAGGGCTGATTTAATCATGTATTTTCAATTATCTGACTATTGTTGATTAACCCAATAATAATAATAATAATAATAATAATAATAATAATAAACACGATGAAATAAAAAAATAGCCAAGCTATTATGTTTGTTAATTACGGTTATAGCCGCATCCTCACGTCCATCACAGGCTCGGCCTTAAAATGATTGAAGAGTGACCTGGGCACGGGACGACACATGGATGGCTCAGTGGTGAGAGCATTGGCGTACTGAGACAAAAGTCCCAGGTTCGAGTCCCGTTTCTATGTGTCATTTGTTAATTTAAATAATAAAATAATATACATCATAATATTAAGAATATTTTTTTCTAAAGAATGATTAACAAGTAAAAAACATAATCACTTTTAAGGTGTTTTATGACATTCGGGGTCGTCTTGTCGGCGAATCACTTTGATATTTTAATTAGAGGCTTCCGAAAATATTAAGAGAAAAGAATAAAAGGCAGTATAATGTTTGCACACGTTGATTAAGGGGGAGGGGGACCACTTATTTTTTAAATTGATTTATCTCTTATTTTTTATTCCGGTTTTTTAACCCTATTATTGCTATTATTTCACGTAACGTAGGGGGCGTGGTTTATTTAAATTATACAGAGTACAACTGGAGCATATGAAACCTTTGAGCCGGTCCTGCCCGTACGAAATTGAGTGAAAAAAAATGTGGAGTTGAGTCGAAGATGAGTTGATCTTTAATAATTTTTTTAGCACCACATCTTACTACCGGTTCATTCTATAAGCATATTCGATAATTACTATAATGATTTATGGATGAGGAAGGAAACATTTTAGAAGTAAAATATCCGCATTTACATGGAAGGAGAGTGGAAAAACATTTAAGGGAAAACCACCCTCAGTAGACCTGAACGGGATTAAAACCCCGATCTCCCCGTATTAGTAGGCCAGTCTAATACGGCGTGACTTATAAGACCATTCGGCCACTGAAGCAGGTAAGATTAAATAAAAGAGAAAGGTTGGTTGTCATTCCAGTAAATCTGCTGCACCGGTTCTGTCAAATAAAAACGCGTGCTTATTAAATACAACCTTTTAATCCTGTTTCCTTAGATAAACTTAAACAAAGTCTCCTACATCCGCATCGGTGAACTCATGTATTAGATGTTAGGCTCACTTAGTTTGGTTATCCAGTGACGAGAAGGCCGGGTTTGAAACCCATTTAGGGTGGCTTTCCTTCAAAATGATTTACCCAATCTCCTTTCATGAAAATTCGGGTATATTTACTCTAAATTCTACCTTCTTCACTAGCGTAATTAAAAGTGCGTTTAGCCTGGACGGATGGTAGGACTAGGGGCAAAATTAAAAGTCTCTAGCATCAAAACTAGCGTACTTACCCACCTCACCCTGAGTTATCATACCCATTGCCTGAGGACAGGGTCTACCCTCTCACCCTTGAGTCATCACACCATTGCCTAAGGACAGTGTCTCACCCCTCACCCCTAAGTCAACCTCACCTCTGCCTGAGGACAGGGTCTATCCCCTCACCCCTAAGTCACCTCACACTCTGCCTGAGAACAGGATCCACACCCCCACTGTAGGCTCGTCCAGAATCAACAGTCCGGGTCATGGACGAGCGCCGCGGCGAAAGACACCCGCCTCTGTTGACCGCCGCTGCAAGACAAACACAATCAAGGTCACTAACGGCGTCTTTTCACGCCTCAACTCCTTCCTTATTTCGCACTTCAAAATACGGACTTAATAAGAGTACAGCCCCTTTCAGATTGGAGGAAAGGTTCTTAAGGGCAGTTACAAAAGTTACTTGAATGATTTTCCAACATTCATACGTCCAGTCATGTAATGTGCAGCTGTCACACTTGTTAGATGTTATCAGTGGAGTGTCGTGGAGTGCTGCCAGGATAAGCAGAGAGTGTCTAAATGGTACTCGGTAGAAGATTCATTGTTCAGGGTCCAACGGACATAGTACATTCCCATGTGAGGTCTGAAGAGCAGAGCTATGTATGATTGGTCAAATGGGGACAGATTGGATGAGAACATATCACAGGTACAGTTGTAGCAAGCTCTGCTTACCCTGGAAACATGCCACGACACGTCACTGGTAAAAAAATATTAATGTTGACCTCGAAATAATGTTCTTAGTTTCTAATTTTTTTTGCCCGAGTGGTTAAAGAGAGGCACCTCCACCCACAGTGAACCGTCGCCCCTCTTTACCCCTCATCCTCTTGACCGAGTGGTTAAAGAGAGGCCGCTCCACCGGCATTGAACCGTCAACCCTCTTTACCCCTCATCCTCCTGACCGAACGGTTAAAGAGAGGCCGCTCCACCGGCATCGAACCATCGCCCCTCTTTACCCTCATCCTCCTGACCGAACGGTTAAAGAGAGGCCTCTCCACCGGCATTGAACCATCGCCCCTCTTTACCCCTCATCCTCTTGACCGAGTGGTTAAAGAGAGGCAGCTCCACCAGCATTGAACCGTCACCCCTCTTTACCCCTCATCCTCCTGACCGAGCGGTTAAAGAGAGGCCTCTCCACCGCATTGAACCATCGCCCCTCTTTACCCCTCATCCTCCTGACCGAACGGTTAAAGAGAGGCCTCTCCACCGGCATTGAACCATCGCCCCTCTTTACCCCTCATCCTCCTGACCGAGCGGTTAAAGAGAGGCCTCTCCACCGCATTGAACCATCGCCCCTCTTTACCCCTCATCCTCTTGACCGAGTGGTTAAAGAGAGGCAGCTCCACCAGCATTGAACCGTCACCCCTCTTTACCCCTCATCCTCCTGACCGAGCGGTTAAAGAGAGGCCTCTCCACCGGCATTGAACCATCGCCCCTCTTTACCCCTCATCCTCTTGACCGAGTGGTTAAAGAGAGGCCGCTCCATCCACATTTGTCATCGTCTCCTTGAGACTAGATAACCTTGACGTACCTGAGAGTCTTCACGAATCTGTCTGCAGGAGGCAGCAGCAGGAACTTGAGCAAGAACTCTATCTTTTCTTCCACGTCCTTCTTTTGTTTCCCGGCCACCCAGCCATAGTAGACCAGCGTCTCCTGGATGGAGAACTCGCCGTACAGCGCCAGCTCCTGCGACAGACAAACAGTTTAGTAGCAGAACACACACACAGGTAGAAATCTTCTTGTCCACTTCCTTCATATCGTGACCGCCTTCAGACAACACACATATCCTACCCTGAGTCAAGGCACGCCCCCCTTCCCTCTTACAAGACACCTAGATGTCCCTTCCCTTCAGCACCACCTCCAACTTATCTGAGGCATGTATCATATTATTGGTACAACTACGCCACCTCCCAAACATTCTGATGTCCTTCACCTTCAGACGCCACCCCCAACTCACCTGAGGCATATATCCTATCCTTGGTACAACTACGCCACCTCCCAAACATCCTGATGTGCCTCCATATTCAGACGCCACCCCCAACTCACCTGAGGCATATATCCTATCCTTGGTACAACTACGCCACCTCCCAAACATCCTGATGTGCCTCCATATTCAGACGCCACCCCAACTCACCTGAGGCATATATCCTATCCTTGGTGCAACTACGCCACCTCCCAAACATCCTGATGTGCCTCCATTTCAGACGCCACCCCCAACTCACCTGAGGCATGCATACTATCTTGGTACAACTACGCCACCTCCCAAACATCCTGATGTGCCTCCACCTTCAGACGCCACCCCAACTCACCTGAGGCATGAGTCCTATTCTTGATCCAATTACGCCACCTCCCAAACATCCTGATATCCCTCCACATTCAGACGCCGCCTCCAACTCACCTGAGGCATATATCCTATCCTTGGTCCAGGCACGCCGCTCCCTTTAGAGCCTGGCCGCCCCCCTAGCACCCAGATGTCCCCGCCTTCAGACGCCGCCGCCCTACGATGCAGCTAAGCAGGGTCGTCTTGCCGCAACCGCTGGCTCCCAAGAGACCGTATCTGCACACATAACAATGAGACCACTCTAAGACGTTGGTGAGAGGTTGGACTAGGAAATATCAAAGGATTGAGGTCATCAACCACTTTGTCATCGTGACTCGAGTCATCGATTACACAAACTGTCTGAACGTCCAAATATCTAAATAGAGATCCCAGCTTCAGAGTCAATGGAAATTTAATTCAAAACCAAAATATAAAAGTGAACATTTGAATATCTAGAAGTTAGTATAAAGAAATTATTTGTCTTGACCATGAATAAACTTATAAATCTCGTAATATTTAAAACCTACTCATTATTTGGACATGATTTATTGATCTTCTTTAAGAAAGAATTACTGGCCTAAATTAAAAAAAAAAAAAACATACTCTAGTTTGGTATTCGATTTAGATTTGATAACATTTCATTATAAAATATTTTATTGGTAACATTTTCACTAAGAGATATTCGATTTGGATTCGATTAAAAACATTTTAACTATTAAAAACTAGATTCTGGATATTTTAGTTAGGAAATATTCGATTTATATTCGATTCGAACGACTCCTATTCCAAAAGTTCGATTCAAATTTGTTTCGAGTTGGCAAACAAAGATTCTGATAAGAGTCGATATTTAAAAACTTTGATTCGCACAGGCTTACGACCTCGAGGCTGGCAATATACTGAAATGCAGGCGACTATAAGGTTGAAGTGCGAATCTTAGCCTGTTGAATTAGGGGTGGTTTACAAAATCCGATATTAGTGTGTTTTCTCCTCATAGCGCCTACTCCATACCCTCAAATCCGGATGCATTTTCTCTAAAATACTTATTTTTCTTACTCCTTAAGACTCAACTGTTTTGAACCATGGTATAAAACGGAATGATTAAAATATAGTAATGTTTTAGGTAGCATGATAGGCAGCCTAATCAGGAGGGTTGTACGGCAGGGTAGGCAGCCTTAACAGGCAGGGCTGTAGGGCAAGTAGGCAGCTTAACAGGCAGGGTTGTACGGCAGGGTAGCAGCCTTAACAGGCAGGGCTGTAGGCAAGGTAGGCAGCTTTAACAGGCAGGGTTGTAGGGCATGATAGGCAGCCTTAACAGGCAGGGCTGTAGGGATGATAGGCAGCTTTAACAGGCAGGGTTGTAGGGCAGGGTAGGCAGCTTTAACAGGCAGGGCTGTATGGCAGGGTAGGCAGCTTTAACAGGCAGGGTTGTAGGGCTATAGGCACCTTAACAGGCAGGGCTGTAGGGCATGATAGGCAGCTTTAACAGGCAGGGTTGTAGGCAGGGTAGGCAGCTTTAACAGGCAGGGCTGTAGGCAGGTAGGCAGCTTTAACAGGCAGGCTGTATGGCAGGGTAGGCAGCTTTAACAGGCAGGGCTGTATGGCAGGGTAGCAGCTTTAACAGGCAGGGCTGTATGGCAGGGTAGGCAGCTTTAACAGCAGGGCTGTAGGCAGGGTAGGCAGCTTTAACAGGCAGGGCTGTAGGCATGATAGGCAGCTTTAACAGGCAGGGTTGTAGGGCAGGGTAGGCAGCTTTAACAGGCAGGGCTGTATGGGAGGGTAGGCAGCTTTAACAGGCAGGGTTGTAGGCAGGGTAGGCAGCCTTAACAGACAGGGCTGTAGGGCATGATAGGCAGCTTTAACAGGCAGGGTTGTAGGGCAGGGTAGGCAGCTTTAACAGGCAGGGCTGTATGGCAGGGTAGGCAGCTTTAACAGGCAGGGTGTAGGGCAGGTAGGGGCTTTAACAGGCAGGGCTGTATGGCAGGTAGGCGCTTTAACAGGCAGGGTGTAGGCAGGTAGGCAGCTTTAACAGGCAGGGCTGTATGGCAGGGTAGGCAGCTTTAACAGGCAGGGCTGTATGCAGGTAGGCAGGGCTGTAGGGCATGATAGGCAGCTTTAACAGGCAGGCTGTAGGCATGATAGGCAGCTTTAACAGGCAGGGTGTGAGTATGATAGGCAGCTCTAACAGGCAGGGTTGAAGGGCAAGGTGGGCAGCTTTCCTAGGGCGGCAAAAATGAGATATATTAATGATAATTTTATTTTTTAAAATCTATTTATTACCCATGAAGTAAGATTGTAGGTCATATGTACGTATATATTTTTTAAATGCGCTTATAGTACTAATAATATTTCTGTTAGAGTTGCTAGAGCTGAGGGATACTTTTCCAAGTTATAACTTATACAGACCTACATTCGATGCGCCATGCTACGAGAAAGATTAAACAGGCTCGCACTTCTCTCAAATAAATATAAAATAATCACAAACATTTGAGTTCAAGGAATTAGTAGAACAGTTTGCTAAGATAAAAGCATGAAAATTTAATTTTTAAAGTAGGAGTGTAGGGGACGCGAGTGTTTTTTTTTTGCAGTTTTTATAGCGAAACTTTTTTTTTGCCAAAACAAATAAAATATTACTTCAGTAGAAACAAATAGTTTAATTTTCTTCACATAGTGATATCAACAGTGTTGTTGAATATTTGTCATTGCATAATGGCATTAAATAAGAAACTTTTTAAATGACGAAAAAAGTTGTCATTAAATTACAGGACACCCTTGACAGATATTCAACAACTGTTGATATCACCATGTGAAGAAAATTAAACTATGTTTATACTGAAGAAATATTGATTTTTTTTTTTTACCAAAACAATGTTTTGATACGAAAACTGCAAAAACATTGCCCTTTTCCTGTTTCACCTGCACTCCCACATCAAACCGTTGTTTATGTACACTTACATTTTAAATTTGTTTGTCTATGTTGGTATTTTTGTGTACATTTTTTAAAATTAGTAAAAACAATATTTTTTCTTGTATAAATACATGAATCATGAGCTTTTTTTTGACTGAAAATAAATATTTAGCACCGCGTCTTACTACCCGTTCGGGTTATACGCTTAAGTACTAATTACGCTAATGGATTAGGAATTGGGAAGGTTGAATATAAGAGGAAGTGAACCCGCATTTGCGTGGAGGGAGAGTGGAAAACCATTTAGGAAAAACCACCCCCAGTTCACCCGACCGACTGAAAATAAAGAAATGTCACTTGTCCACATGAGAGGAACAACTCCTGGAGATGAACTCACATGCATCCCTTGGGAACTGTCATGTTGAGACCGTCCAGGATGACCGTGGGTGACTTCTTGGTGCCGTAGTGCTTGAAGGCACTCCGCACGCAGACGGCGTGTTGCCGTCTGGTGAAGATGGTGGAGTTCTGTGTCCGGAGCTGGCGACGTCTCGTTATGACGTCCATACTCTCCAGCTCTGTCATGCCTGCAAATACAGCGTCAGAATGGGTGAGCAGGATCTGCTACTGCTAGTGTTCCACGTGTGGATACATATATATATATCATGTGGGTGTTACTGTTAATGTCCCATGTGTGGATTCATATATATCATGTGGGTGTTACTGTTAGTGTCCCACGTGTGGATACATATATATATCATGTGGGTGTTACTGCTAGTGTCCCACGTGGGGATACATATATATAACATGTGGGTGTTACTGTTAGTGTCCCACGTGTGGATACATATATATATATCATGTGGGTGTTATTGTTAGTGTCCCACGTGTGGATACATATATATCATGTGGGTGTTACTGTTAGTGTCCCACGTGTGGATACATATATATATATCATGTGGGTGTTATTGTTAGTGTTCCACGTGTGGATACGTATATATCATGTGGGTGTTACTGTTTAGTGTCCCACGTGTGGATACATATATATATATATATCATGTGGGTGTTATTGTTAGTGTCCCACGTGTGGATACATATATATCATGTGGGTGTTACTGTTTAGTGTCCCACGTGTGGATACATATATATATATATCATGTGGGTGTTATTGTTAGTGTTCCACGTGTGGATACGTATATATCATGTGGGTGTTACTGTTTAGTGTCCCACGTGTGGATACATATATAATATATATATCATGTGGGTGTTATTGTTAGTGTTCCACGTGTGGATACGTATATATCATGTGGGTGTTACGGTTTAGTGTCCCACGTGTGGATACATATATATATATATATATATATATATATATATATCATGTGGGTGTTATTGTTAGTGTTCCACGTGTGGATACGTATATATCATGTGGGTGTTACTGTTTAGTGTCCCACGTGTGGATACATATATATATCATGTGGGTGTTACTGCTAGTGTCCCACGTGTGGATACATATATAACATGTGGGTGTTACTGTTAGTGTCCCACGTGTGGATACATATATATATCATGTGGGTGTTATTGTTAGTGTTCCACGTGTGGATACGTATATATCATGTGGGTGTTACTGTTTAGTGTCCCACGTGTGGATACATATATATATATATATCATGTGGGTGTTATTGTTAGTGTTCCACGTGTGGATACGTATATATCATGTGGGTGTTACTGTTTAGTGTCCCACGTGTGGATACATATATATATATATATATATATATATATATATCATGTGGGTGTTATTGTTAGTGTTCCACGTGTGGATACGTATATATCATGTGGGTGTTACTGTTTAGTGTCCCACGTGTGGATACATATATATATCATGTGGGTGTTACTGCTAGTGTCCCACGTGTGGATACATATATAACATGTGGGTGTTACTGTTAGTGTCCCACGTGTGGATACATATATATATCATGTGGGTGTTACTGCTAGTGTCCCACGTGTGGATACATATATATATATATCATGTGGGTGTTATTGTTAGTGTTCCACGTGTGGATACGTATATATCATGTGGGTGTTACTGTTTAGTGTCCCACGTGTGGATACATAAATATATATATCATGTGGGTGTTATTGTTAGTGTTCCACGTGTGGATACGTATATATCATGTGGGTGTTACTGTTTAGTGTCCCACGTGTTGATATATATATATATATCATGTGGGTGTTATTGTTAGTGTTCCACGTGTGGATACGTATATATCATGTGGGTGTTACTGTTTAGTGTCCCACGTGTGGATACATATATATATATATATATATCATGTGGGTGTTATTGTTAGTGTTCCACGTGTGGATACGTATATATCATGTGGGTGTTACTGTTTAGTGTCCCACGTGTGGATACATATATATATATATATATATATATCATGTGGGTGTTATTGTTAGTGTTCCACGTGTGGATACGTATATATCATGTGGGTGTTACTGTTTAGTGTTCCACGTGGGGATATCCATCTAACGTGTTTTTTTTTAGCATCCTGTCATATTATTACATTCGTTTTATACGCTTATCTACTAATTACTCTAATGGTTTTAGGGAATAGGGAGGTTATATTAATAGGAAGTGTGATCGCATTTGCGTGAAGAGAGAGAGAGAGAGAGTGGAAAACCATTTTGGAAAAACCACCCTCGGTACACCCAGCCAAGATTAGAACCCCGATCTCCCCGTCGTTGTCAGTCTAGTCTAAAACGGGAGTGACGCCTTAGACCACGTAGCCACCGAGCCGGGTTAACGCGTGTGTTATTTTCCCAAATGTTTATAAATCTATCTCACGTGTGTTCCAGTGTCCCACGTGATGTTAGTGTTTCACTAGTACACGAAACAGACTGTACGTGAGCTCCACGTGGCACCTGGTTTTATATCAAGGACCGCCACTGGGGCAACTAAGTTGCTGACATCGAAACGACCTTGACTTGTTTCCAAATAATAATAACAATAATAATAATAATAATAGTAGGTTGAAAGATTTATACAAAGCTCAGATCAACGGTAACCAAACTATCGGAGTTGATGTCAAGGTTCAAACTACTAGCTCTGACCTGAGAGAGAGAGAGAGAGAGAGAGAGAGAGAGATCACTTAAGTTGCACGCCTCCCTTCCCCCTCATCCACTCAATATTAAAATTTTAATATACCAACTTTTTTGCGCATATTTTGCACACTTAGACACCTAAGTATTACGTTTGGCACTCTAACCCCTGAGACAGTACGACTATTTTTGTTTGGGGGGGGGGGGCAAGTTAAGAGTAGCCCCCCCATTATCAAAATATTGGGTTTTTTCCATGCCAATCTAAAAGTTTTGATTTACACCCAAATATGGTGTTTTGCACCTTAATTGTTTTGCAAGGGAAAAAAATATTTAAAAGGGAAAATGGTTGGGGGGCCAAGTTAAGCGTAGACACACACCCCCTTTTTCGATAGATTTTTAATGACAAAATAAAAGACCTGTTTTTCTGGGGTCATGGTGCAAAACGTAATACTTGGGTGCAAAACGGTGGTATATTTATATTAAAATTTTTAGTGGGTGGCGTGGCCAGCTGAAGTGATCTGAGCGATAGAGATTGGGCCTAATTCGAGTCTCAGCCGGGTAACTAGGGGTGTTTATCCATATTAATATTCTCGCTATAGTTTCCCCATATATTTCACAGGCAAATACTAAGGCATGTCATCTAAAAAGGGGGGGGGGGGGTTTCTTACCTACTCCTTAAACCAGTGTTTCTCAAAGTGTGGTCCACGGTGGCCTCTCAAGTGGCCCGCAGGACCCCAGGAAGTTTAGCAATAATAATGAATTAAAGAATGTGGATCGCATTATAATACAAAAATATGAGATGCAAAAGATTAAATAAGAAATATCCTTATAATATATATTTAATTTCTCAAAAGGCGCACACGCACACACACACACACACACACACACACACACATACACACACACAAAAGAAATCTGTACCAAACTTAAGGTGGAATGTAGCGAAGGTGAGAAAGGGTAGTTTTTTTTGCAGTTTTTATATCAAAACTTTTTTTTTGTCAAAAGAAATCAAATATTGCCCCTGTAGCAACATAGAATTTAATTTTCTTCTCATGGTGACCTCAGAAGTTCTTGAATATCTCTCAAGGATGTTCTAGAATTTAATGACAACTTCTTCTCTTCATTTAAAAATGTTCTAATCTAATATCGATTTGCTCATGACAGATATTCAAGATCTGTTGATACCACCATGTGAAGAAAATTAAACTCTATGTTTCTATTGAAGAAATATTTTATCAATTTTGAACAGAAAAATGTTCCGCTATAAAAATTGCAAAAACACTGGCCTTTTCTTGCGACGCCTACGTCCCCACATTTAAGTCAACAAATCATCTAAATAATTATTTATCAAAGTTCATGTGGTTTAAAATGTTAAAAAATAATCAAAAAACTATTACTGTACTTTTTCAATGTAATAATATGATAATTTTTTCAACATTTTATTTGATAAATTAATTTTTGTCTTTTATTTATAGTCGTAAAATAGAATTGGCTAAAAATAATATTTTTCCTGGATATATTTTAAACCGTCTACCCCCCCTCTAAGACTCCCTAATCCCAACGCCTCAGTGATCCCCCAGTGCACCTAACTTCCATATTTGGTAAAACTCCATTAACAAATTTTTGAGAAATACGGCCTTATATGGTTTATAGGGTGTGTACGAGGTTTCAAAAACCTCTTTACATTTTACAAATTATTTTAGTTTATAAAGTTATTTAAATACAAGCAGAACATTAAAAAAACTCCAACACAAGATAGTTATAATAATAAATGCTGCGATGCATCTCACAGACTTTCTCAATTCTTTACCATAAATGGAGATATTTACTTAATACCTCGTAATATATTGTTATAGAAACATTTAAAAAAATATTTGAAATATTTAACATACAATTTCTGAACCGACTGATTATATCAGCAAACGAGAATTTCTATGAGCGAGCGCTAAAGGGGCTATAAAATCTGCCGGGAAAGGTATTTTAACGTACCTTCTAGGGTTCTTTCACGTGCCACAATCGACATGGGACCGATGGCTTCATTTCCCCGTCTAAGGAAGTTGTGCTACGGATTTTTATCACTCAAGAAAAATCCGTCAACGCCGGTTGGGTTTGAACCCATCATCATTGGGTCCTGAAGGGAGCAGTTTACTCCAAGACCACCGAGGTTGACTGAGATAAACTTAATTAAAATAAGAGCATCACATTCCACCAAAGAGCACAAATGAACTGTTACAGAAACGTTGAGAAAATAATAATATCACTGTTCACCAACGATCAAAAACAACCAATTTTCCCATTTCAAAGACCTCCTTAAAATATGTGCAGAGCCCTGCGTTTGTGGAGATCGCGATAATTCGCGAATGTTAGATATGGCATTTTTTCTTTCAGATGTTCACATTTCAGGTTACCCTGATTGCAAATATATGCTCAGAATTGTTGCGATAATTCGCAAAATCGGCGTTTTAGCGCGATACTCGCGATTTTAAACGATGTCCGCGATAATCGCGATTTAGTCGCGATTTTCGGCATTCGGCATGTTGCAGTTTGGTGATGTTGAGTAGTTATTTTGTATTTTTCTAGCCTAAATTGAGATTTAAAAATATAGTCACAATTTTTGTGAAGTAACAAGATGATTTTTGTGTAATATTTTGTCTTTGTGACTTGTACATACTTTTCTCGGACCAGCTGCCGCTAAATCGTACTTTTTTAATAAGTTGACAGCACATTTTTTTGCGGACTAGTGTTTTTTTACCGTTTTTTCCAAACAAAATGTAATTTTTTGTTTTCCCTTCAATATGTTTAGTTTACCTGTTTCAAACATTGTCCTGGAAGTCTAGTTTTAACCCAACAAAGTCACCTTGATCACGAAAGTTTGGTAAAAACCACTTTTTTTTTAACGCTTTTGTCTTAATTCGATAATTTCGTCGCAAAAATAGGATTTTTGTAATTCACCGCTTATTCACCGCTTTTGGGAAACTTAAAAACGAAATTGGGCTTTTTTATTCACCATAAAAGCAGGGCTCTGAATATGTGTATACTTGCTTATAGCTCAGATAATGTTAGTTTTATAATAATATATTTCAAATAAAGGTTTTTTTTAAAAAAAAGATTGTTTTAATAGTCTTACAACTTTGTAGTGATAATAGTGATAAGTTATTTAGTTTATTTAAGAGTTTTGGGGATAGTGATTAAAAATTGGAAATTTTCGTTCATGTAAGTCATTTTTGTAGAAAAATCATATAGTTACGTCTTTTGGCTTATAATGTTAAACAGTGTCTTGATGCAAATTTTAATTAAAAATCGTCAGAGCTTAATTTGAGAAAATCGCTGTTTTCTCTCTTTTATCCGTTAAGTAAACTACCCTTAAAGTTAGGGTTGGATAGATGATACAAAAAAATTCCTATAGGGGAACTTTATGAGATAATAAGTTTTCGCTAGATCAGTAAAATGGTTTCGTCTCTAGGCTGAGACAAAGACAGACAGACAGACGGCCTTGGGAGAACAACCTTTTCGGTTTCAGGAGGTCATCAAAAGTCGAAATCCACCAAAATCTCGAATTTGATTTTTTTTTTACGATCACAATATTTTCTCTCTCCTAGGGGTCACGAGAAAGTAAAAAAAAAAAAAAAATTCAAGCTTCAGCTTTGAGAAAATTGTTTTTAAATATTCGATTCACGTTCACATTGAATTAAAAAAGTGTGCTTCGCACAGCCTTTGGATTTAATCTATTCATTTTTTATTCGCTACTCTCAAAATAGACTAGACTGCCGATGACGGGAAGATCGGGGGTTCGAATCCTGGTCGGGTCTACTGAGGGTATATTTTCTTATATTATTTTACACTCTCATTTCACGCAAACACGAGTACACTTCATCAAAATTCAACCTTCCGCAAGTCAAGCACATTATTATTATTATTATTATTATTATTATTATTATTATTATTAATAGTCAGCAATTTATATTATTTTCAATGTATGGAGGAATCCAAAATCTTCTTTGGTTACGTCTCTTATATCTGTAATAATAATATATATCTTATTATTACAAAAGATTTACTTCTTAATTATTGTTTCACAAGTGTAGCTTGTTAATATGTCTATGGACTTTATTCAAGCTTTATTTGTCTATGATTTGTTTTGTAGAGAAAAACTATTTGTTCTTTGCTCTTTGTTTTGATTATGTTCCGATTTAATAAATTAATAAATAGTATTTTAGATAAAACTCTTCTTAAATCTCTGATCAACTATTACGTCACTTCTTGTACGCCGGGTTTAAGATTGGTGACAATAGATAACCAAATTATCCCGGCACTAGAGTCACTGGACATTATATTATCCAATATATTATATGTTCTAAAAGCTCGAAGAAGGTTCTTGAAGTTAGAGAGTACAAAACTGATTGAAATTCCGCCACTTTTGGGTCGCACCGTGTATGGAACGTAACAACCAGTTATTGACCAGTTCGTGACATCAATCACTAACCAGTCTGATCACAGTTGTGTTGTTACGTGGGTAAAACTTAAGTAACAACCCGTTACTGACCAGTTCGTGACTTCAATCACTAACCAGTCTGATCACAGTTGTGTTGTTACGTGGGTAAAACTTAAGTAACAACCAGTTACTGACCAGTTTGTGACTTCAATCACTAACCAGTCTGATCACAGTTGTATTGTTACGTGGGTAAAACTTAAGTAACAACCAGTTACTGACCAGTTTGTGACTTCAATCACTAACCAGTCTGATCACAGTTGTATTGTTACGTGGATAAAACTTAAGTAACAACCAGTTACTGACCAGTTCGTGACTTCAATCACTAACCAGTCTGATCACAGTTGTGTTGTTACGTGGATAAAACTTAAGTAACAACCAGTTACTGACCAGTTCGTGACTTCAATCACTAACCAGTCTGATCACAGTTGTGTTGTTACGTGGATAAAACTTAAGTAACAACCAGTTACTGACCAGTTCGTGACTTCAATCACTAACCAGTCTGATCACAGTTGTGTTGTTACGTGGATAAAACTTAAGTAACAACCAGTTACTGACCAGTTCGTGACTTCAATCACTAACCAGTCTGATCAAAGTTGTGTAGTTACGTGGGTAAAACTTAATTAACATCCAGTTACTGACCAGTTCTTGACTTCAATCACTAACCAGTCTGATCAGAGTTGTGTAGTTACGTGGATAAAACTTAAGTAACAACCAGTTACTGACCAGTTTGTGACTTCAATCACTAACCAGTCTGATCACAGTTGTGTTGTTACGTGGATAAAACTTAAGTAACAACCAGTTATTGACCAGTTCGTGACATCAATCACTAACCAGTCTGATCACAGTTGTGTTGTTACGTGGGTAAAACTTAAGTAACAACCCGTTACTGACTAGTTCGTGACTTCAATCACTAACCAGTCTGATCAAAGTTGTGTAGTTACGTGGGCGAAAGGCCTAAATGTATTTATTTTCAGATAAATGTGCGGTGTACCTTACCTTCTTTTTTTTATTATTTCAAGCCTTATTCTGTCATTGCTTGCAATAAAAAAAAATACATCCTATTCCTCGCAATGTCTCATACCGTAAATAAAATGTATTATTTTTCCGACATGTTGCGTGTGTCCAAATTTTTACAACGACATTATTTGAAAACGCTGAGAAATCACGGATTGTCCAGTTTCTACCGGTTTCCATCAAATTCAGATGGACGAGTTAGTGATATAACGTATCTTTCCCAAGCATCGGGCCACTCCCAAGCTACAAGGACCCAAATCAAATATTTGCTGTGTACCAGGAACTGATATATTCTCCTGAGAGTACAAGGGATGTGTGTGTGTACATGTGTGAGTGTGTTAATGTCTGAACAAACACTCTCGATTCACATAAATCCTGGGTAAACACGTACACATGGCGAGAGTAAATAAAAGACAGTGCAGGTGCATTCACTCAGTGGCGTAGCCATGAATGCATATGGGAGGGGTCATTCTCACTTCGTGACGGACTATCAACATCCGGAATGGTCCTTAAAGAGGTCGCCTCGGTAAGCATGAATACCTTGCCGTGGAGACGTTCAGCTCTGACGCAATTTTTTAACTCTACGATGCGTTGTTTCCAAATATGTCCTGCCCGAACGTTGGCTTTTAGTTTGGGTAGCATAATTGATTTCGATAATAAAACAAACACTATGTGTTCATCACAATTACAAATTCACAATGAACTCCAATTAGTGAGTAACACAAATATTACAAATTCAGTGTTTGTCAAGACAACATACAAAATAAAACATCTTTTCATTTTTGGCCTTTCGCCCACAACCCCACAAATATAGCTGTATCGAAAATTTTTTTTGAGGTTACATGTTCTGATATGTAAAAAATCTAAAAAAAAAATTCCCCCAAAAAATTCCCTAAAAAATGAAAAAAATAATCCTAAAACCCGATTGCAGCGCCACCTACCGGGTCCAATTGTGAATTTAAACCATCCACGGACCCACTCAAACACACACAAAAAATTTCATCAAAATCGGTCCAGCCGTTTAGGAGGAGTTCAGTGACATACACACGTACAGAAGAATTATATATATAAACAAATATAAATAAAAAGATTTGAGGTAAAAACAATATTTTTTTTAACAAAAGTTATTTAACTGAGGCAGTACAAATGATTACACACACAAAAAAAGTTAAATATAATTCCAAATTAGGTTAAACCTCCTTAAAAGAAATATCCGGATCACATACCTCAGCTGATTTCATAAAACGTGAAGTATGATCGAACGGGCCAAGCCGTTGGGCATTCATTGCATTTGGTTACCATACAGGGAGTTCAGGGTTCATATTCCCACTGGGTTCATTTGGAAAGAAGCTTCCACTTGGGATTGATGACTTTTATTTTACCCTCCCCTCTTTATGATAATTATGGTATTTTTTTCCATAAATATATTCTTCATCCTTACCCCTTATACGAGTATTAAGTTGATGATAGCCCTTGTTTTGAAGGTAATAATAATAATAATAATAATAATAATAATAATAATAATAATAATAATAATAATAATAATAATAATAATAATAATAATAATAATAATAATAATAATAATGCTGTGTCTGAGTTACATCAATCTGTTGCTCAGTTTGCGGAAATATTAGCCAGTATTAACGGAGACGAATGAATTTTATCTCCTCAGTTGAATATCTCTTCCGACACCTCACATACGAACAGCTCAAATGAAAATCCTAAATTGTATCTCCAAATGGCGAACTTTTTTAAAATTCTAATGCTTATTCTGAATAAGTAAAGAGGAAACGACAAAGATGTACTTTAATATATCATAACACGGCTAGATGGCAGCAGAAGCAACAAAACTTTTTGATTTATTATTAGTACAGCACATGACTAACAGAGGGCAGGATGGGGTAAAATTAGTCAAATAATCGGAAATGAATCAATTTATAGATTTTTTATTTTCTTCTACGCTGGAAAAAGTAAAAATCATACCGTATTTTATGATGCATTTTAGCATTTTAACGTAAAACATACAATTTTTATATTTGTTAATTATTTTGATTTTATATTTATTCATGCATTCTATGGAACCTATAATATTTTGATAATTTTTATAGCTCCATAAATAATATGCCGAAAATAAGAATTTAGGATACTTTTACAGTAAAAGCACAAAAGGAATACCGTCGCCCAGGGGATGCCCAGATGTACTAATCGTACATCCTTTCGGTGGAAGCTCTTCCCATGTCCCAATGAGATGATAGGATTAGGAGGATATAGTGATTATGACGGGGTGGACCCAATGAAGAGCTTAACCCAACTTGAGCCCAATTAACCAAACCCTGGTGACCGTAGGAGTTATTATTTCCCTATTGAGGAAAATCCCCGGGTGCTAGCCGGGAACCGAACACGAGACCACTAGTTCAGCAGTTAGCGGCTCTGAACACTAGACCACAAGGCCTGTCAATTCAACAATAAAATATGACTAATATACACTACACGTGGGGCTAGCTTATTGATTTGCTATCCTAGCTTTGATCCGAAGGGCCGGTATTCAACACCATCCTGCTGCATCGAGCGGAAGTGCACTATCTTCTCTACAGAAGAATGACTATGCTTTTTTTTTTTAATTCACCCTCCTTTTTTTATGTCATGTGGATTAATTAGTATAAGTTACTGGTAGTCTGGCCAAACAATAAAACACGAAGAATGATTTTTTTTTAAATCTTTCTTCTCAAATGGATCTAGTTCAAATCTTGTTTCTCCTAACAAAGTTTTGAAACCAGATAAATCCTAAATCCTGCTCTGGCCAACAATGTTTGAAACCAGATAGATCCTAAATCCTACTCTCTACAGCAGTGTTTGAAACCAGATTGGTCCTAAATCCCGCTCTGGGCAGCACAATCTCAAAACCTCGTGTGTCTTGTAAGTATTCATTCTCATGTGAGGAAATATTCACATCTCTCAAGTTCCAATTAGTCTGTAGTTGTAGGTCTCCTTCAAACAACCTTGACACGGTTAAGTTCGAACGGTCATACTGACAAGTTTCACTGTCAATACCGTCCGAGAGGGAACGCCTATTACCTAATAGAACATCTATTTACACCATAGCTCAGTCTGTATAGTGTCTTCCTACTGATATAAGGGGCAAGGGTTCTATTTCCGGAATAACCCAAAAATGAATCGTTGGTTAAATGTGGGTTTCCACTTTCATAGTAATGATTGATAAATTAACGGCCGGGGGTTGTTGTGCCTGTTCTAGATTTAGGTTCGTTTATAATTCGTGTGCTTAAATAATCAGTTGGTTAAAAAAGAGCACGTTAAATAACTTGAATAAATATTTACACGAGTTGGACAATAGTTTGTCCAGTCTAATAAATACAGGATGCGTTTCAGTGAATGAGTTTCACAATCACATTTAATGTAAGTAAATCATTAGTATTACCTGCTTAGGTGCACACATGGTCTAAGGCGTCACTATCGTGTTATACTGGCCTGCTTATGAGGGGGATATCGGGGTTCGAATCCTGGTCGGGTCTACTGAAGGTGGTTTTTCCCTAAATGGTTTCCCACTCTCCATTCAATGCAAATGCGGGTATATTATCTTTAAAATTATTCCTTCTTCATCCCTACACCGTTAGAATAATTATCATACATGCGTATAACTTGAACAGGTAGTAAGACGCGAGGATAAAAAAATAACTTTATAGGTACATAGTTGAATATAAATGATGTCTGGGATCACGCGAACAAAAAGGGTTGAATACCACTGGTATAACGGCATGAAATTTCAGTTTCCATAAAATTTACTATTGTTAATTCTTACCAAAGGTGTTTAGAAAAAGAATGATTTTATCTCAATTGGGAAATTCTTGCAGGTTTTTTTTACGCAAATCAATTATTCAAGAAGAAAAGAGGAATGGGGGGATAATATATTTGAATCAGCGATCTTCAGTTCGCTTTATCTTAGATGCAAAGGCCTACTATTTTAAGCATGCAGTTTAATGTCACAAATTCCCAAATATTTCAGTAGTCTTCTCAGATTCTTTTGTGATATTTACTATGTTTTTTTCAGGTTTTCCATGTGCATCAAACGTGATAGCTATGACGTATGAATACGTGAAATTAGATCTAGTATTTTTTTTTAATTTTTGGATTTAACTGTAATGGCCAAATTTATTTGTTAAGAAAATGGCGATGCCATTTTGCAACGAATTTACAAAATAGGGTCAGTTGAATGAATGCTTTAGTTCTAGACCACCAATCAAATTTAAAACCTGCACTGGTGCTCACACGATCTTATGAGTCAGACTTGCAAAATATTATAGTGCCGGTGATGTGGTGGTTAAGGTTTGAGTCTCGATCGGGTGCTTTGGTGATAGTTGTCCACATATGAGCTATAAAAAGGTTTTTTTTACTATCCTTTCTCCATAACAATGCTTGTGTGCTTCCTATAATTAACTCTTCTCAGTCATATTCATTTAATTAATCCGCTAAGGTGCCGCCTTCTTGAAACATCTTCACACTAAAGTATTTCTTATAGGAGTGGCTGCTATTAAAAAACACTAAAAGCATATTCAATCATCATAAAATATTCTGTTGTAACTCCATCAAAAAAATGAATTTAATTGTTTTTTCTCACCATTTACAGTGATCTCAGATCTGCGACATTCCAGGTAAAATTTCCTTGAAAATGAGCTTACTTCAGTTATTTATTATTTTTGTTAAAATACATCCTCTGGTATGGACTATATAGCAAGTTGTTATTTTCATTGATCTGTCTCAGTCTGGTCAGATATTGTGTTTACAATAGAGGTTGTTGGCCAACCATCAAAATACCCTTTAGTCTTAGCTACGTGACTATTTATCATATAAATTATACATCACATAGTGAATTATATACTAATTTGTGGTCCATCTTTGCGAACTTTGATTTCAAAATGTTTAATAATAATTTTAAAAAATTCCTACACCCAAAAAAATGCATGTATTTATATTTTGTTGCCTTTCAATTTTTCGATTCAATCTTTTTGAAATTTCCAGAGAAAGAATCGATTCATGAATCAAATCGAGACGTTTGAATTTATCTAAGGAATCAATTAATCAAAGATAAAGGATCAATTTCCCCTAAGATCATTTAAAGATCGAACACACCTTATGAGTTTAATTTCATTTATTTGATTTATTCAACGTACACTTTCTGAACCGACTGATTATAACAGCACATAAGAACTTTCTTTGAGCGAGAGCGAAAAGGCCTACCAATTTTGCTGGAAAGGTATTTTCACATACTTTCCAGGTTATTTTACATGCCGCAATCAACATGGGACCAATGGCGTTACTTCTCCTCCGAAGGAAGTTGTGCTACGTATTTTTATCGCTCAAGAAAAATTCGTCGACCTCGGCTGGGTTTGTACCTACAAACATCAGGTCTTGAGGGGAGCACTAAATCCCCAAGACCATTGAGGTGGAAAACACATTCCTAATTAAGGCTCGTTTTGTGCAAAGGGCAATAAAACTATAATAAGACACTCTAATCAACATTCTTCGATCCTCCAAAGTAGTAGGCCAACATAGTGTAGGGTTTGGCCAGACTGACAAGCGTGCGAGCGAGCGACTGAGCAACTGCTTGGCCAGACTGGCGAGCGATTAGCAGGTAGCTTGTTGAGGTAGTTGTTGTTGAGGAGGCAAAGGTCGAATCTTGGCTCAGTGAAATGAGGGTGGTTTTTAACAAGTGATTTATTGTTGTGGTTTTCTCATCCTCTCTCCACGCTAATGGTGATTCTTATTTGTAAAGGCTTACTTTGATTATAAATTTGGACGTATTTTAACATATAACTTTTACGTACATATAAATAGCTTATGGTCTTACCAATTAAATTAGTCCGTTAGTAGCAAGTGTGCTAAACCTATCGATAATAATAAAAATGTCAAAATGAGAAGTTTTCCTAGCACTCAATGAACCAACATACAATAATATTGCTTAGCGCCTCTAAACTAGACTGTACCCAGCTCGAGCGCGCGCGCTTTAAAAGTAGAACCAATTCTATCTTTCAAGCGCGCGCGCTCAGTCGCTCTTCGCTCGCTCCAGTCTAGCCACCTCTCATTACAACCAATTTGTTCTATTTTATTTTTTTAGTCGCTCGCTCGCCCAGTCTGGCCATACCTTTACAAGAACAAAAGATAAATTCCCACTACTACCTACCCCTAACTTTCCCAGGGGCTCACCGAAGCCTTTGACCTCCCAGAGGTTACTTTTGACCACAGACTACTGCCCAAACCTAACTAAAACAGATCGAGTGGCCATTTCCACAAGTCGCTCAAATCATCCATTCCATCTACTAGCCAAGTTTGTAATTTAATTGCTTGTAGATACATTTTTGTTCAAAGCTTGTTTGATATTATCCATCTTCATCCTTTCCAAGTTATTGTTTAATTACATTTGTGGATAAATTTTTGAAGATTTGAATTAATTTTTTTTGTAACGTGTTTAAAGGCGGGAACGTCGGGAGTGCGAGGTAAAGGCAGTATTTTTTGATCAAAAGAAATAAAATCATTCTTCTCCAATAGAAAAATTGTTTGATTTTCTTCACGTGGTGATATCAACGATTGTTGAATATATTCAAGGATGTCCTGGAATCCTATATGGTGTAACGAGATTAGTGTTTAACAGCGGGAACGGCGCGCTCTCAATGTTCACCCTGGCTGCTCTCCCTGTCCGCTTGGGCGCTAGAGTCTGCTGTATTTCTTGAACTTTTTAGATAGCCACAAGTATTAGTTAATTTTCTGTTGGACACGTTAAAAATGATTCTTTTTGAAATTGTGGTTACTAGTAATTGTTTTTGATTTTTGTGATTTATATTTATATAAATGAATTTTTGTAACTTAACCTTTTTGACAGATAAAATTAATATTGAGATTAATTTTATATTAGAACATTTTCAAATCTTTTGCTATGCTTTGTTTCTAGTAGTGTATTTTCTTTAAATTCACAAGTAAGTGTACGTTTCCAAATTTTGTGTCTAGATCAGATAGTCCCGCGGGAGTTTGACTAAAGTCTGTTAGCCAAACCCTCGTGTGTTTTAAATAAAATGTTTAATAAATATTTAATATTTATTATTAATTTTTTTTTGAAGTCTGCATTCAGTGGTGTGAATCGGACACTTTCGGAACAGTGTAATAAGGCCCATAAGGCTCTTATGTGGATATTATTTGCTTTAATTTGTGTACTTTAATCAACTTTATGGGTTGTTCTGTCTCTTCAAGACTGACCCATTTGATTGTAAGAGATATTAAGTATGAAGGAATATCCTCTCAAGTTAACTGCGCAAAAAATTTGTTTATTTTATTTTTTTCAACAGAACTCAGTTTGATTTTTGAGACCATGTAAAGATTTCTGCTTTGTTGTTATTGCTTTGAATAAACTATTTATATTGTTGTTATTAAATCTTGCATATGATTTCCCTTTTTATATGTTCCTTAGATTACGCCCCCTCCCTTTTATATTATTTGTGGTCGTAAATAAAAGGATGGAGAGTGGGGTGTAACATCAACATCTCTTTTTCTCAACTAATACAAAACCTACAGCGATGAATAAGGTATCAGTGGATAGGGTTTTTTTACCAGCTTCTAACATTGCATACTCGGTTTACCTTAAAACACATTGTTTGTTTAAAATCTAAGTTAAAAGAAAAATTTAACAATAGTTTTGTATTAATTACCGAAAATAAACTTCCTTTGCTATTTTGTGTATACAATTTGCTGAGTATTTAATTCAACAACCCAACAAAAGACTAAATCTTTTTTTGGGTGGGTGAGGGGTGGAGGGGAAGGTTGAATGTGCGAAAGTTTCGCCAGGTTTTACTGGTTTAATAAAAACTTTTTCTCTCAATTCAAAAAGTTTCTTATCTAATGCCGCTATTCTCATGAGAGATATTCAACAACTGTTGATATCACCACGTGAAGAAAATTAAACTCTATCTTTCTACTGGAGCAATATTTTATTTATTTTGGCAAAAAAAAAAAAAGTGTTGCAAATCACCGCGTCTGATTATCTCTATAGTTTATACGTCTATATTTTATTTACTTTTATGAACTAGGGATGAGGAAAGAAGCATTTTAGAAGTAATATACCCACATTTGTGTGAAAGGAGAGTGAGAAAAATTTAAGGAAAAAAAAAACCTTAGTAGACCAACCTGTATTTAATCTCCCAGTCATCGGCAGTTTAATCTACTGCGAGATTAACGCGTTAGACCATGCGAACACCGAAGCAGGTTCCTATAGCTGTTGACTATTGAGTATTTGTTTGTTATTTCAGAGAGTAACGAGAGCTTCATTGTTGCGTGTTCTTTGTGCGTACAAGGGCGGCCCACATCAGTGAGACATTAGCCACGGTAGAGTTCACCTTGCGCTGATAATAAAATTAGATTCTTACAGCGCATGGATCCAAATCGCCTTGCAGGCACGAATACAAGAACAGGTTTGCTCTAACCAGTAGCCTTGTAGAACGATGACCATTATTAAACACATTGACGTGCATTGGTTCTATTTTTTTATTTATTTTTTGGATACCAAATGTTTCATAATTTTTTTTTGTGTGTGTTCCCTCCACCACACCTTAGTAGAGTTTACTTATGAATATACTTTTTTTTTTAGCAGCGCGTCTTACTACCCGTTCGGGTTATAACGCATGTGTTTACTAATCACACTAATGTGTGTTAGGAATTAGAAAGGTATAATTTAGAGGAAGTGGAGGGAGAATGGAAAATTATTTAGGAAAAATCCACCCTCAGTGCACCCGACTGGGATCGAATCACGATCTCCCCGCCTTCGGCAGTTTATTCCAACACGAAATCAATGCGTTAGAACACGCGGCCACCGAAGCAGGTGTATAAGGCATACATTGATTACATTTATTGAATAGGAATGTGTACGGTATGATTGTAAAGGAAATGTGCCAACATTTGCATAAAGTTAGATTAAGGATCCATTAAATGGAAATAACCACCCTCAGTACATCCGACAGTGAATAGAACCCGGCAGAAATCAATTCCAACACGAGAGTGACGCGTCAGACCGTGCGACAATCGACGCGGGTTATCACGCCTTACCCCACACATCCAGTATATCCTTGTATTTTCACTAAAGGGGATAGGAATTAAATAGGTATGATTGTATCTTCATGGGGGAGAAAGGGAAAGAGAGAGAAAGAATGAAAGAGAGAAACAGACATGGAGTATTATTATCATCATCATCATCATCACGTCTTACTACCCGTTCGTGTTATACGCACTTAAACTAATGTGCAATGGTAGGGTGATTGTGAGATGAAATGGAGGACCTACAGTTTAACGTGGGATCCGAACCACGGTGGAGGCCTGGCATTCCTTACATTCACAAGTTGTGATTAATACACGTCTTGTCAGAGGTGAAGGAAGGGTTTGGCAATCAGATAAATCTGTGTCGGGACCGAGGATTGAACCCCGGACCCTCAACACAGAAGTCTGACACCTTACTCCTAGACCGCTAGGTCACCCATCGAGAGAGAGAGAGAGAGATTAAAGATAGGACTAAGGAGAGAAAGATGGAAAGAAAAAGAAAGAAATATATTTATATAAAGAGAGAAAAATGGGGAGAGAAAGAGAAAAAAAAGTAGCTATGGAAAGAGAGAAAGAGAGTCTTGTGTCTGGACTTGCGGGGATAGACAAAGATGTCGGGACTTGAATCCCAGATGGATGCTCTGAAGTATTTTCTTGCCACCCCCTCTCCCCCAAGACGATTTCTCCCTATCAAATCTCACGAATGCGGATACATTTTCCCTCCCTGCTCAACCCTAACTTATTAAAGAAACTATGAGGACATTTCAGACGGGTAGTATTACTGTTGTAAACGAAAAACTTGTTTATTAAAGCTGGGTTCATGTTCGTGCATAACGCATAACTAATAGTAACTGGTGCATAGCACATAGCGCACAAGACGTTGCGATTCATTATTTTCAATGATAACGTTTATAATCGATACAAAGTGAATAGTAAACAGTGCACAATGCATAAAGTTGATTTAAATTTAACTTCTTACACATTATGAATAGAATGTAGCATAGATAATAATTGAACTTGAGACGTAGCGCTATCAGCCAATGAGAATGCGAGAAGCTCTAACCAATTAGAGGCCAGTACAAACAATAGACGTAAATTAACTTCTGTGTTCACGTTTGAAACGCCTTGTGGTAGCCATACTTGTTTGTTATTCTCAAGTTTTCTTTATATTAACGTCAATAACTACGATTATATAGTATATAATTTAAAATAAAGAGGAAATATTAGATTTTTGATTCTGTTATTGAGAAATAGATCTGACATAATATTCATAACAATAATAAAATCAGAACCGAATAAAAAAAATCAAATGTGATTTAATAGTAGGACGAGAAAAACTTAAATTATATTAATTTCAAGTTTCAAATGATACAGTTTAATTAATGTAGTTTTTTTCAAATGAACCCTTTAGTGAAGTATTTTAGAGACTTTTTTATACATCTATAAGTGAAAAGAGGTTAGTCCAGTTTCTATTAATAAAAAAGAATCGATTTACCTATGACTTTATACACTATGTTACGTTATAAACCCTTGTTTTATCTTATGAATTGTTAGCTGTACGCTATGTACTATTTACTATGCGCTATGCGTGAATATAAACCCAGACTAAAAGACAAATAGGCACTAACATATTAATATGAAAAATAATTCTATCTTCATTTGATACCAAGGTGTGTAAGACTTTTGACGTAATCTGGGATTATCCTAGCTGAGATACACGGGTGGTTTGGACCAGGTTGATCTTAGGATGTTTGGCACAACCTGGGATTATCCTAGCTGAGATACACGGTCGTTTGGACCAGGTTGGTCTTAGGACATTTGGCGCAACCTGGGATTATCCTAGCTGAGATACACGGGTCGTTTGAACCAGGTTGATCTTAGGACGTTTGGCACAACCTGGGATTATCCTAGCTGAGATACACGGGTCGTTTGGACCAGGTTGATCTTAGGACGTTTGGCACAACCTGGGATTATACTAGCTTAGATACACGGGTGGTTTGGACCAGGTTGATCTTAGGACGTTTGGCGCAATCTGGGATTATCCTAGCTGAGATACACGGGTCGTTTGGACCAGGTTGATCTTAGGACGTTTGGCACAACCTGGGATTATCCTAGCTGAGATAAACGGGTCGTTTGGACCAGGTTGATCTTAGGACGTTTGGCACAACCTGGGATTATCCTAGCTTAGATACACGGGTGGTTTGGACCAGGTTGATCTTAGGACGTTTGGCGCAACCTGGGATTATCCTAACTGATTGGACCAGGTTGGAGGACGTTTATGAAAAAACCATATAATCCCTACTTTTGTGTTTGTTTACTTCTGACTCACGTTTCTATAGCCAGTGTCTGTTCAGTCCCCTGATAGCTACTTTAGGTTAGGTCTGCATGTATTAAAGGAAAAGTTCTGTCTATCCGTTAGTCCATACGTCATAACTAGGTTGGTCCAAAATACCTCCCATTTACGTAATAGTACTGCAACAAACGTCTTGTAGAGAGATTGGTCCCTAACGGATCACCTTTCAGGAGGAGACGTGCCAAACGTCCCATAGCCCTGCTAATTGTGTGTTTGGTGGGGGTGGGAGGGAAGATAGATAGATAGATAGATAGATAGATAGATATTCAGGCAAACATCGTTAACACAAATATTTGGGAGGGACGGGATTGGCTCGCGGGTAGAAAGTTGTGCAAGTCCCACCCCCCATTATCAAGTTGAAGATGTTTATTTCAAGCTATAATTAGTCAAGGGGATCGTTTAGAAGTGAACGAGACATGTTTAATATTTATTAAATAAGGTATTATTTTTTTATATATAAAATAAGAAAAATGGACGACGCAGAGATTTTTGAATTAGTGGTTTTTTTTTACACCATGTTTTATTAAACGTTCGGGCTATAAATATATGAACTTTGGCTAATGTGTAAGGGGCGAAGAAGGTTGAATTTAGAAGAAGTTTACCAGCATTTTCGTGAAGAACCATTTAGGTAAAACCAGCCTCAGTATATCCAATCAAGATTCGAACCCCGATCTCCCCATCTTCGGTAACCTAGTCTATTTCGAGAGTGCCACCTTCAGATTAGACGACCATCAATATGTTAGTTCACAATTTTAACAAGTGTATTATATTATAAGCTATCCGACACCTTAGCTCAATCGGTGGCGTGTTTGCCTGGTGAGCTAAGAGTCCCGGGTTCAATTCTCGACATGGCCGAAAAATTTATCATTGACGAAATATGGGTTTAACCTTTAACATTGGTAAATTTACGGCTGGGGACTGGATGTTGTGCTTGCCCTGGTCTTAAGTTAGATTATAAGACATATGAAGCTACGAAAGGCCTAGCAAGCCGGAAGTGGAAAATATATGGCTTGAATAAAAAACTTACCCAGGCCACAAACTGTTAACAGTCATGGATGTAATAAATTATTATAACCTATAAAAATGATTCCCTGATTTAAAATCATTGCAGTTCACGGGTTATAGGGGGTCAACCTTATTATCCTATGATTTTTGCGTACTTTTTTGGTAAAGTAATTAATGTATGGGCTGAAATTTAGTATAACTAGACATTCATATAAGGTGCACAGAAAGAAATATTTATACTATTATTTTTTAAGCACCACGTCCTAATACCTGTTCAGGTTATACGCATAACATCATTGCTATAGTTAGTAATAGTTATAATATTAATATTATTATAAGTATTTCATTGTCTACACCTCATATGCATGTCTAAATTTTATTCCTACACATTAGTTTATTTTTATCACCACATCTTAATACCGGTTCAGACTATACACAAATACACTAGCTACTTTATCTTAATAAAGGTACGAGCGTATAAACCGAACGGGTAGTAAGACGTGGTGCTAAAAAAAATAAAAAGGTTACGTAAAATTCATAGAATAGCAAGTTCGACCACTTATAGCTCGTGAACTGTAATGATTTGAAATCATTGAAGCATTATTTATGATTTATGATTAGCCTATAACTTACACTTATTAAATTATGCAATAAAACATCTCGAGGGTCCTTAAGGATTTGAGGGATTCAAGGATACCAACACTACTTAAAAACAGTCCAAGCTATCAGAAAATTTACACCAATAAAGTCAATTTAGTAATATTCATTATAATTCTAGTAAGGAGAAATATTATATAGAGTTATTAATATAAGGAACATAAGTAAATGTCACATTAATTAAAACTTGATATATATAAACACCTTTTAGTCAGTTAAACCTAGATGAAATAATTGATGGAGTAAAAAAAATTAATTTAATTTAAAAAGTCAGAAATTATTTCATTTTGAAATATCAGGTCAATTAAAATAGATGTGTACTAAACAAATATAAACAGTATTAATATCTTTTACTCTTAATATGTTTTATGTTTAAAATTTTATAACTATCAAATTATCATGTCTTTTGGTAAATATTTCTAGCCATCAAATCAACAACGTTTTCTTTTCAACCTACAAATTAATTGTTTTTCCACTTTTAATACGTTTCTTGTTAAAATTTTAGCCATCAAAATAACATTGTTTTATTGTCAACCTGCTATTTTGTATAATAATCTAGGATTAAATAGAAGACATTGTACCTGTAAAAATCTTATCAAAGACTTTTCACAAATACTGTTGGTATTTGCTTAATACAAAACTATTTTAATTGACCTGATATTTCAAAATGAAATAATTCTGATCTTTTAAAATTAAATATTTGTTTTTACTCTATCAATAATTTCAACTAGGTTTAACTGACTAAAAGTTGTTTATATAGATATCAAGTTTTAATTAATGTGACATTTAAGTGTGTTCCTTATATTAATAATTCTAATAAAATAAGTTTAGGGGTGAAGAAGGTTGAATTTATAGGAGATGTTTCCGAATTTGTTTTCCATTTGGTAAAAAAACATTCTTTGTAAACCCAGCCGGGATTTTTAACCCCAACCGGCAAACCCGGACCAGAAAAGGTCGGCACCTTGGCCTGTGTGGGCCAGGATACAAGTCTCACCAGTTAATTTAATATATATACTTCCCCCGAAGTAAAAAAACACGTCGAGATTCGCGAACACCTTGAAAAAGGAATAAATAGTTTGTAATCTTGAGTAACTAGCTTTATGACGTTCAACAATAAATGATAAAATTAACGATGTTTTATTACTTCTATTCTTTATTTGACTCGTGGAAATACTCTATCATTACTTTTGTTTTAAAAAAAATAACAGAAACAATTCTAGAGGTCATAGTTTTTGTTCGGTTTGGGAGCTGTCAATTACTACGCTTGTGATTATTTTACATCTTAACAAAAGCCATATTGGCATCACGAAAGGTGCTGGGCTTCTCGAGGTGATGTTGATGGATGATGATGATTATGTTAGTAATGGATGCCTACACACAAGGTGACAAGTTCAAGAACGACCTCTTGGGGGAAAAAATATATATATTCTTGGTAAAGTAATGACAAAACGTTCCTTTCGATTTCAGACATTTTGTAAACATCATTAACTTGAGTGTTTTATCTTAAATCTCCATTTATGTGACGTGAGGTATAGTCCACTCAGGATGGAACAGGAGATTAATTTGGGGAGAAATCATATAGTCCAATTTTCATAGAATGGCCTTATCTGACAACTATAAAAATACTACAACCAATATAATTGGTGAGGGAACTGCAGGTCTTATGTAGAAAAGCTTTATCTTCGCTCTCTCTCAGTTAACTGTTGCCAAATCTCCTCGCTCTCACTTATGTCTGAAGATGGTGTCCTGGGGTAAGAAGGAGTTACTGGCAACCTCGACTAACCAGCGTTGCGAAACATGTCATATTGAGGGAAATTGACCACACGAAAACGAGAAAATGACAACGCTGTTTACAAATAATAACAATGCAGTTCCCTCAGCGATGATATCCAGTGTAGATATACTTTCACGTTTACCACACTCCAAATCAAGTGATCAGAAGATATTACTTTTGATAGATATTTTAAATAACTATTAAATAACAATAATGATCAGGGATAAGGCATTGATAAGCTAAATATTATTGGCCTGTAAAATGACCAAAAGATTCTTTAAAGAAATTACTCCAAATGTACAGCATTTTTAAAAAATATGGATAAAACTCAGTGTATGCACATGAACAAATCAACACGTACTTTACACATGGGAACTAATAAAATATACATGCAATCTAAATCCTTTAGCAACTAAACTCTTCTATTCTGCTAAATATAATATATTGATTTACAAATATCTGCTTCAGAAGTAATAGCTATGCCCTTCCAAAGCAATCGTTTCCACCTTATTTGTAGAGTCTCACCTAGAACGTGTATTTTACAGCCATACAAGCTAAGACCAGTGAAATGAAGTGTGTAGAAGGAGCATGTTGGCTGTCACGAGGAGAAACAAAATTAGGAATAAAGTGATCCGAGAATGAGGGGGAGTACAGGAGTTAGTAGAGGAAGCAAGAATGAGATGATATGGGCATGTAATGAGGATGTTGGAGTATATGAGATAGTAGAGGAAGCAAGACTGAGATGGTATGGTCATGTAATGAGGATGTTGGAGTACATGAGATAGTAGAGGAAGCAAGACTGAGATGGTATGGTCATGTAATGAGGATGTTGGAGTACATGAGATAGTAGAGGAAGCAAGACTGAGATGGTATGTTCATGTAATGAGGATGTTGGAGTACATGAGAGAGTAGAGGAAGCAAGACTGAGATGGTATGGTCATGTGATGAGGATGTTGGAGTATATAAGATAGTAGAGGAAGCAAGACTGAGATGGTATGGTCATATAATAAGGATGTTGGATTATATGAGATAGTAGAGGAAGCAAGAATGAGATGGTATGGTCATGTAATGAGGATGTTGGCGTATATGAGGTAGTAGAGGAAGCAAGACTGAGATGGTATGGTCATGTGATGAGGACGGAACAGGAAAGAATACCAAAGAGAATGATGAAAATTAAATAAAAATGTGAGAAAAATACTGCAAGAGAGACCAAGAAAGAGAAGGGAGGAGCAGATAACAGAAAGTGTGCAAGTGAAAGAAGAAGAATCGAAGCGATTAAAGGAGGAAGACAGGAAGAGGGAGGCATTTTACCAAACTGACCCGGTTGGAAACAGTTGTTGTTTATGATGATGATGATGTTGATGACCAGCAAAAAGGATACGAGGCTCATTGCTTACATTATCTTCTCATTCCGACAATTAATGTGTGTTGAAATAAACTTATGTTTGAGGATTTATTTATTTATAAAATATCGATAGTATTTAAACACATACTTTTTCAACATAAATTACTAAACATTACTCATAAATAACTAATAGTGATGTAAACCAAGAAAATATTATCTGAAAATCTAAAATGACAAAAAATTACCAATAAATGACCCCCCCCCCAAAAAAAAAAGACGTTTCCTCAACCAGGAGATCATGAACAGCGTTTATATTATACAAATGAGCACTGTATATAATGTAAAAAAACCCCACACAGATTACATGTAATAAAATCCAGGTTCTGCTAAAAATATAGTAAAATGTTATATATTTTGGCCATAAAAAATGTGTTTGTATTTTCTAAAAGGCCCTTCTTATGAAAATTGGACTACATATTTGAGGACTCGTGGAAAAGTCCCTTCAAAAGGAGATATTTAGAATATTAAAAAAAAATATTTAGGACTGTAGATGTTAAGAATTTTATAGGACTCCAATCAATAAACGTAGTTAAAGTTGGTCTGCCACATTGGCGTGACTTATCATCTTTTTTTGTTCTATCGTTTGTGCACCATTTGTGTTAATATGTGGCCGAACATAAGCATTTATGTTGTAATACCAGGCCTTTAAGAGAACATTTAATGTGGTGGGCTAACTTGAACACAAGATAACCCCGCTACATATTAAAAAAAAAGTAGTAAAATTCTGTTTAAATAATTCGATTGTACTCCGTTTTTGTTCATATGTGCCCTAAAATCGACCTTTGTGCTCTAGATTTAGGGTTTATAGAGAATATTTAATGTGGTGGGCAAGCTTGAGAGATGGGCAATGTTTGCCTTCTTTCGACAAACGATTCTGACGATTCCGAGATGCGACTGCGCTTAAGGTTGGTTACACACCAACGAGCCCGAGTAGAGTCGAGTCTCGAGTCCAATCTGACTCTAGAGTCAAGTCCTTTCACACTAGTGAGTCGAGTCATTGAGTCCACTAGTTTGATCAAAGAGCTCGTGCAAGATGGATACAGTCCTAACGGTTTCTATAAATACAATTGTATGGAGGCGCCGGCGTAGACGCTTAAAAAGACGTCGCTTAATGTGGCTTTACCCATTTAGTGTGAAACGATGCACCTTTGATAGTTTTTCACATTTGTTTTCAAATAGTGGAAATTGCATTTCAATTCCCGATGTGTGGGATGGGACGGGTTAAAAATCAAAGGATTCTCTTGAACGAGAACAATGAGGTATTCAGTGTCCATGCTATTAGCCTTGAAAAGTATGTGGAAATAATAAACTTGAATCGGCTGGACTGAAGAAATCTGTAATCTGCCGCATCATGGACTCTTGACTCGTCTAGACTCGGTTATACTCGGGGTGACTCGACTCGCCTGTGTGAAAGGTATTGGTCCATCGTGCTATCAAATACAATATGTACTTGTCTCGATTGGTGAGTCAGACTCGATTAGACTCGGGACTCGTTGGTGTGAAACCAGCCTAAGTGTACTATTGTAGACGGACAATTTTATGAGTCCGACAAGCGCGTGCGAGTGGTTGCCAATCTGATGTTGCGCTTAGGTTAAATACAGACAAAACTTTTATTATTATTATTATTATTATTATTAGCACCGCGTCTTACTACCCGTTCGGGTTATACACACTTACGCTAATGTGTAATGGTAGGGTGATTGTGAGATGAAATGGAGGACCTACAGTTTAGCGTGGGATCCGAACCACGGTGGAGGCCTGGCATTCCTCACATTCACAAGTTGTGATTAATACACGTCTTGTCAGATGTGAAGGAATGGTTTGGCAATCAGATAAATCTGTGCCGGGACCGAGGATTGAACCCCGTACCCCAGCACAGAAGTCTTGACACCTTACCCCTAGACCACCAGGTCACCTAAGAACACTTTTAACAATTCAAAACTTTTAACAATTCACGAATATGGCATTTACAAAATAAATAGTAACACTATTTGATATGACCCTATACATATATACACTTGTAAACACACCCGCCTCGGTGGCGTAGTTGGCTAACGCGCTAGTCGTGTTGAGCTCGACCGCCGAGGACGGGAAGATCGAGGTTCGAATCTCAGTCGGGTGAACTGGGGGTGGTTTTTCCTAAATGGTTTTCCACTCTCCCTCCACGCAAATGCGGGTTCACTTCCTCTAAATTCAACCATCCCAATTCCTAATCCATTAGAGTAATTAGTACTTAAGCGTATAACCCGAACGGGTAGTAAGACGCGGTGCTAAATATTATACTTGTAAACACAGTTTAAAAGTGGAAATGTTTCTGTTTGAAAAGTCTGACAATTTACATATTTTGGTCGTTCTTTAAGAGAGAAATGACTGGAAAATGAAAGGTAACTGGTATAGGAGCGTAGAATGGATCTTTGTGAATCGAATTGTGTAATATAATATGGATGGTTACATCACAAATTGTATTTGGCGTCTGTAAATCCCTCCTCCCCCATTTGTACTCCTAATTTATTTATTTTAACACCGTGTCTTATACCTATCAAGATTATACGCATATGTACTAATTACAATATGTGTTAGGGATGAGTAAGGTTAAATTTAGAGGAAGTTTATCCGCGTTTTCGTGGAGGGAGAGGGGAAAAACAATTAAGTAAAAATCACCCTCAGTACACTGGACCGGTATTCGAACCTTGATCTCCCTGTCATCAGCAGTCTTCTCCTCTTTCCAGATCTGATCACCGATTAAGGATGTAGCCTACATATTAACCCAATATTTTACACTTGGAATAATTTATTTGCACGCACGTATTTAATTCTTCAGACTTTTTTTAGCACCGCGTCTTACTACCCGTT